>VWZT01007269.1:0-20062 GCA_013397055.1 Pachycephala philippinensis
AGCCTTGCACAGTATTCCATTATCCAGCCCAACCTAATCTATCTTACTAAGCATAATTTTTGCAACTCTAAGAGCTGTCTCAGCTGAACCTAGAAGCTTGGACCATTGTTTCAGTGTCCTTGCTTGCTATATACTTGTATCTTCTTAGAGTTCCTGCAGGCAAAGCTGATCTCTAAACTCTTTCCCTATAATTCTGAAGCCCGCTTTTATTTCTCAGGCCCTAAAATCCTTTTACCTTTTCCTGTGTTTCCTACAGTTTGATAGTAGGATGTGGATCTTGATTCAAAGGAAAGCATTCAGAGAACTTTAGAGGTGTAGATCCAAGACTCAGAGAGTCAAAGAGTGTCCTGAGTTGGAATAGACCCACCAGGATCATTGATCCAGCTCCTCGTCCTCACAGACACCCCAAAATCCCACCCTGGGCATCCCTGGGAGCAGTGTCCAAATGCTCCTGGAGCTCTGGCAGCCTCAGGGCCGTGCCCATTCCCTGGGGAGCCTGGGCAGTGCCCAGCACCCTCTGGGGGAAGCACCTTTTCCTGACACAAATATTCCTCTATTAAGAGGAATAAGTACTTTTCATCTGAATTCTGGCAATGTTAGAGCTCAGCTCATCTGCCAGTCTGCCACCACG
Source organism: Pachycephala philippinensis (assembly GCA_013397055.1). Taxonomy (NCBI): domain Eukaryota; kingdom Metazoa; phylum Chordata; class Aves; order Passeriformes; genus Pachycephala; species Pachycephala philippinensis. The sequence continues at coordinate 632 of VWZT01007269.1, forward strand.
AAAACCCTCAGCTGAGCACTCAGACTTGGAGTTTGAGGTACAATTTTTGCATCTAGAAATTGTCGCTGGAGAATGGAGTTGAAGCAGTGCAGGGCAGAGAAAAAAGAATGCCGTAATGGGGTTTTCCTGACTCAGACCTCCCTGGGACAGTGCTTTTGGGCCCAAATTAGAGCTTTTCCTGCTGTGAATTTGTGTTTTTCCCCTCAGCACTGTTTGACAGGTCAGCAGCCAAACCCCACTCGCACCCTCTGTGTCACCTGCACTCCTGCTTCCCTCTCAGCCGAGGACACTGGGCCCTGCCAGCCCTGCCCAGCAGGTAAATAACTCTCACAAGCATCTTTGTGCTCATTAAAACACAGAATTTGAGGAGACTGGGGTGGCATTTTGCTCTGGTAACACTTCTCTGACTTGGTGGAATAGAAAGATGCTCCTTGTTTTACTGTAAAACTGGAGGTGAAAATTAATTCCTGAGACAAAGCAGCTGCTGCTCCAAAGAGCTCACGAAGGGCAGGAATGGAAGTGAGAGAACCCCAAGGATCACAGCTGGTTTTGAGAGTTTATGGGAGAGGTGCAGCTGAGGCAGCCCTGGGATGGAAACCACAGTGTGCAAATGTTGCTGAGCAACGAGGGAAGCTTTTGGGTTCTCTTCTCACACAGAGAGCAGAGCTCTCACTCTCTGATTCTTAACTGATCATCTGTAAAATTGATTTACGTACAGGCAGAGCTCCCTCCTCTCCAGGACTTGATTCACTGGCTATCACAAGTACCATTTACTGAGAGAGCTGTAGGCATTAGGAACCAAAGAGGGGAACACTGATTTTCTCACCTAATTTCCCTTTCTGCTCGACACTCTCAAAGAAACCCAAACAAGCCCGTGTTTAGGAAATTGCAGTGTGTTGTTGAGGGTGTCACTGAGATGCAGAATGAGGCAGCAGGGGAATAGACTGAGAGGGTTTTGTTGCAAAACCATTGCCTTTTGAAATTCTGACTCTTCACTGAGAGGGCAGGAGAAGCCTTCCAGTACTGAATGGGCCAGAGTTTCCCCATGAAAAGAGAGTTTTCTGCAGAATTAAAATCCCTTATACATCCCAGAAAATGAGTCCAGTGAGGATTTGGTAGTCCAAGATTAGTTTATTCTTTGTGCTTGTTTCCTGTGGATTATCACAGTGGTGCTTTGGTGTCCCTCCAAGACCTCCACGTAAATCCTGTCCTGTACTTCAATGTGATGCCTGAAGAGACCAACCCAGAAACAGAGACTGGACAGGAGGAAGGGAATAGAGGTGGATATTTATTGGAAAGGCCTTCAGAGGCACACCCTGGGCAGGCCAAAGGCTGCACCCAAGATGGACCCCGAGTCACGAGTTCTTCACACTTTTATAGCTTTGCTCCATTTGCATCTCAACCCAATTGCACCAATTAAACTTTAGCTAATGATGGAATTTCCCCTCAGCTTGCCCCCCTTCTCAAGATGCTGGGTTACACATTTTGGGCCTAGGCCGGGCTGGGTGTCCTTGGAGAGCAGCCTGGAGAGGCTTTGTTCTGTCTGTCTCAGCATGAGAGAGCAGCAGCTCCCAGGCTGCAGGACACTGCAGAGTTACACACTGGGAATGCAGGATTTGAAACACATAAAAGCTAAAACGTAAGGCATCAAATGCAGCCCCTGGCAAGGGAATTTGGGGCTGCAGGGAGCATCAATATCACCCCTCATTCCCTCCACAAACCCAAAGATTCAATCCCCATTTCCCAGCCCACCCGAACCCTTGGAAAAAGGCCTGATGGAGAGCGGGGTGAAGCTGTCAGCTTGTGACAGGACCAGCAGCTGGAAATCTGAGGCCCTTCCATGATTTCCCCTCTCCTCCAAGCCCTGAATTGCCACAGGAGATGAGCCCATGAGCAGCTCCAGGTGCCTCCTGCAGAGTCACCCAGCTCAGTAACTCAATCCTGATGTCTGTAATTAGAGCCCCTCCTATTAAATAATGAATTCCTGTGCTCTGGGTGCCTCACCTGCTGCAGGAGAAAGGTGGATGGTAGAGTTAGAGACCAGGATCTCAGGAGTTCAGATCCAGTTATAAAACATGGGGAAGGGAATAGAAACAGGATTTCTGTTATTTTCAGTGCCTGGGGTTAGGTACAAACACAGAATATCCCACGCTGGAATTCAGTGTTCTTAAATCTAAGCCCCCCAGACCAATCCCAAAGCCCTGAGGTAACAAGGAGCTGAAATTCCATCACCAGCCTGAGATTCCCGTGTTCTTTTTTTGTGCTTTGACTGATTTTAATGACACATAATCTGTGTATTTAGCACTGCCTGCGTGAGGGAAGTGCACAGCGATGGATTTCAGCAGAGCAGTGGCTCAGATAATCCTGCTTCCTTTTTCTTTCTGCTCTTCAAATATCCATCTGGAGTTTAGGAAACCATTAGATTATCAAGTTCTGCAAAGCTTTATTTGGGGAGAGCGATTAATTCTAGGTGGATGTCAGCATTTCATCACTCAGTGTGCAACAGGCACCACGATTTTAAGTGAAAAACTGGGGAGAGAAACTGGGGAGAGGATATGGTCCTTGGAAAAATACTGGGAACACCTCAGCTTGATCTTTAATCTCCGTGATCTTGGAGAGAGCAGAAGAACTGGAGTAGAAAGTGAGAACAATTAACTCTAACCATGCTAATAAACTTAATTTAGCCAGAAATTTCATTTTTAATTTAAAAATATAATTTTATGTTAAATGTTTGAATATCCTCTGCCAGCTCAGCTTTACAAAAGGAAGAAACATTTTTAGGCAGGTGGATCCTGAGCTGCCCAGGATGTCTTTTCTGATTATTTTGGGTTTTTTTTAAATTCTCTCCAGGTCACTTCTGTCCTGATGGCCTCGAGGTCCCTCCATGCCCAGCTGGGAGCTTCAAGCCCAAGGAGGGAGTTCCCAGAGCCAGCAGCAGCTCCTCAAGCTTGCCAGGTCTGTGTCCTAAAACATTTTAATTTGGGGCCTGCTGAGGTCACGCAGCAGCTCATTTGGGAAGAAAAACTCAGAAACTTTCTGGTTTTAAACTTATTCAACAGCACTTTTGCATGGGAGGCACTTTTTTAACACCTTTAGTGAACTTTTCCAGCACAGTCTCCTCACTCAGACTCCTTTCCAAGCTCTCTCCTGAGTGGGAACAGAGGAGGAACACAGTTAAAACTGAGCATCCCCTTTTCCTTTGGGAAGGGGATTCTTTATTCGTGTTTGAAGCACTCACAACAGTCCTCAGCCCCTTCTTGCAGCCAGGGGAAATGAGGTTACAGATCTGGCAAATATTTTCTATTATAACAGCAAAAAAAGCACTGGAATTTCTGCCCTTAGAAGCTGCAGAGGCCCTGCCCTTAAATTTAAAAATGCCAAGCAGATGAAGGAGTTTGCAATGTTCTGAGTGCTGTGAGGCAGCAGCACCAGGCTTCCCCAGATTTCCAGCTGTGATGCTTCCTCCTAAATATTTCTGTTTTGGTTTGGTTTTTGTTTTGTACACACAGGACTGAGTCACCCTAATGACTGGGAAACGTGTGGAAAGCGATGAGATTGGAGTTTAGCTATGGTGAAAATAAGCTTAAAAGGCAGAATAATGGAGGTTTGTTAGTTTTTTCTGGTATTAAATCTTTGCTTAGGCATGGAAAAGGAGCTCTTGCTGTCTGTTACAATAATCACACGTGGCTGAGGCTCGCTCTGCCCAGGTTTGAGCACTTCAGAGCATCTCACAATGGTATAAAAATGCCTCTCTGTCCTTAACAACGTGGAACAAATGGGAAAATAGAGGGAGGTTCAGGGAATGAGAGGTTAAAATGGGAAAATAGAGGGAGTTTCAGGGAATGAGCTCAATCCACCAAAGTAAACCTTGGCCCAAGCCCAGAATGTTTCACCCAGGGTCACAAATCCCAGCCAGGAGCACAAACCTGGAGTTCAGGTGCTCCATCTCCTTTTGCATCTCTTGGGTTCTTCCCCTCATGTGGTGAGGAAATAATTATCTCCTTCAAATCAAGCCACTATCTGATCATTTCTCCTCCAGCAAATGACTCAGCTGCTAAAGTGTCCTGACTGTTGAATGATTTTTCTTTATTCAAAAGGCAAGTCCAGGAAATTGCTGCCTCCTGCCCACTCCTGGAATTAAAAGCAGAAGTGCATTTCCGTGGTGCAGCAAGGAGCAAACCTCACATCTCATCACGACAGCCAAATTCAACAGACAGGGCCAGCCAGTGGCATCTGAAAAAAAAAAAAAATACCAGTGTAGGAGCTGCAAAGTAAATTAGAGTTTAAAAACTCTCTGGGTTTAATAATGTAAGCTGTTGTGCTGTGCCCGGGCTGCTTCATATAATGATGTTGTCATCTCTCCTAAGGAGCCCTGGGCAAAGGCAGGATAATTCCTGGTGCAATGGGATACAGGGATAAACCCTGAGAAATCACAGGATGCTTTAAATTCTCTGCCCCGATGGTCTTAGGCTGTGCCCACCCCCTGCACTGGTGTGTGTCAAGTGTGACAAACTCGTTTTGATACCTAAAGTGGTCACCTAAAAACAGAGACTAGACAGGAATAAGGGAATAAAGGCAGGGATTTATTTGAAAGGCCTTCAGAGGTACACCCTGGGGAGTCCAGAGGCTGCTGCCAGGATGGACCCTGGGATGGTCACGAGTTCTTCACACTTTTATAAGTTTGGTCCATTTGCATCTCAGTGTTAATTCTCCACTTAAAGCTTCAGTTAATGATGTAATTTCCTCAAGCTCACCCCCCTCTTAAGATGTTGGTTTACACATTTTGGGCCTCGGCCGGGCTGGGTGTCCTTGGAGAGCAGCCTGGAGAGGCTTTGTTCTGTCTGTCTCAGCATGAGAGAGCAGCAGCTCCCAGGCTGCAGGACACTGCAGAGTTACACACTGGGAATGCAGGATTTGAAAAATATAAAAGCTAAAACCCAAGGCATCAGTTTTCCAGTGAAACCAAATGTTTTGTGTCACATCTATTGCACAGCAACAGGTCCAGCCAGGTCCTGCAGAACAGAAAACAGCTTAGCTCAGAGATGACATGCTTAGATTGGCCAGAGCAGCTGTGCCTGCCCCATCCTTGTCCTGGGATAGTGAAGTGTCCCTGCCCACGGCAGGTGTGGATGGGATGGGCTTTAAGGTCCTTTCCAGCCCAAACAATCCTGGGAATCTGTGATTCTCTGCTGTAAATCTGCTCCCTCACTGATCCCATAAGAAGTCACGCTATTAAATCTGTTCTGAACTCCATCATGTGGGGGTCTCCACTGCTCCTGATATTCTGGGGGGCTGTAAGGCTCTATTGCAGCCTGCAGAGGCACACACACACACACCAGGGTATGACTGAGCCTTGACAAACCCAGGTTTGGAGCAGTGCTCTGACCTGGAAGCTCTCCAAGGAACCTCCATCCTCAGCCAGCATCTTCCCTTTCCCTGGAATTGCTCTATTTGCTGTTGAAAGGCCTGGCTCAAGAGGAGACTGGCCACTCCTGGGCTGAATTTGTGTTTCCTTTTCACCATGTGAAACATTTGGGAACATTTTGTAGTGAAATGCACTTTCCAAACGTGAGGGATCATCATTTTATTATGTATTGATCTTGCTGATGATGCTCCTTTGGGTTGCAACACGAGCATCTTTTGTTTAACACACGGGATTTTAGGGATGAACTGATTGCCATTGGAGCAGCTTTGCACTGAGTGTCTCCAGCCTGCAAACCCCCTTCATCTCCCTGCATTCAGAACCAAAACATGGAAACAACCCTGCTCTCCTGGAAACCCCAGGCTCTCTCCCAGGCACGGTGATTATTGCCTGTGCCTGCAGGTGATTATTACCTGTGCCTGCAGCCCAGGCTGTGCTCGGGCTGATGGCGTGGTTTGTGTTTTGCACCTCAGCTCTGATCACAGAGCAGAGGGGTTTGGTCCTTCCAGGAGCCACTCAGCTGCACCAAATTCAGCTAATCCAACACCACCACCTCCTGGCTTTGCAGCAACTTCATTCCTGCTCTGGAGGAACCTCCCTCAAATTCCCTCGCTGCACGTGGAAGCAGAAGTGAAACATTTTGTAGGATGCTCTGACCTCAGCAGGTCATAATCTCTTTCTGACCTTAAATATCTCTCTGTTTAGGAACTGGCTCGTGCTGGAGGTGCCCTGCTGGATATTTCTGCCCAGCTGGAGCCAGTTTCCCAGTGCCCTGCCAGCCGGGCACGTACAACCCTCTGCCAGGGCAGGATGAGGCTGCTGACTGCAGAGCCTGCCCAGCAGGGAGGGCTTGCACCCAGGCTGGCCTGGCCCAGCCCGACACAGAGTGCTCAGCAGGGTAAGCCTGGATTCCTTTCTGCCCACTCTGCACGGATTTCACCTCCACAGCTCTTGCTTTGTGCAGGTTTTTCTGCTTTTTTCTGATTTTTTTCTGCTTTTTCCTGCTCGCCTTTCCCTCAGCTCACACAGCACAGAGGTGTTGCTGTCTCCTTGCACCAGGAATATTTTCCCACCCTTCAGAGCTGTTTTCCCTCGGGTGGTGGCCTCCAAAACCTCCTTCAGGCCCTGCTCACAAAGGGAAATGTTTTGTCCTCCTGTTTTCCTCCCTTAACTCCTGTTGGGCAGTTCTGTGCTGCTGCTGCCTCCAAGGGTTGTTTTTCCTGCCAGCAGAGGAGTTCCCAAATCCCCCAGGACAAAGCAGCCCCCGGGAACCCACAGCAGCTTCAGCCCTTAGAAATCTGGGGAAGATTCCTCCTTGTTCCCAGCTGATGGAATGGAGTGAAGGGAATTAGAGCCACCTGCAAGGACAGCTAAAAGATCCCCTGAGAATGGAATATTTGGCACAGGTTTCAGAGGAGCACCATGAAATCACCCCTCAGGTGCAGGTGGCTTTGTCCCCTGTGCCAAGATTTCCTTGCAGTTTCTGGTAAATCAGTGTGACACAGACTGTCCTGGTGGAAGGTTCCACAAAACAGGTAAAAACAGCCAAGAATGAAGCCAGGCCACACATCCCATGGCTCTGAACAACGTGACCTGCCTGAATAACCCACTTCTGGTTTAAAATGCCTCACACAGCCAGCCCATTCGGAGAGTTTAGTTTTAATTCTGTATTATTGCTGCTCAGTCATGTTGCTCTCAGCCGTGTCAGCTTTTCCCCAGCTCCTTCACCCCAATTTTTTTGTAGGGCACAGTTTGCCTCCCCCTGGCATCCAAATCCCTGTCTCAACTCCTCTGTTGTGTTCTCAGGTTCGTGTGCCCCGTGGGGTCAGCCAGCCCCCATGCCCCCAGCAATGCCTGCCCTCCTGGAACAGTTGGCAACCACCTGGACCTCTTTGACAAGTCCCAGTGTGAGCCCTGCCCTGCAGGCTTTGTCTGTGCCAGAGGTACGTGGCTGTAGCACAAAGCTGAGCTGAATTCTTTGGTCACCAGTCTCACAGAGCCCACCAGAAGTGGGTCAGCGAGGTATCAGATGGGAAATAGGAAAAATGTTTCCCTTTGGTAATAGTTTCCCTCTGTGCCCGCTGGACGAGGTAATTTTACTCTGAAGTTTTCTCTTTGTGCCACCCCTGGTTGCTGTTTTAACCTCCTGACCTCGAGGCAGCCAGTTTTTACAGCCTTCCAAGTTTTTAGCTTATTTGTGGCCTCTTCACCTTCATCTCTGCGCCAGCTTTGGGCAGGGGCACCACACAGGACACTGGAACTGGTGAATAATTGCTTTAGAACCAGCTCTGGGGTAAAACCTCTCGTCAGCAGAGGCAGTAATTATTGTTATCTCATTTAAACAGGGGAAAGGCACAATGTGAGGGGGAGATTTAACTCGGGGTTGTTCACAAAGAGCTGAAACTCTGGGAATTGGGTGGTGTGAAGCCAACATAAATTTCTTAAATTTCTCCTGGTGTTTCCTCTGCTGCTTTTAAACTTCTCCTGGTGTTTCCACAGGAACAGGGGGGAAGCAGAAGCCTCCCAGCCCGTGCCCAGTTGGTCACTACTGCCCGCCTGGCACCAAGCCCCCCGCCCAGCTCCGCTGTGCCCCGGGCACCTGGAGCAACAGGACCAGCCTGGCATCAGCACAGGAGTGCTCCCCGTGCCCTGCAGGCTGGTTCTGTGCGGGAGGAGCCCGTGCCCCTACTGGGAGATGCAGCTCAGGGCACTACTGCCCTCAAGGTAGGCAGCTTTGCATGGGAGTGAAAGAAATTTAATTAATTTTCAGTCTTGTGAACTCTGATAAAGCCACACATTGGCTTTATCAGTGTATTTTTTGCACCATGGATAGCGAAATGTCCCTTCTGTAAAGTCACTATTTAATACTGTTTGAACTGTGCATGTTTGTCCCATTATTCCCCCCCCATCCCCCTTAATTTGCAAAGAATTAAAATGCCTAATCAAGCACCTGGTACAAGCAACCATTCTAAACTTGAATCTTCCTGCAAAGATTCTGAAGTTGCTGATAAATGCTGATTTTCTTGTTGTTATCAGAGCTGTGAGCAGTGATTTTTTAATATTAATTTACGAGTAAATCATGTCAACCCTTAATAGCCACAAAAAAAAAAAAAAAAGAAAAAAGAAAAAAAGAAAAAAAAAAACTCCACCAACTTTCCTGCGTTCTGTGTTTGAAGCTGTATGAAGATTTGGGGTGGTTCTCTGCTCTGTTTTTTTGGAAAGGCACCTGGAGGAGCACGCAGTTCCCCTGCCCTGCAGGAACCCACAGCACCCGGCTGGGCAGGGCCAGGCTGGAGGATTGCTCTGCCTGCCCTGCCGGAGCCTTCTGCCCCCCTGGCACCTCCAAACCAGTGCTGTGCCCAGTGTAAGTGTGTGGGGCTGGGCAGGGACAAGGGGAAACGTCTCTTTATGGCATTTCAGGGCTCTCCTGGTTTTAATTATTATTTTTCTGCGCTTGGAGTGTGTCAGAGCCTGATCCAAAGAGAAGGGGCTATTGTGGTTATTTATGGTTTATTACTTGAAAAATCAAACAAGGCATCAGTCTCAGAAGTTGCAGATTTAGTAACAAGTCGCCAGAACTGAAGACAGTCACGAGTTTCAGAGTTACATGGCAATTTATGACTTTTTGGTCCAATAAGTAATTAACACAAAGCTTTATTTTGACTTTATAACCTATCACCTTGGGTATTTTTTACTGCATTGAGTCTGCTTCTCAACCAATAACTTGCTAGCTCATGTACACACAGATACTTCTATTATAACATCTAAATTCTTAACTTAAACTATAAAATCATCATACTTAAAACCCTTCACCATATCACCCAATACATTTTCTTGTTTATAACTATAGAAACATAGGTTTATAATTCTTCTGTTTAAGATCTGTATACCTTTATCATTACATCAATCCCAGCTCTTTCCAGGGCTCTAAATTAAACTCATCAGTGTTTGTGGGGTTTCTACTCCTCTGTTTCCCACAGGAGTGCTAGAGGTGCTTTTCACCTTGCGTGTGGTCCAGGCAAGTTCTGTCTGAATTGGGTGGGTTTGCTGCAGAAACAGCACATTTCCTCTGATCAGAACACCAGGAATTTAGGCTAGAGGAGCACTGTATTTCCTTTTTTCACTTGGCCGCTGCCTGGGAGTCTCCCCTGTGCTGTGTTTTCCCCTCAGAGGATCCTTTCGCTCGGCCCCCGGCGCGGAGGCGGCTGCAGACTGCACCCCCTGTCCTGGGGGACATCACTGCCCCGAGCTGGGCACCGTCACCCCTCGGGCCTGTGGGGCTGGCAACTTCTCAGTACGTAGCCAATCAACCCTCTGATCCTGCCTTCCCTTCAAATCCCTGGATTTTGGCAGGGAGGGGAGCTCCCAGGGGAGGCTGAGGCTGTGAGTGCCCCGAGGAAGGCACTGGGATGAGCCCACGTCCTTCCTGAGGATTTGGGGTGGTTAGAATGTTCTTCCTGCTGCTGTACAGGAAGTTTTGATTCAAAATCACAGATTTTTCCTTTAGTTTTGAAACCTCTGTGAGCTGTTGGTGCTACTGAAATTTGTCTGTACAAATAAGTAATGAAATAATTCCCAATGTGATTTCCAGCTCCTGCGTTTCTCTCAGCTTTGAGCTGTCTCTGTGTCCTTTCCTCACTTCCCCTTTTCACCACTTTGTGAAAGTGGTGCAGAGCTTTAAACACCACTGGCCGCCTGTGCTGGCCCTACAAGGAGCTAAACTGCCATTCCAGAGACTGGGAATGTTCCTGCACGCTCAGATCTGGAGCTGCTCCTGACACGATGCCAAAAGCATCTCCCAGGGGTGCAATCCTGCTCCTGCTGCTGTTCCCACCCCAAAAACCATCACAGTTAATTTGTCCTCTCTCTGCTGGGTGCAGAGCTCAGGTTTCCGTGGCACATTTGGCCCTGCAGGGAGCAGACACCTCTGTGTCCTTCCTGCTCCAAAGGAAGCATTGGATGGCACTGGGATGGATCTCTGAGGTGCTTTGGGGAGGGAAAGCAGCAAGGTGGAGTCACAGTGGTGGCACAGCTATTCCCACAACCAGGTGCTAAGGTTTGATTCCTATTTATCTGCCCCAAACCTGTCATTAATAGCTGATAATTGATAATTGCCATGTTTCCCTGTTGATGACAAACTCCTGTCAAAGGACCCAGCACCTCTGTCCTGACCAGTTTTTATCCCTGTACAAATTTGGGAGCTACCACTGGAACCACTCACTGAGGGTGGAGAGGAGATAAATCACAAATGGAGATTTATATGTGGCAAATAGAGCCAGATTATTCCTCGTTTGCACTTGGAGCTGGGTGTAACAAGGAAAGATGAGGGAATTTGTCTGTATTTCCCCTGCTCCTGCTGGCAGAGGGTGTTGGATTCCCAGTTCTGGGTTTGTGTGGATAATCCACAGGCAGGGTAGGGCTGATCTGTGGAGCTTGGGATTTTTTGCAGTGTGGAGGCTCTGAGTTGCACCCTGACTGCTGTCAGAGCTGGGGGGCAGTTTGGAAATGGGAATCTTTCTGTTGCCTGGGGCATTCCTGAGCTTAACAGGGATCTTTTCCCATTTCAGGAGCCGGGCTCAGCCTCCTGCCTGCCCTGCAGAGTTGGGCACTACTGTGCCAGTGAGAGCACCAGCCTGGAGGTGATGCTGCTGGCCATGGTGTGCCCAGCAGGGCTCCTGTGCCCGGGGGGACAGGCAGATGTCCCAGATGCCACTGCCAACGCCTGCCCACGGGGACACTTCTGTCCCCAGGGAGCTGCTGTGAGTGACTCTGCCCTGGGGACTCTGCATTCTCTCTGACTGGGATCATTGCTCTGGAAAAACCTCTCCTAATAACTTTTTGTTACTGATTTCTGTACTCTTTGTGTGTTCCTGGATCTTGGCAGTATTTGCCCCACATAAAACTGTTCATAATAATAATACAATAATAATAGTACTGTAATAATAACAACAACAACAATAATAATAACAACACAATATCATAATAGATATAATATATAATGTAATACTATATAATACAATATAACAATATAGTANTAGATATAATATATAATATAATACTATATAATACAATATAACAATATAATAATAATAATATATATAATAATATTATAATAAGAATATCAGGGAAACATCTTCTGAGACACTGTACACAATTATTCTGAATTCTTTTCACACCTTTAGCTGCTATACCTTGGCCTTGTGGGCTGCAAGACTCATTTCAGAGTGTCAAAAACCCCTTTTTCCATTTCACTTCCAGGCTCAGCCTTGCCCCAATGGCACCTACGGTGAGCAGAGGGGGCTGAGCAGTGCTGCTGGATGCTCACCCTGCCCTGCAGGGAAGTTCTGCTACACAGATGGGATGGAGCCTTCAGGAGTTCNNTCAGGAATTCCTCACCCTGTAAGTACAGCCCAGCTTCTCCTGAATTTTCACTCCAAATTTTTTACCCTAGGCTGCATCTGCTAATGGAGCCAACTCTGTGCTTTGTGCCTGTTTTCTGTCTTTTTTTTTTTTTGCCATCTGCCTGTCAGTGCAGCCTAGGAAAGAGAGTTCAAAGGTGAGGAATTGCTGCTGCTCCTCATCTAATGAGTTTTGGGATTTTTCATTGCAACTGTTTTGTCTCAGGGAAGAATGAACTCGTCAAATATTAATAGCTGTTAAAAAAAAAAAAAAGCAGCCTCAGTTAAGAGTAAAACAATGCAGATGGATTCTCTTCCACATGGATGAATCCATGGTTTTACTGAAGAGCAAGGTGATAACTCTGTCCCAGTTACAGCTCTTCTCCAAGTGTGGAAGAAGAGCATCTCCCCCCACACTACAGGCAAAACTTGTAGCATGCCAAGATTTTACCCTAAAGCCACCTTGCCTACAATAATTATCCCACACGGTCAGAATTGTACTGGTAAGGCTGTAAACTCCCTTTCCTCCCTTCTTTCCTACCCGGTTTCCTTGTAGTGAAGAAACACCAGGTTACTGAAAGTGCAGGTGAAGCTGAAGAGATTCCCCTCCTCTGGACAGAAAACAGCCAAACCTGAGCGTGTGCTTTGTGTGCTTTGTTTGCAGACAGGGGATTGCCCAGCTGGCTATCTGTGCCCTCCAGGGACTGGATTCCCCTTCTCCTTCCCCTGCATGCCAGGCAGCTTCTGGGATAACTCCAGCACGGAGGGAGAAGGTGTTTGCAAGCCCAGCCCAGCCGGGCACTTCTGTGACTCCCCTGCCCTGACAGAGCCCAAGCCCTGCCCAGCAGTGAGTGGTTTTCCTTGGTTTTGATGCCTTATGTTTTAGCTTTTATATGTTTCAAATCCTGCATTCCCAGTGTGTAACTCTGCAGTGTCCTGCAGCCTGGGAGCTGCTGCTCTCTCATGCTGAGACAGACAGAACAAAGCCTCTCCAGGCTGCTCTCCAAGGACACCCAGCCCGGCCTAGGCCCAAAATGTGTAACCCAGCATCTTGAGAAGGGGGGCAAGCTGAGGGCAAATTCCATCATTAGCTAAAGTTTAATTGGTGAGATTGGGTTGAGATGCAGATGGAGCAAAGCTATAAAAGTGTGAAGAACTCGTGACTCGGGGTCCATCTTGGGTGCAGCCTTTGGCCTGCCCAGGGTGTGCCTCTGAAGGCCTTTCAAATAAATATCCACCTTTATTCCCTTCCTCCTGTCCAGTCTCCGTTTCTGGGTTGGCCTCTTTAGGCATCAGTTCAGTGGAAGAAGCTGCTCTGTGGGATTATTTCATAGAAAAGCCTTCAATGTGTTCATCTGTCGTTGTTCTGCAGGGTTTTTACTGCCCCGAAGGCAGCTCCAAGCCCGAGCCCTGCCCTGAGGGGACATTTGGTGACAGGCAGGGGCTCTCTGGACCCTCGGGGTGCAGCCCCTGTGCTCAGGGTTCCTTCTGTGCTGCCCCAGGACAGACTGGGCCAAGTGGGCCCTGTGAGGCTGGATTTTACTGCCAGGGCAGGGCTCTGACTCCAGTAAGTCCCACTGATGAGTTTTGCTCCTCCTCTTCTAATTGAGCTGGTTTATTTTCCCCATTCTGGTGCCTTTTTTTAACCCGATGACTTGGGGAGTCACAATTTTGTGCTGCTCATGCTCAAGTTCATGGCACGAGGAGCCTCAGGGGAGTGTGGCCATGTCGTGTTTTTCCCCTCTCAACAGTGACACGCTCTTAACTAAAAGCTTACCAGGTAGAAAATTCAGTGGGTGTGAATCAGTGCAAAATTTCATCCCTATTTATTCTCTTTGAGTTTCCTTAAATCACAGTTGTCTGTTCTCTGCACAAGAGCATGTCTCTGTTTTTTTTCTTTTTATTGCCTACATCAGTTTAATGCCCTAAATATTCATTTAATCCCTTTTTTTAATGATCCTTTTTCCATGTGCAGTGGCCCACGGATGGTGTGACAGGAGCTGTGTGTCCTGCCGGGTCCTACTGCCCACCTGGCTCTGCCTTCCCCATCCCCTGCCCTCCAGGGACTTTCAGCAACATCAGCGGGCTGAGGAGCCTCCAGGAGTGCTTGGATTGCCCACCTGGGTGAGTGTCACCCAGGACTGGAAGCAAACAGGAACCAGCTCTCGAAAATTCCAGGGACTTTTTTGTATTGGGGCTGTGCTGTCCAGTGTAAAATAAAAGGCATTATTGCTACCCAAGGTTATTTTTTTTCCCCAATTTAGCTTGTATTGTGATGGGACAAACAACCAAGCTCCCTCAGGACCTTGTGAACCTGGATATTTCTGCACAGGAGGGGCCAGAAGTGCTCTCCAGCACATGGTGATGGAGGGACATTATTCCTTAGCAGGAGCCTTCAAACCAGAGCCGTGTCCCCTCGGCACCTTCCAGCCTGTGAGTACCTCAGGGTTCCAGCCTGGGGGCTCAGCAGAGCCCGTGGAAACTAAAAATGTGTCAGTAGAAATTCCTGAGGCGTTTGTAAGTGGTCAGCTTGAAAAAAGGGGGTTTGGGGGTTTCTGCTGATTTGGGTAATCACCACCTGCTTTGCTTTTGCCCTGCAGAGGAAGAAGAACCAAAAACCTTTTCGGTGAGAACAGACAACAGACACCAGATCCATCAGTCCAGGGCTGTTGCCTACAGCTCATTTGGCAGATTTTATTAAGTTTTCTTGCACTGTACAGATTTAAAAGGGCTGCTGAGTCTTTGGCCTGGCAGGGGTGAATTAACTCGTGCACGTCCCTCACTTCTGTATTTAATCAGGGCGGCAAGGTGCTGTTCACCACTCCAAATTTGTTGCTTTTCACTGCAGGTCATTCCCTTCAGTGTTTATTTTGCAGCAGGGAGTTGGTAGAAGGTGGAAAGTTGATTTATTCTCGTGGTAAGCAGCACCACCCCAGCCCTGCCAGGCTCTGTGTTCTGTTTCAGGGCCGTGCTCAGTCTCTCTGTAGGGACTGCCCTGAGGGTGCATTCTGCAGTGAGCCTGGCCTGGCTGCCCCCCAGGACTGCCCCAAAGGGCATTTCTGCCCGGCTGGCAGCTCCTTGCCTCTCCCCTGCCCGGCGGTAAGAGTCAAATTTGTTTTCCAAGCAGCAATTTTCAGGAGGATTCACATCCTTGGCAGGAACATCCAGCAGCTCTCTCTGTGCAGGGAACCTACACGGATGTGGAGAGGGCAGGTTCCTGTGAGCTCTGCCCTGCAGGGATGTTCTGCAGCAGGCCTGGGCTGCCCGAGCCAGAGGGACACTGCCAGGCTGGGCACTACTGCACTCAGGGCTCCAGCACCTCCTCACCCGTGAGTGCTGAACACCTTGCACTGCTCAGGACCCTCTGGCCCTGCCAAAGCTTTCATAAACCATAATAAATTAAATTTCAATTCCCTTGCTTCAGGTGGGGCTTCCATTTGGAGATCTTTGCCCACCAGGACATTATTGCCCAGCTGGCACCGGGCACCCCAAGGAGATGCCGTGTCCTGCTGGCACCTGGAATGGCCAGAGAGGGGCCCAGGATGTCACTTGGTGCCTGCCTTGTGCCCCCGGGTTTTTCTGCAACGTGTCTGGCCAAGATGCTCCAGGGGGACTTTGTGCACAAGGTGAGACAGAGGCAGAACTTGTGCAGCTGCTTCAAAATTGGTTTTGGCTTGGGGGAAGAACTCCAATGTTTTCTGTTTTAAGGCTATTACTGCACGGGAAGGGCAAGGACTGCAAAGCCAGAGGATGGTGTCACTGGAGATCTCTGTCCTCGGGGACATTTCTGCCCTGCAGGCTCAGCAGCACCTTCCCCCTGCCCCAGTGGGGAATACAGCAGTGCCACAGGTCAGGAGCTGCAGAAATGCAACCGGTCAGGAGCTGCAGAAATACTGCAGGTCAGGAGCTACAGAAATTCCACAGGTCAGGAGCTACAGCTTTGCCACAGGTCAGCAGCTGCAGCAGGTCAGGAACAGCAGCAATACCACAGATCAGGAGCTGCAGCTTTGCAAGAGGAGCTGCAGCAGCGGAACAGGTCAGGAACTACAGAAATGTCACAGGTCAGGAGCTGCAGCTTTGCCACAGGTCAGGAATTACAAAAATGCAACAGGTCAGAAGCTGCAGCTTTGCAATTCCACTGTGACTCAGGGGAGACTGAAACACTGATCGCAGCTTTCATCTGTATCCAAGAAGGTCTTGAGAGCTGCTGGCACTGGGAATATTCAGTGTTTTGGGGGAGTGGGGGTAGAGAAAGGGTTGATGTTTGGTTGTTTTCCCCCTCGGGGTCACACGAGGAATGCCTTTCCCCTGCAGCAGCTGGCCTGTTTGAGGTTGGTGGTGGTGGCTCTCCGTGCACCGAGGGCTGGCAGCAGTTCCCAGCTTTCCCTCTGCTCCGCCTGCCACCTAATGGGGAGACGTGGAGGTGGCTCAGGCTAGTGGAGTGGAATTTGCTGAACCCAGTGCTGTAGGAGAACTGCCCACATTTGAGGCCAGTTACTGCTAAAAAAAATAGCTTTATTTCAATTTCTGCTTCTCTAAGTGCACAGCCAGGCAGAGGCAAGTTGTGCACGCGGTATTTTCCTTCCATTTCGTTCCGTGCTTCCTTTCAAATCCCATTTTTCCCTCACAGGTCAAGACAAATGTTTTCCTTGTCCTGCTGGGTTTCACTGTTCTAAAGGGCTCAGGCGTCGCTGCCCCCCTGGGTTCTACTGCCCTCGGAAAACCGGGATCAGTTTTTATCCCTGTCCTCCTGGGACTTACAACCCCTCCTATGGCCTGAGCTGTGCTGAGAGGTGCCAGCAGTGCCCTGCAGGTGAGGGGATGCTCTCTAGGGACCTGTCTCAGAGGGTGGTGATCTCTCTGCAGCTCCCTCTTCCCAATCCTCTGACGCGTTTTCACCCCTAGGAAATGCAAACATAAAAATCCACAGTCAAAAGAGGATCCTGGTCCCACTGGTGGTGTCCCCACGGGTTTTGGAGGCTCTGCAGGAGGGTTTGGTTCACACTCAGGGTTTCCCAGA
The DNA here is from genome assembly GCA_013397055.1 of Pachycephala philippinensis. Classification (NCBI taxonomy): domain Eukaryota; kingdom Metazoa; phylum Chordata; class Aves; order Passeriformes; genus Pachycephala; species Pachycephala philippinensis. The sequence continues at coordinate 17,472 of VWZT01007269.1, forward strand.
GGATCATGAGCTGAATTAGGGATGGGGTTTTGTCCCAGTTGTGCTGATGTTGAAGGATTTGATTTCTCCAAGTCTTCCCTTTGCCTTCCAGTGCATGCAGCACAGCAGCTCTCCTGCTTTTTTCTCCCAGTTTACTGATTCCCTTTTCCCTCTGTGCTCTTCCAGGGATGTTCTGTGGAGAATGGGGATTATCCTCTCCCAGTGGTCCCTGCTGGCCAGGATTCTTCTGCTCAGCAGGTACAGAATTGAGGATTCAGAGGGCAGAAAGAGTGAGAAGGTGGGGAGCTGTGGCCCTTATGGCCCTTGCTGTTATTTATTCTGTTCCACCATGGATTTCTGCTTTATCATCATGAGCTACAATCAGCTCCTCTCTTCTTTCATCCATGGAATTTGTTCTTTAGCCCTGAGGAGCGAACTGGCCTATGAGAAACAATCCAAATCACTCAGGATACTTTTGCTTTATCTTCCTTATGCAGGAGCAAGCGTCCCAAACCCCAGTGGAGCCACAAACACGAGCAGTGGTGGCCCCTGCCCGCCTGGACACTTCTGCCCAGCTGGCACCAGTCTCCCTCAGCCATGCCCTGTGGGCACTTACTCAGACAGGTGAAGCTCTGTGGATCTGCTGATGCTAATTTTGATTTTCTTTTTCTTCTTTGTTTGTCCCTTAGTCCTCTAAGCAATGAAGTGCAGCTCAGTGAGGCTCATTAGATGTCCTTGCATTGATCAGGGAGGTTTGTGGTTGCTGTCACTTCGCCAGAGCTGAAGCATCAGTGATGCCCCTGCTAAGCTTTCACCCTCACCAGCTGAAACCCTGCTTCTGTCCCTCTCAGGCTCCACAACTGGCAGGATTCCAGCTGCACTGAGTGTCCACCTGGCCAGTTCTGTGGCTCCCCTGGCCTCACAGCCCCCTCAGGACCCTGCTCACCTGGGTACTTCTGCCAGCCTGGGGCTTCCTCACCATCACCGCCCGGTGAGTGGCACTGGGTGAATGGGGGTTTTGGCAACAGAGTGCTTTAAAAAATGCCACCTTTCCTCCCAGTATTCCTGCCCCTGCCTCCTGTCAGCCATCCAAATCCCTGTGTGAATTTTGTTTGAGCGGTTTGGGCCACACGTGCCTGTATTATCAAATGGAATGCTTGCACTGGGCACTGGGGCAGTCACGGTGCCTGCCTGCAATGGGCACAGCCATTGTCATTTATTGTTTGATAATAATAATTTCCAGGGGAGAGTTCCAACCCTCTGCCTCTCCTGTCTGTCCCAGGTGTGTGGGAGAAAGGAGGCCCTTGCCCCTTGAGCCACTTCTGCCCAGAAGGGAGCAGCTCTCCCCTGCCCTGCCATGCAGGGACTTACAACAACCTCTCCCGACAAGCCTCCTGCTTCCCCTGTGCTGCGGGCTACTTCTGCCCAGAAAACACCACCAGCTACAGCTCAAACCCCTGCCCCGCTGGATTTTACTGCCCCAAAGGTGAGATGGAACCAGGCAATCCTTTGGCCAGGTTGAAACGTCCTCCTTAAGGGCCAGAAATTCCCTCTGTGAACAAAAATGTTTAAGTGTCATATGGATATGTAAAAAGGCCTCAGGCTGGGAATTTCTTTAGCCCTCGCAGTACTTTGTGAAGATTCTCTTTCTCATGTGAAGAATTTAAAACAATGTTATAGTTTTGTAAATCTCTGCACCTGCACCTGCTTCTCAAGGACTGTTGTGGCTTCAACCAGAAAAACATCCAGAAACGGATGTCTCAGAACTGGAGCAATCACCCCAAGGGGTGGGTGTGCGAGTGACCAATCATTTTATGCCATTCAACGCGTTTTTTGCCTATTAACATATAAAAGTTGTTCAATCTTCCATTAAACTCTCTTACTTCGGACAAAATTTGTGGTAGCGTGGACTCTGTCAACTTTACCTCCTTGGCAGCAACAGCGACAGTGTCAGTCTGGGTCTTCACAGAACAATACCCCAAAACAATATTTTAAACTATAGCTATGGCTGTTGCTTAACAAAAATTCACAATTTTGGCCATGAAGGGCTGTGGGGATCAGCAATGGGATAAACTGGCAAAGATGACATGAAGTGCTGCAGCAGGATTCAGAGCCAGGATCGTGTTTCTGGTCCACAAAAGGTTCCTGCTCTCTTTATTCCACAGGCACCAGGTTTGGCACGGAGTTTCCCTGTCCCAGGGGCTACTACAACCCTGACCCCATGAGCCAGAGCCTGGACAGCTGCCTGCCCTGCCCACCTGGGCACTACTGCGGCAAGGAGGGGCTGACAGCTGCCTCGGGCACGTGTGACCCGGGTGAGAGAGTGTGGGGCTGCTGGGCCTGGCAGTGCCCAGCCCCTGGGGCAGGGGGTTTGGGAGGGTGATGCTTTCCCCCTGCAGCTCTGCCACAGCCCTCCCAGTGGGTTTGCTGGAGTCTCTTGCTGAGCTGGAGGTGTTCTGTAGGATCGAACACACCTCTGCTGGTTGGCTCTGAGCCATGAGCAGTCTCTGCCTCCTGAGCTTGCTCAGGCAGCTGAGCTCAGCCCTGTGACCATAAACAAAAGTACTGAGTTTAATCTTGCAGGATGTCTTCCCATCTTTGTTAATATGGTA
>VWZT01007269.1:30310-40625 GCA_013397055.1 Pachycephala philippinensis
GTGGATGGATGGGGACGTGGATGGGGATGGGGATGTGCATGTGGATGGGATATGGATGTGGATGGATGTTCTGCCTGCTGGCATGGGCAGGGTGATCCTGCCAGCTCACACCTGAGCTCTCCATTGGTTTTTCCAAGGAATTTCCTCCTCTTTCATTGTGTAGTCACTGCTGTGCACAAAGATTTTTATCCCTGGCAGAACAGAGGGAGAGCACAAGCACTGGAGTTTTTTGGCAGGTTCTGTGCCCCACAAGAGCACCCAGGTGATGTCCAGAAGAACACCCACGGCGTGGCCAGACCCCTGGAATGCCCAGCAGGACATTACTGCCCACCAGGAACGAGGGCTGCCAACCAGTACCCGTGTCCAGAGGGCACCTACAGCCACCAGCCTGGCCTGGCAAACCCCAGGGACTGCAGGCCTTGTCCTGGGGGCACGTTCTGTGCCAGGGCAGGTGGGAATTGTGTGTGGATTAAGCAAAATCCTCATCTGCTTTGGGTCTGGGAGTGAATGAAGGGTTCTGTGCAGTTCATCCAAATGTTAGGGAGCATTTGCAGCCATTTCTGGGAGCCCTTGAGTCGATTTTAAAGGTTTTCTTCAAACCATCTTTTGAAAGTTAAATTAAAGGCAGATCAAGGTGGTTTTGTTCTAGCAAAGGTTATGAAAGCAGAAGTCAGGCAGTTTGGGGCCTAGAACTCATTTGGGTTTGTCTCTTAGTGGAAAGGCCTATAATGATCATCCCTCCTCTAAAAGGGTGATTTAGGAAACCATTTGGGCTTTTATCTCACTGCTCATCAGCTGTGTGAGTAAATATTGAAAGTACAGATTGAGCTTTTAGCTAGCAGAGCTCCTGACTGGCCAGGAGGCTCCGGGGTCATCAGCCTTGTCTGGTTGGTTTAGTCCCAGAGCTGATTTATGGGATGCCCCTGGCTCATCTGACTTGATGCTCATTTCCTTTAGGACTCTCAGCCCCCAGTGGTCCGTGCTGGCCTGGGCATTTCTGCACTTCCCAGGCCCGTGTGCCCGACCCTGTCGGTGATGGGACAGGGGGGCTGTGCCCAGCAGGGCATTTCTGCCCTCCAGGGAGCCCCGAGCCACAGCCCTGCCCCAGTGGCACCTTCCTGCCCCAGTCTGGGCTGGGGTCCCGAAATTCCTGCCTGCCCTGTCCTGCAGGGAAGTTCTGCCAAGGAGAAGGCCTGGCTGCTGTTTCTGGTGTGTATTGCATGCATCCAACATCCTTTTTCTCTCCCAATTTGGATTTTTTTTCTGTTTTCTGGTTCTAAACATAGCACTGAAGCTTTTCTCTCTTGTAGGACCATGTCAGGCTGGGTATTTCTGTGACCCTGGTTCCACACAGCCAGACCACAGGCACTGCCCCGCTGGCTCCTACTGCCCTGAAGGCTCTGAATTCCCAATCCCCTGCAGCCCTGGAAGCTTCAGCCCTGTCAGTGGGAAGGGGCAGGCAGCAGACTGCCAGCTGTGCCCTGCTGGGCACTCCTGCAGTGGTGAGGATGATGGATGCCTTGGGTTTTAACTTTTATATTTTTCAAATCCTGTGCTGCCTGGTGTGGAACTCTGAAGTTGCTGATAGCCTGTGAGCTGCTGCTCTCTCATGCTGGGTAGACATAACAAACCTCTCCAGGCCTGCTCTCCAAGGACACCCAGACTGTCCTGGGCCCAAAATGTGTAAACCAAAAGCCTCTGAGAGAGGGGCAAGCTTGGGAAAATTACATCATTAACTGTAGCTTTAACTGGAGAATTAACCCTGATATGCAAATGGACCAAACTTATAAAAGTGTGAAGAACTCGTGACCTGGGGTCCATCTCGGGGTCCATCCTGGCAGCAGCCTCTGAACTCCCCAGGGTGTACCTTTGAAGGTCATTCAAATAAATACCTCCCTTTATTCCCTTGTTCCTGTCCAGTCTCTGGTTTTAGGTGGCCCCTTCAGGCATCAAGGATGTGCTGGGGTTACAGAGAGAGGAAAGAAAATCACCCGCCACAGCTTCATTTCTGCCAGCCTTGGGTACAGCGAGAACAAACTGAGTGCCCCACATCAACTGTAGTCAGTGATGGTTTCTAGCACTAAGAGTCATTTTAATTCCAAAACACCTGCTGGGTTCTTGGGAGCAGCCTCAGGTCACCCAGAACTCCTTGTTTGTGTTAAACCTTCTCTGCACCTCTTGTGTGTGTCTGACATGGCTCTGGCCTTGTAGGGAAATAAATATTCCTGGCAGGGAACTCTTGGTCTGGCCAGCAGCCAGAGCTGCTCCTCCTCAGAGCTCCTCACCATCTGCCTGCATGAGGTGTGTCTGCTCCCCCAGCACTGGGATCTCTGTGGTCACTCTGACAGTAACAAATTCACCTGTCACCTTCCAGGGGGCAGAGAGGCTTTTCCTTTCTCAGGTGAGCAGCTGAAGCAACAGGGAAGAAATAATTTGACTGAGCTAACGTGAGTTTTAGCAGAGCTGGAACCACAACTGAGAGCCTCAGAATCCCAGCTGAGCTTTTTCATGGGAAACCTTGGTTTTCCCCAGGCATTTAGTTCAGGACTGACTCGCCTGTTACGAATAAAATCATTAAATTGGCTTTCACATATTAATTTGTCCTGTGACCAAGTTGAGAGTTGTTAAAGTTGATAATTAAGTAAGTATTAATTGTTAAGTGTTTCCCCAAGTTAAGAAGTTTATTCCCTGTTGATTTCCCAATGTCCTAGCTATATTCCCCAGTTCAATTGACATTTTAAAGTTGTGTAAACCCTTTTAATCCATGTCCAAGCTGATTCTTCCACAGTGAAAAGCAGACCCTCACCTTTTTCTGAGGCTGAACTTCAGGGCATTGGTACTCTTTGATGCTTGATAGAGGTGTATCATGGAGGAGATCATTATTTCAGGTTTCCATGGTCTCTAATCTGGGCAAAATCCCTTCTGAAGGACCATGTTCTGCAGACTTCTGCTGCTCATCACCTGCCAGAGCCCACTGCTATCCACGGGGATCCTCCTGCCCCATGGGATCTGCTTTCCCTGTGCCCTGTGCCTGCCTGGCTCTGTTGGTAGAGCATGCCAGTGCCCATGGGGATCCTCCTGCCCCGTGGGATCTGCTTTCCCTGTGCCCTGTGCCTGCCTGGCACTGTTGGTAGAGCATGCCAGTGCCCACGGGGATCCTCCTGCCCCATGGGATCTGCTTTCCCTGTGCCCTGTGCCTGCCTGGCTCTGTTGGTAGAGCATGCCAGTGCCCACGGGGATCCTCCTGCCCCGTGGGATCTGCTTTCCCTGTGCCTCCCTGGCACTGTTGGCAGAGCATGCCAGTGCCCACGGGGATCCTCCTGCCCCGTGGGATCTGCTTTCCCTGTGCCCTGTGTCTGGCTGGACTAATGAGGGAGGGAGGCCTGTTCTGTTGATAGACAATGTCATTACCTGTCACCATCCCTCCTGAGCAAGGTTCTTCCCTTGTATTCCAGGTCCTGGAGCACAAACTCCTGAGCTGTGCCCTGCTGGGCACTTCTGTCTGCCAGGGACCAACTTCAGCACGGAGCACCCGTGTCCCAAGGGCACCTTTGGCCCCAGGACTGGTGCCACCAGTGAGTCTGACTGCGAGCCCTGCCCAGCAGGTGAGAAGGGACCGGGCACAGGGAGGGGACAAATGTGCAGATGAGTTCTCCTTTCACATTATTGACCCCCCCACTGCTGTTCTGTGCAGCTCCTCACCCTGACGTGGATCTCTGTTCCTTTCAGGGATGTATTGCTCAGCTCCAGGTCTATCCCAGCCATCTGGATTTTGTTACCCAGGTTATCACTGTGCCAAGGGAGCTGTCAGCCCAGCCCCCTTCAAACACAGGGTGAGTGCCAGGCAGCAGCAGCAGCACAGTGATCTGGGGACCAGGACTGACCTGTCACAATCTCCTAGCTTCTGGTGGGATGTTTTCCAAGCATTTCTGCTCCCTCAGCTGCAGGGACGTGCAGGGTTAGGGTTAGGGTTAGGGTTAGCTGGAATACCTGGCTGCCCATGGATAAATTCCAGGCAGGCCTTCATTTCTACGTTGCACTGGAGCATGGGGTGTAGCATCTCCTCTAAAAGATGCCATCAGGGACAGGATAACCACCTTTCAGAAGCCAGGACCCTTTTTATGCCACTGGTCTTTGTTTAGTTTCAGAGGCAGCAAATTTGAAGGACTCAGCCCCTGTGTGTCCTGCCCAGGACCTCTCTCTGTGCACTCTGTGCCAAATCCCCTCCTGATAACGCTTTCCCCCTGTATTTTCCTCACCCAGGTGGAATCCTCCAGCCCTGCCCTGCCTGGCAATGACATCTGCCCCGTGGGCCACTTCTGCCCCCGTGGCACCGGGCACCCCGTGCCGTGTCCCCCTGGATCTCTGTCTGGTGCCGTGGGGCTGGGGGCAGAGGGGCAGTGCCAGCCCTGCCCAGCTGGGAGGGTCTGCAGCAGCCCAGGGCTGGCTGAGCTGGCCCAGACGTCGCTGTGTGACCCAGGGTGAGTGACACTGTCACTGGTCTGTGACAAAACCCAGCCCTGCTGGGAGTTATAATCAAGGGACGTCCAAATTTCCAGATCCTGGCCTTGTTCTCGGCCCTTTGGTTGGGATGTGGCATCTCCCTGTGGATGTTTCAGAGCTATCCCTGTTCCCTTCACGTTTGCCTGACATTCTTATACATCTTTTTGCTCTGTTTTCAGTGAAAAAAGTCATTATTATAAACAAATTGCTGTTACAAACCCCTTATTTAGCCCCATAATGATACTTGCTGGGAATTTAACCTTTTTTTCCCTTCTGAGTTCTCTTCTCCCACAAGGTGGTGCAAGAAGCAGGGACAAGGCACATTCCCAGCCTGTGTACAGTGCCCTGAGCAGTGTCTGCCCATCTCAGGAGCCTCGGGGCAAGAGGCTGCAGAAATTTGATTTATTTTATGAATGTAAGAGAGTCTTAGAATTGATTTCAGTGCAGTGTAATGAGATTTCATGGGGAAAGATTTCTGATAGCAGCTCTTGAATTGAGCGGAGAAAATCACAATGAGATTTGTTCAGAAGTTGAAGCTAAGCTGGGAATACAATGAGGGCTATATTGAGAAGGACTGAAAATAATTATTCTTGGGGATACGCGGGATTTGACCTGTCCTAGTTGAACTTTAACCCTTCCCAAAATTTCCTTTAACCCTAAAATTTATTACAGCCTGGCTGTAACAGTAATCATCAAGATTTTCTGAGCTGGATGGTAACAAAATATAAATTATAAATTATAAATGACCTTCAACTTCCAAAATCCATGAAGTTCTTGTCCCTCATTAGGGAGCAGTTGCTGCTTTTCAGCACCTTTAGCACACAACATCCATCACTCCTCAGAACCTGCTGCTCAGCTGGAATTGGTCTTGCTTCCAGGCAGGAAAAAAAGCTGCTTTTCTGGTGTTTCATTCAGTGCTGTTCCCTTCACACTCAGCCGTTTGCCTTCAGGAGTGGGAATTTTTTCTTCTCCAGAAACTCCATCGCTTGAATCCTTGTCTTGGATGGGATCACAGCTCTCGTTCCCTTGTTGCTCAGCTCTTAGAACCATCATGGTTTCTGAATTTCTTCATCTTTGCTCGTTGTGAGGGAGGTGGTGGAGGGACGAGGACTGGGGATAAAACGAGACTCGGCAAAGGCAGCAGGGACTAACACCTGGGCCCTGTGTTTTGAACTAAAAATATTTTAGCTTTCAAAGGCCCTTTTTTGCAGGAATGAGAACACTTTCCAGGCAGCTTGGTGTAAAAAAGCCAGGATTTTCAGGGCATGAAGTGGGGGGAAGTTGCCAGCACAGCTGAACCATGGCTCCTCACCCGTGAGCAGGGCTGGCAGCTCCTTGTTCCAGGCCTGGATTCTCTCTCTCTCTCTCTCGCTCTCNCTGCCAGCACATCTGAACCAAGCTGCATTTTCCAGGGATGGCTCCTCACCCGTGAGCAGGACTGGCAGCTCCTTGTTCCAGTCTGGATTCTCTCCCTCTCTCTCTCTCTCTAGCTACGTTTGCCTGGAAGGAAACTCTGTGCCCTGCCCTTCGGATGGGATCCATGGATACAGATGTCCCCGTGGCTCCTACTGCCCAGCGGGCTCGGGGCTGGAGCTGCCGTGTGAGCCTGGCACCTTCAGCCCTGTGCCCGGGGCCAGCGCCTGCCTGCCCTGCCCGGCTGGCACGGCCTGTGGTGGAGCTGGCACCATAGAGCCCCTCGGCTGCCCCCGAGGTGAGCACGGGGGTGCTGCACACCCCAAACTCGGCTGGGAGAGGGGGATTCCTCTCTGCACTCAGGGAAAGGGGGATTTGGAGCGAGCCCAGTGTTCCCCCTTCCCCCTGGTGCTGAGCAGCATGGCCTGTGGCACAGCTGGCACTGTGCAGCCCCTCAGAGGTGAGCATGGGGGTGCTGCACACCCCAAATTCGTGTGGGAGAGGGAGTGGGGGATTCCTCTCTGTGCTCAGGCAATGGGGGATTTGGAGCCAGCCCAGCGTTGCCCCTATCCCCCTGGGTCTGAGCAGCACGGCCTGTGGCACTGCTGGCACTGTGCAGCCCCTCTGCCGTGCCCCAGAGGTGAGCACGGGGGTGCTGCACACCCCAAACTCGGCTGGGAGAGGGGGATTTCCCTCTGCACTCAGGGAATGGGGGATTTGCTGGTGCNGGTGCTTCGCGCCACCCCGCCCTTCCCCCCTCCCCCTGGTTCTGAGCAGCACGGCCTGTGGCACTGCTGGCACCGTGCAGCCCCTCAGCCCCAGAGGTGAGCACAGGGTGCTGCACACCCCAAATTCGTGTGAGAGAGGGAGGGGGGGATTCCTCTCTGCACTCAGGGAATGGGGGGTTTGCTGCTGCTTGGAGTCAGCCCAGTGTTCCCCCTTCCCCCCTGGCACCCTGTGGCACTGCTGGCACCATGCAGCCCCTCAGAGGTGAGCATGGGGGTGCTGCACACCCCAAAATCATGTGGGAGAAGGAGTGGGGGATTCCTCTGTGTGCTCAGGGAATGGGGGGTTTGCTGCTGCTTGGAGTCAGCCCAGTGTTCCCCCTTCCCCCCTGGCACCCTGTGGCACTGCTGGCACCGTGCAGCCCCTCTGCCGTGCCCCAGAGGTGAGCACGGGGGTGCTGCACACCCCAAACTCGGCTGGGAGAGGGGGATTTCCCTCTGCACTCAGGGAATGGGGGATTTGCTGGTGCTTGGAGCGAGCCCAGCATTGCCCCTTCNTCCTCTTTGTGCTCAGGGAATGGGGGATTTGCTGCTGCTTGGAGCCAGCCCAGTGTTCCCCCTTCCCCCCTGGCAGCCTGTGGCACTGCTGGCACCATGCAGCCCCTCAGAGGTGAGCATGGGGGTGCTGCACACCCCAAATTCGTGTGGGAGAGAGAGTGGGGGATTCCTCTTTGTGCTCAGGGAATGGGGGATTTGGAGCCAGCCCAGCATTGCCCCTTCCCTCTGGTTCTGAGCAGTGTCTCCTGGCCCTCTCCCCGCACAGGGTACTACTGTCCAGGCCACACCGCTGTCCCCGTGCCGTGCCCCGAGGGGACACTGAACCCCTTGGAGGGGGCACTGGCACCCACAGCCTGCAGGCAGTGCCCTGCGGGGAGGTACTGCAGGGGAGAGGCCAACTGGGAGCCTGATGGTGAGTTTGGGTAAGAACAGACCTGCCCCAGCACAGGGGCTGGAGGATGTGGGGAAATGGGAAACATCTCCATGAACAGGGTAAAGGCTACTGCAGGACACCCTTCACCTGTGTCTGGGCTTGTCAGCCTCTTCTTTTTCTCTGTTTCATTCTTCTCACTGAGCATTTATTTTGGGTGTGATTTCTGTTACTGCATTGCTCCAGCACAGGAGCTGGAGATTGGGGCTGGAGGATGTGGGGAGATGGGAAACATCTCCATGAACAGGGTAAAGGCTACTGCAGGACACCCTTCACCTGTGTCTGGGCTTATCAGCCTCTTTTCTCTGTTTCATTCTTCTCACTGAGCATTTATTTTGGGTGTTGTTTCTGTTACTGCGTTGCTTTTCCTTCTCTCCCTTTTTCCTGCTTTCTGTTCCTTTAACACTTTTATCACTGCTCTTTCTGTCCTCCTCAATCCTTCCCCTCCCATTTACGCACGGAGTGGTTGTGCCTGGGCCAAAACTCCAGGGCTGGATACCTGGAAAGAAGAGGGACAGAACTCTTCCCACAGGAAACAAAACGTAGGGAAGCAGTCAGAGAGGAGATAAGGTGAGCAAACACCAGGTGAGGTCAGAGCGAGTAAAGAAAGGGATGGAGGCCAAGGGTTAATGAGAAGAAGGAAAGGCAAAGCAAAGGTGACCAGCCCAGGCTATCAGCAGTGATAATCCAGGATAAGGATGGGCTTTGGCTCCTCTGCTGAGTTATCTGTGTTTGTGAGGGTTTGAGGAGGTGCTGTGGGTGGTGGCTGCCTCTCTCTGTGTTGCTCAGGTCTGTGCTCAGCCGGGTACTTCTGTGAAGGGGGAGCCACCGATGCCACCCCACGTGGGACCCCCAGGTTCCCTCTCAGCGGGCCCTGCCCTCTGGGGCACTACTGTCCAGAGGGAACTCCTTTCCCAGTTGCCTGCCCAGCTGGGACCCTCAACAACGCCACTGGTGAGTGTGATTTCGCCCATGGGTTTGTGCTTGTGGTTATTTCGTGGTGACCAACTGCCCCTAAGGTCAGTGGCCACGTGTTACCAGTGATGATGGCCACATGTTACCTGTTCAAACAAGTGCTGCTGATGCTGGGAGTGCACTGGATGTTCCCCCATCTCCTGTGTCCCCTGGTGTTTGTGTCCCCTCAGGAGGTGGCTCCCAGGCCAGCTGTGTGCCCTGCTACCCCGGGGCTTTCTGTGCCAGCGCTGGGCTCAGCTCTCCCACAGGACCTTGTTCTGAGGGGTTTTACTGCCCAGCAAACTTCAGCTCCGTCAGCCCCACGGCGTTCCTGTGCCCCAAGGTACTGCTGAGGGGTGGAGCAGGGAGTTCTCAGCTCTGGGCAGGGGCAAAGGGTCACCCACAGCTGACAGAAACACTGGTTACATCCCCACAGAGGTTTGGGTGATTCTGGGATTTGTACAGCCCCAAAGTTTGGCACTGAAATCCTCTCCCGTCTCTGTCCTCGCCAGGGTCACTTCTGCGGGTCAGGGACAGCCCTCCCGAGGCCGTGCCCTGCCGGGCAGTACCAGCCAGCCACGGGCTCTGCCTCCTGCATCCCGTGCCAGAGAGGATTCTACTGCCAGGAGCTGGTGGCAGGGGACGCCAGGCGCTGCCCACCTCATTCCTACTGTCCCACAGGTACTCTGGCACTTGCCAAGGGCTCAGGTGTCGTGTGCCTGCCTGTGACCCCAGAGACAGGAGGTGGCAATGAGCCAGCGTGGCACAGTGGCCACCTGAGAGTCACTTGTTACAGCTCGAGAGCCTTGTCAGACCACAACACTCACACCGAGCTTTATTGTTGTCTCTGTGGCCTCCCTCTTAGGGACACGAGTTCCTCTCACCTGTCCTGAAGGCACCTTCACTCCTGAAAACGTGACTGGCCTCTGGAATGAGAGGGAATGCCTGCCTTGCCTGCCTGGCCACTACTGTAGGTCAGGATTTAGCTCAGCCTGGCATCATTTCCCTTTCTCTGGAGCAGTTTGCTGTCCTTGTTTCGTGCTGGTGAAGTTCTTCCCAGCTTCCCTCCTGCATTTCTCTCACTCAGTGAAAAGAAATGCAAGCTTGGACACAGGGTTGGGTACAGAGGCATTGGATCTGTGCATTTGGGGAGGCAAAAACAGTCTGGCATTGTTGTTTTGGTACAAAGAAGCCACTGAAAGAGGCAGTGGGTGGCATTTATGAAATCATGGGAGTAATGCAGGAAGTCCAGCCCAGTGGATTTATGACAGAAGTCACCCACAATTTCATCTACGGCAATTTTCCATGTTCATGGAATTTGAACAGGCTCACTTCAGTCACCTACATATTTTTATAAGTGGAAAAATGTGTCTGTTTTCTTTCTCATCTCAGAAATTATTTTTACTGCAAACTTTGCAGTATTCACTGTGTCAACACTTGCTCTGCTCTTGCACCAAAGCAGCAGCAGCAGCTCAGAGCACACAAATTATTGTTTTCCTCTCCACTCCAGGCATGGAAGGCTGGAGGGGAAATGTGCTGCTGGATATTTCTGCCTGGCTGGGAGCTCTCAGGCTGCTCCCCGAGGCCTCCCCTTCTCCTGGCGCTTCCTGGCCGGGTGCCGCTGGGGCCAGCTGTGTGCAGGGCTGTGTCCTGCAGGTGGGTGAGGGTCTGGGGCATGCTGCCAGTGCACAACATTGGCTTGCTGCTAACCAAGTGCAGAAAACCTTATCTT
>VWZT01007269.1:40993-56534 GCA_013397055.1 Pachycephala philippinensis
GCTGTGTGAAAGTTCATTCCACAGCAACAGCAGGCTCTGGCTCAGTTGTTTTTACCACTGGAGGATTTGCATTTTTTACTTTTATCTCCTTCCCACCCCTTTCTGTAGGTTTCTACTGCCTGGAGGGGTCAGAGGTGCCCACACCGTGCCCTGCCAACACCCTCAGAGCTCTTCCAGGGGCTGGGAGGAGGGAGGATTGCCTGCCCTGCCCCCCGGGCCAGTGGTGCAAAGCAGGTTAGGGGCTAACACTGAGGGGAGGGGATGGGAGCTGCTTTTCAGGACAGTTTTGTGTATCCCTGATTTCCCAATCCCAGCCCCATTTTTCCTCATTCCAGCCCCGTTTTCCCCCATTCCAGCCCCGTTTTTCACCATTTTTCCCAGTTTTTCACCCCTCCCAGCCCCTTTTTATTCCCTTTTTCCCTGATCCCATCCCATCTCCCCCCATTCCAGCCCCATTTTCCCAAAGTTTCCCCCATCCTGACCCATTTTTCCCACATTTTCCCCCTCCCAGCCCCTTTCTATCCCGTTTTTTCCAATCCCATCCCATTTCCCCCCATTCTAGTCCCATTTTCCCAACGTTTCCCCCATCCTGACCCATTTTTCCCACATTTTCCCCCTCCCAGCCCCTTTTTATCCCCTTTTTCCCAATCCCAGCCCCGTTTTTCCCATTCCAGCCCTGTTTTTCCCACATTTCCCCTCATCCCACCCCCTTTTTCTCCCATTTTTCCCAATCCCATCCCATTTTCCACCATTCCAGCCCCATTTTCCCCCATCCCAGAGGATGGCTTGGATGTCAGATGTGGAATTGTGGGACAGTCCTGGCAGTGAGGAGTTCTGCAGAGAAAAGAGGCATTGAATTGTCCATCCACACTGGAAATGTGGGAGAGCTGAGGTCACAACCAGTCTCCAAATATCCTGGGTGCCCCTGGCAGGAGAGAGGCTGGCACGGTGCAGGAGGACACAGAGCAAAGGTGTTCCAACAGCCCTGGAGACACCCCCTGAAGCCTCTCTTCCTGTTTTTTAGGGGACTCAGAGGCCCATCCCTGCCCTTTGGGACACTACTGCTTTGGGAGCAATGGCAGTGACCACAGCAGTGTCCTGGCCCCTCAGGAGTGCCCTCCACAGACCTTCCGTGGGCACCCGGGAGCCCGGAGCCTGGCGGAGTGCCAGCCCTGCCCGCCGGGCTATCACTGCCCCTTATCAGGTGAGCTCCGGGGGAAAGCCAGCCCTTTTCCCGCCTCTGGGTGACAAAATTCCCTCCCTCTCCTGCCTCTGACTGACAAAACTCCTTCCTTTCCCACCTCTGGGTGACAAAATTCCCTTCCCTTTCCCGCCTCTGTGTGACAAAATTCCCTCCATCTCCCGCCTCTGGGTGACAAAATTCCCTCCCTCTCCCGCCTCTGGGTGACAAAATTCCCTCCCTCTCCCGCCTCTGGGTGACAAAATTCCCCAAGATGAGATAGGGGAAGGGAGAGATAATTCCTGCTCACAGTGACCTAAGAGCCTTTCTCCAAAATTCCCCCTGTCCATCCAGCTTCCCTTTCCTCACTTCCTTCTCTTCCCCACAGGCCTGACCAGCTTTGAGGATTATCCCTGCCCCCCTGGATTCTGGTGCCCTGGCAAAGGGGACACTTTCCTCTGTCCAGCTGGCACTTCCAGGATCCAGCCTGGTGCGAAATCCTTGGAAGAGTGTGATCCCTGCTCGCCTGGATACTACTGCCCGGACCCAGCCCAGACAGGGCTCCCCAACACACGGGGCATACCTTGCAAACCTGGCTANCAAGATGAGATAGGGGAAGGGAGAGATAATTCCTGCTCACAGTGACCTAAGAGCCTTTCTCCAAAATTCCCCCTGTCCATCCAGCTTCCCTTTCCTCACTTCCTTCTCTTCCCCACAGGCCTGACCAGCTTTGAGGATTATCCCTGCCCCCCTGGATTCTGGTGCCCTGGCAAAGGGGACACTTTCCTCTGTCCAGCTGGCACTTCCAGGATCCAGCCTGGTGCGAAATCCTTGGAAGAGTGTGATCCCTGCTCGCCTGGATACTACTGCCCGGACCCAGCCCAGACAGGGCTCCCCAACACACGGGGCATACCTTGCAAACCTGGCTATGAGTGCCCAGCAGGTGACATGACCTTTGTTTTCCTTATTTCCAGCCATCCCTGAGCCTGGAGGATGGATCAGCAGGGATTTAGCAGTGCCTCTTGTCCCATTCTCCCAGGACGTGATCCCTCTCAGCCCTCCCTGGTTTTGTTTAGCTGAGGTTGCCAAAGTGGTCTGAGCTTAGAAAAGGAGATATTTTCACACAGGGCTGGGCACTGAGGTGTCAGCATTCCATGCTGAATAATAAACTGGTTCCCAACAGCTCTGTGCCCTCTTGGGAGCAGTAGGAAAAGCAGAATGTTTATGGAAAAGCCTCCTTCTCTCTTCCTCCCAAGCACAGCTTCTCCTGCTCCGGGAATGTCACATAAACTCTGTTCCCCCATTTCTCTCCCAGGGTCAGTAAACCCTCTCCTGCACCGGGAATGTCACACAAACTCTGTTCCCCCATTTCTCTCCCAGGGTCAGTAAATCCTCTCCTGCTCTGGGAATGTCACACAAACACTGTTCCCCTGTTTCTCCCCCAGGGTCAGTAAACCCTCTCCTGCTCCAGGAATGTCACACAAACTCTGTTCCCCCATTTCTCTCCCAGGGTCAGTAAATCCTCTCCTGCTCTGGGAATGTCACACAAACGCTGTTCCCCTTTTTTCCCCCAGGGTCAGTAAGCCCCAAGCCCTGCAGGCCTGGCTCTTACTGTGGTGCTGGGACAGGAGAGCCTCCCCTGTGTCCTGCTGGCTACCACTGTCCCGAGGGATCCTGGACCTACAACAGCCCCGAGCAGCTGTGAGTGCCTGGGGTTGGTACAGCCAGCCTCCAGTTCCTAAAAACCCTGAATATTGGGAATTGGGGGTTGGTACAGCCAGCCTCCAGTTCCTAAAAACCCTGAATATTGGAAATTGTGCCTGGGATCCAACCTAAACCATGGCCTTTATGCATTGTGCACAAGCAAAGGAATCTTTGGCTGCAGTCACAGATTTGGTGACTGCTGAGACTGAGCAGGGGGATTGATGGTTTCTGCTTAGCCTGGAATCAGATGAGAACCACTTTTAATTCTGCCCTGTGTCTTCACTGATCATTGAATCCAGAAATCATTTTCAGAGGTTTTCTTCCCCTTCCCTGCCCTGTTTTTCCCCCCAGGTGTGTGTTCCCATACTACTGCCCCCCGGGCAGTGCCCACCCGGTGCCCTGCGAAGGAGGGCACATGGCCCTGAGCCTGCCTGGCCTGAGGGGCTCAGCTGAGAAATCCTGCAGGGTTTGTGCTGCAGGGACCTTCCGCAGTGACCCCCTGATCTCAGCGCCCTGCCAGCCCTGCCCCGCTGGCTTCACCTGCCCACCAGGTAAACTCAGCTGCCACGGGGGAGTGGGGCAAGAAATAGCAGCTTAAATTGGAAGCAGAGAGTTTGAAGTTCTGTGTGGGCAAAGCTCTCAATCCTCTGCAGTTATAAAACCCTGGTGTGGGCTGTCATGTGGGTTTGCCGCTGGATTTAGCCGGTGGAAGAGCTGGGAGAAAGAAAAACTGAGATTTATATTTAAATATGAATTAGACTGGAAAACGCTGATCTGTACACGTGTGTATTTATATAGACTCGTGGCTATATATAGAGAGACGTGTGTAGATGTGTCACTGGGGCAAGCAACTGCTCTCTTCCTCTCTCTCAGCATTGCTGGGGTCCCTAATGCCACCCCCAATTTCTCCAGGCACTGACAGCTACCACCAGCAGCCCTGTCCCCGTGGCCATTACTGCCCTGCCCTGTCCCCTGCCCCGCTGCCCTGCCCCCCGGGCACCCACGGGAGCAGCCACTTTGCCAAGCACCCGGGGGACTGCCAGGCCTGTCCTGCTGGCACCTTCAACCACCTCCCTGCCCAGGCTGCCTGCTTCCCCTGTGGCAGCTCTTCTTCCTCTCAGCCGGGTGAGTTTTTGTGTGTGAGTGAATTTTCCCTTCTCTTGAGGAGTTTCCTGATGTTCCACAAGCCCTGGGATCCTCCTGGGGGTGCTGCCCGTCCCCAGCTGCTCTTCCTCTGTCCCACTCAGAAGGAGGATTCCATTTTCAAAGCATTTTTCCCCCTCTTACACTGTTATCCAAGGGGATTTATCTCCTTAAAGGAAGGAAGAGCTGAGCAGCTCTACTCTAATTCTTGCTCTGTCATTGCTTTGAAAGCGGTGGAGTTTCACCAGGATTACTTTAGCCGTGATTTGGGGGGATTGTGTTAAATCTAGGTGTGCTTTTGAACCAAAATTGGGCACTGAGAGCATGATGAAGTGGGATAAGGCTGGGAACTGGGAAAGTAAAGAGTGCCTATTCCTTAGTGTGTGTGCATCACTGCCCCAGCATTTCAAATCAGGTGGATTTGAGGCTGTTGAGGCATGAGAGAGGGGTTTGGCAGCCTTGCCTGGCTGGGTCCTTGCCCTCTCCAGGGATTTAATCCACAAATTAATGGAGAGCTTGTCAAAACCCTGCTGCCAAGGAGCAGCTGGGCCCTTTCTGCATCTCTGGCTAAATGGGTGCTGCAGGAGATGCTCTGACACTGTGGTGGTGCAGCAGAGGCAGGCTGGCCCCAGCTGGCTCAGGTACAGCTGTCCTGTGGCTGGCAGGTACATTTCAGTGACATTTTGGGTCATTTCAGTGACATTTCAGATCATTTCACTGACACTGCTGGAGCCTGTGCCCCTTAGAGGGCCACTGAAATGACCACTGGGATTTGATAAAGAGCATGGGAGCTGCTCCTTTCCACCCTAAATCCAACCTTTCTCCCAGGTGCCACCAGCTGTACCTGCCATGGGCTGAACAGGGCTTTTCAGCACTCAGATGCCTCCTGCATCTGCCAGGCAGGTTATGTTTATTATGATGAGAGAGGCAAGAAAGACCCCGACAGCAACAGTGATCAGGATTGTCGGCCTCAGGTAAAATCGGGCTCCAAACCAAAATTGTGGTGTGATGTGAGGGAGAAGGGAGAGTTTTCAGGCCTTAAGATAAGCCAGACAAATATTTTAGGTGTTTTATTGGCCCTTTCTTGTAGGATGTTTTCTTTACCAGGATCTTGTGAGGTTAAATTTAAATTCGTTAGGGGTGGAGGTGAAGGATCCTTCCATGCCAGGACAATAGGAGCAGCAGTGTCTCACGTGGATGACAGATGCAGGAATTTAATTATTAATATGAAGTCCTTCATCAGAACTGCCATGGGCAGGGAGACACTAAAACCAATTCTTGTTTATATCTTGCATGATGTCACTTTTTTTCCTCTTTGTGAATGAATTCTGTAGTGCAAAACCCCCTCCTGCCATGGGCTGCACAGCAATCCAGAGCATCAAAATTCTACTCTGATTCCTTCGACCACTTTCTCACAGCTGAACTTTCTCATCAGAACCTCATGAGGGATTGGGAGGTGAAATCGTTGTGTCCTTTCTTCCCTGCTTTCCCTGTTGGATTGCCTTTATGCCGAATGTCTGAAGCTCAGCAGTGGGGAGGAGGAGGAAAATTTTATGCTGAATGTCTGGACCGCAGCAGTGGGGAGGAGGAGGAGAATTTTAGGGGCACTGCAGCTCGGCTGAAGCCCTGGAGCTTGTCTGGGTGTGTTTCTCTGCAGGTGGATGAGCTGTGTGCCCCCGGCGAGGTCCGGCTGGCATCCACGCGCCGCTGCGTCGTCCCCGAGCGCCACGACTGCGCTCCCGCCTGCGGGACAGCGGGAGGGGAGCTCCACGCACAGCTGGGCATGTGAGTGCCACCCTGCAGCAAAGGGGGGCCCGGAGGGGAGCTGCACGCACAGCTGGGCATGTGAGTGCCACCCTGCAGCAAAGGGGGGCCCAGAGGGGAGCTGCACGCACAGCTGGGCATGTGAGTGCCACCCTGCAGCAAAGGGGGGCCCAGAGGGGAGCTGCACGCACAGCTGGGCATGTGAGTGCCACCCTGCAGCAAAGGGGGGCCCAGAGGGGAGCTGCACGCACAGCTGGGCATGTGAGTGCCACCCTGCNGGCTGGAGGTGCAAAGTCCTTTATTGGGCAGCCCGAATCCCCCTAAATACCCACCCACAACAGGATAGAACATCATATAAACAGGAAAGATGCTCACCACAGTGTCCCCTTAGCCCCTGGGGTAGTGCACAGACATTGCCTGTTATGGTAACAGGTAAACAATGCCCTAGAAGGTCACAAACCACAATCATCACCTCCAGCCTTGTCCACAAACCACGATCCTCTCTCCGCCCATCCCCGGTGACCTGGATCCAGTCCCAGGGTCACCTCCGGGCCCAGGAAAGAGGCTCTCTCTGCGGCATGCTGGGTTCTCACCGTAACCCAAAGATAGGTTGCTTATCTTTGGCTCCTCCAGAGGAGTGCAAAGAGTTCCTGCCTTGGGGGCTCACAGCTTTCCTCACCACCCAGCACCGCCTCTCCTCAAAAACACTTCTCAATAAGCCCTGAGCTACTGATCCCACAAGGTCATGCCAGGGTTGGGCTGTGGGAGGTGTGTTTTGGAAATTTTCCATCGGTGGAGCTCTTTTCTGTGGAGGTCCTGCCTTCAGTCCTCAGTCACTGGCCCTGTTCATCTTCCTGGAGAGTGTTTCCTGTATTTTCAGCATTACCTGGGGGTTTTGTGTCTTGGTTGGTGGCACCAGAATCACCCAGTGACAAGGGCAGTGTGGACAGAGCTCACATTTTCTGAGGTGTGTGACTTTTCCAAGTGTCACAGGCTGAGCCCCTCTAAAGTGGATGATCACTCTGTTAGATTTAGGCCAGAAATGGGAAGATCAATCCTTGTTCCTTCCCACACGTCTTTAATCATCATAGAATGGTTTGGGTTCGGAGGAGCCTTAAAGATAATTTAATTCCAACTGGAAATCAGTCCTCGTCCCCTCTTAGACATCTTTAATGGTTTAGGTTGGAAGGAACCTTAAAAATAATTTAATTCCAAATAGAAATCAATCCTTGTCCTCCCCTCCACATCTTTAGTGGTTTGGGTTGGAAGGAACCTCAAAGACCATCCAGTTCCAA
Organism: Pachycephala philippinensis; assembly: GCA_013397055.1. NCBI lineage: Eukaryota > Metazoa > Chordata > Aves > Passeriformes > Pachycephala > Pachycephala philippinensis. Next base: position 48,080 of record VWZT01007269.1, read on the forward strand.
GCCCCTGCCATGGGCAGGGAGATGCTGAAACCAGTTTTTGTCACATGATACCACTTTTTTTCTCATTGTGAATGAATTTCTGTGTTGCAAAATCTCCCCCTGGCATGGGTTGCACAGAAATCTGTTGTGTCAAAATCATACTCTGATTCTTTCAAACATTTTCCTGGAGCTGAGCTTTGGGGAGGGTGTGTAATGCTGTTACAGGACTGAAGGTGGTCTCTGTTAGACACCAGCCAAGCACTGTTAGTGGGGTGTCACATTTTGGCCTTGAAGAGGTCAAACCCAGGGAATTCCCCAACACCCAGGGCATACCTTGCAAACCTGGCTATGAGTGCCCAGCAGGTGACATGACCTTTGTTTTCCTTATTTCCAGCCATCCCTGAGCCTGGAGGATGGATCAGCAGGGATTTAGCAGTGCCTCTTGTCCCATTCTCCCAGGACGTGATCCCTCTCAGCCCTCCCTGGTTTTGTTTAGCTGAGGTTGCCAAAGTGGTCTGAGCTTAGAAAAGGAGATATTTTCACACAGGGCTGGGCATTGAGGTGTCAGCATTCCATGCTGAATAATAAACTGGTTCCCAACAGCTCTGTGCCCTGATGGGGCACATCAGAAGAGATGGGCAGGGAGTTTGCTCCACCCTTTTTTCCATGGATACAGAGTAGGATCACCCACCCTGTGGGCCGTGAGAGGCTGGGGCTGGCCTGTTGTGGCTGTGTGCTCAGGGATCAGCACTGATGGAGGATTTGTCCCCTGTTCAGATGTCACTGCAAGCAGTACGTCTCTGCTGAGGAGCTCTGTGACCAGCTGTGCCTGCTGAGAGCCCCACGGATCTCCCTGGGCTTTGGCACCCACCGAGAGCTGCTGCTGAGGATGGACGAGGGGGAAGTGAGGGTAGGTGTGCAGGGAGGGATTGCTTTCTGAATGTGCAGGACTGGGAGAGCCCAGAAATGAGAGGGACTCCAGGGAGGTGAGGTTAAGTGTTGGTGCATCAAGAGAAACAACAATGTCGCTGTCGCACCGAGGACAGGTGGAGAAATGACACAGAGTCCAGGCTCAGGGATGAATGGAAGGGAAGGGATTTAATAGTATATCAAAATGCTTTTATATGTTGGTTCACAAAAGTGTTAAATGGCATAAGGTAATTGGTCATTTGGCCATCCACCCCTTGAGGGCATTGGCCAGGCTCTAAGACACCCATTTCTAAATATTTTCCTAGTTAGAACCATAACAATACTGCAAAACAACCTGCAGGTGCAAGAAGTTTACAAAACTGTAGCATTGTTTTAAATAATTTGCATGGGAAAGACAGAGCTCTCACAAAACACTGCAGAGGGCTGAAGAAATTCCCTGCTGAAGCTTTTTTAGTATCCATACAACAATTCCTGAATTATGGGGAAAAAACCTCCTGGAGCAGCCTTTGACTGCTGCAGTGACCCACAAATCAGGGTCTGAGTCCAGGATTGGTTGTATCAGTGATCAGTGTTTCCCTCTGCTTTCTATAGGAGGTGTCAAACGTTCTGGGCCCAGATGAGCACGTGCAGAAGAGCCAGAGGGTGCATCTGGTCCTGTTCAGCCCCCAGGGAGTGCTGGGTTTCGTTGTCTCCAGCACAGAAGTTCTGGATGCATTTCTCATGGGTAAGGCTTGAGAATGAACCCAAATTCCAGCCACACCGAGCTATCCATTTCCTTCCGTGTTGGCACAGCAAGTTGGCACGGAGGGAATTTGTTATTAGATGCTCCAAACTATTAAGAAAGGAGGGAAATGCCTTGTTGTGTCTGGGAGTAAGCAGTGGGGAACCCACTGACTGCACGGTTAACTGCATGGTTACCACGGCCAGATAAACACTGTAGGATTTTGGATTTCCAAGGAACTAGGAGGAAACTGCATTTGGAGGCAAATCTGTTGGCAGGGGCATGGGTTTGGCTTTGGGAGCTGTAATTGCCACAGATACAAAATAAATAACTCTTCCTTGCCAAGGGTTGGGTGTTGTCCCACGCTGCTCACTTTGCAGGGTTCATTCTGGTTTCTTCTCTTGCCTGGGGCAGGAGATTTTTCCTCAGATCAGCCGCTGCAGAAAGGGCGCAGAGCCCAGAGGAGTTCCCCCAGAGCCAGCCAGGCCTTGCCCCTCATCCCTAACCCAGTGGTGTGTCTGGAAGCAGGGGACACGATCCTTTTCCAGCTCAGCATCGATTCCCAGGGTGAGTGTTCTTGGGGCTGAGCACATCTCTGTGTCCAGACCCGTGCAGAGCAGTGGCTCCATGCTGGGCACCCTGCATGGATCCATCCCTTCACCTCCTGGATCCCAGAGCTGCAGTCTGGGCTCTGCCAGGGCCTTACCTGCTGGTTTGCAATTTTTAACTGGATTTCTGTAGGTTGAGATAAAATTGGTCCTGTGTTAGACAGCACAAATCTTTGTGGGGCAGTAATTAAACCCAATTAAATGAGCTGACAATGCATGGCCCTATAAAAGCAGCTCCACAGTTCTTTGCCAGCCCAGTGCCAGCTTTCCCAGTGCCAGCTGAGGTGGCTCAGAGCTGCTGACCCCGTGCTGCCCCATCCCCAGACCGTGCCTCCAGCCATTACCCCGTGTACCAGAAGCAGCATCTCTATAACAACAACCCAGGCTGGGATTTTGGACCTTTCCGAAGGCTGGACCACCTGATCCAGGAGACTCAACTCAACATCTCCTGGTAATACCTGCTGTGGGTAACAGCATTGTGGGCAGGACCTGAGAGTGAGTTTTTGACAGAATCAGCAGGTCCTTGCTGGTGAAAACACCAAATTTTGCTGTGCTCAAGTCCCTGTCTTTAACCACCCTCACAGATGGAGGTTGAGGGAAGCTTGGATCAGCCAGTGCCTTCCTTATTTTTCTCTTTCAGGTTTGCCCATGTTTTCCTGGAGCCTGGGACATTCGTTTTCAGGGACAGCTGTGTTCAGGAACACTTCCTGATCGTGACAGTGAATGAGGCAAACGTGAGCTGTGACCCCAGAGATGTGTCCTTCCAGCCCTCCTCCCTGTTCCAGCTGGCCAGACATGGCATTCTGAAGCAGCAGCATCTGAACCTGGCTCCCAACTGGGCTGCTATCACAGGTACAGCCAAAACTTTGGGACACCTCGATTCTTACCCAGGACCTTTCTTGTCCTTCCCTAAGTGTGTCTAAACAAGCATTTTCTTTGGAAATGCCACCAAAGCACTGCCTTGTCAGCTTTAATCCCTTGCTCCTGTGGAGCTTCCCGAAGTCCACTGCTCTCTAGCCAAGAACCTGCCAGTGCAGGAGCTGAGGTGGTGAGAGAGGGAAGGAGCAGCCGTGCTTCTCCCCACACCCTGTTTGAAGAGTTCAGGTCACCAAGGGCTTTGTTTTCCTTGGCTGGAAAGCAGAAAGTGACAGTGTGTTTCCATGATAAACCTAGCTGAAATTAAATACAGCGTTTCAAAGTTGACCAAGGGCTAAACACGAGGTCAGGTAAGGTCTTTGCTCCGAGCCAGGTGTGGGTGTGAGCACTGTGCACACACCAATCCTTTGGTGGGAGGTCAGGAAACAACAGAAATGAAAGTGTGGCTTGCAAGCACGACCCTGGCTCTGCCACCTTCAGTGCTGAAAACACTTCGCTCCTCATCCTCCTGCACCAACGGGGGGAGAAGCGCAAGATGAGTTACATTCTGCTGTATTTAACACCTTGTAATGTTTAAGATCACTTAAACATTACAAACTTACACTTAACAAAATGTTAACATCACTTACATGTTAAATGACAAAACTAAAGTCAGAATGTAGTATTTCTTTAAAGGTGTTAAATGTTTTTTTGTGGTTTTGTGTTTTTCACTTCTCGCCCTCCCTCCCTCCCTCCCGGCTTCCCCAGCGATCCTCTTTGTCCTGGGCTTCCTCGTGCTGGTGCTGACCACCCTGGCCATCGTGTTCCAGCCTGATGGCCCCAAAATTAGCCCCCTGAAGAGCTGGAAGCCACGATGGAGGAGCCTGGGAGAGCCACACATCCCACCTGAGTACATCCTCCTCAAGGACAGGTAAAGACCAGCCTCTGCATGGTCCTACAAAAATTCTACCCAATAAATCCCTCCTCTGCTTGAGCTGGGCTGGGTCTGACCTTACTGAGGAGAGTGAGGTGCTCTTCACCCTCTTTGCCATTCCCTCTAGCCTCAAGTTCTATCAGATGCTTGGTCCTCGTGGATCTGGAGAAGATGCTGGCTCTGGAGAGAAAGGAGAAGTTCCCAATGCAGGTGAAGTGCTGGGCCAGCCCCAGGTGTTCTCCTGTTGTTTTTTTTTCCACCTCTTCCCCATTTTTTTGTCTTGGATTAACTCTCAGGTGCGATATTTTAACACCAGAATTTCCTGTACACCCAGGAGGCCACGCAGGCACTTTGCTGTGCACATTTCCACAGGCACACACACTTCCATCCTGGAATTATTCCAGGGGATTTAACCCCTTGTCATTGGGATGGGTTGGAGATTTTTCCCTGAGGAGTTAAGAGAGTAAATTCCCAGCCTTGACAAGCCCTTTAAAACAGCAGCAAGTTCAGGTGGCAGGTGAAGAAAATAAAGATTTACGAATGTTTTCCTTGGCTTCCTCTGTCGGTTATCCTGTTCCCTGAAGGCACCTCGTTTGCTTTCTGGGAATGAGCTCAGCTCGGGAATTTCGGGATGTTCATAGGGAGCGGCAGAGCCCGAGCCCAGCAGATGGCAGCAGGTGGCGATGCTGGGACCAGCTCCGGGAACAGCTCTGGGAGCATCCCGGCGCTTTTCTGGGATATTTAGGAGCTGATAGTAACGCTCTGTCATCCTCCCCCTCGCTGGGGAACGAGACCTTCTCGCACATCTCCTGCCTCACCCGTTTTCCTTCCTCACAAAACACGGAATTCCTATGGAGGGGCAGCATCTTGTGTGAGAAATAAACCCAAATAACCTCGTGTCCAGTGTTTGAGTGTGAGCCTTCCCCTGTGTTTCAGAAAACAGCTTCACACCCCGGCTGCTGGAGGATTTCAGTGTCCGGACCCTCTATGACAAGCTGGAGGATCAGAATTTGCACCTGGCCTCTCAGCTGGCAAAGCACAGGATGGACGTGCTGGTGTTCCACAATGGGATCAGCCAGCGCATCCAGAGCCTCATGGTCAGTGGGAAGGGGCATTTGAGGTTAGGGAATGCTGGAACCATGAAAATTATGAGATGAAGGGTTGCCCTGAAGTGAAAGTTTATTGAGGGATGGGTATTACTCCTTTCAGTACTTTATTTTGGCATAAAGTAACTTTTTAATGTGGTTTTATATGAGGGGCTGAATGTGGAGTGGTTGGATTTTGGGGTTTGCAGGGTATAACACTGCTGTTCTCTGTGAACAGGACACAGTGCAAGCTCTGGACTGGGAAACCCTGAAAACCTTTTCCAGGCAAGGGATTTGTGGGCAGAAACATGCAGAGCAGAGCAGGGCAGCAGCAGGGGCTGAGCTGTGGGATGGACATGGGAACAACAACTCCCAGCCAGGTGAGAGCAGCGGGGTGCAGAGCCAGGGATGAGTGCACTGTGAGGGCAGCAGCAGCAGTGAAGAGGCTAAAAAAAGCCCTGACTCATACACACGAGAGAGCCCAGAAAATTGTGTCTGCCAGGGTTGTTCTGCAAGAGCTGACAGTCTGTCTGCACCTGAGCTCAGCAGGAGGAGAGGTCTGGCAGCTCAGGGAGGGGTGAGCACAGAGTTCTTTGGAAATGTCGTACAAAATTAGGCATCCTGTGAAATTTCCAAAGAAAGTCCCCTGCTCTTGGTGATGCCTAAAGAGGCCAACCTAGAAAGAGTGACTAGACAGGAGGAAGGGAATAAAGGTGGATATTTATTTGAAAGGCCTTCAGAGGCACACCCTGGGCAGGCCAAAGGCTGCACCCAAGATGGACCCCGAGTCACGAGTTCTTCACACTTTTATAGCTTTGCTCCATTTGCATCTCAACCCAATTTCACCAATTAAACTTTAGCTAATGATGGAATTTGCCCTCAGCTTGCCCCCCTTCTCAAGATGCTGGGTTACACATTTTGGGCCTAGGCCGGGCTGGGTGTCCTTGGAGAGCAGCCTGGAGAGGCTTTGTTCTGTCTGTCTCAGCATGAGAGAGCAGCAGCTCCCAGGCTCCAGGACACTGCAGAGTTACACACTGGGAATGCAGGATTTGAAAAATATAAAAGCTAAAATATAAGGCATCATTGGTGTTGTTCTGGATTTAATCATAATTTTACGAGTGGTTCTGGGGAATCCCACTGAAATTTCTCGTTGGGTTCGTTAGGTGCCCCGTGGCAGGAGGTGACAGAGTTAATGAGGGCTCTGGAGAGGCTCCTTGGGACCACTCCTGACAGGAACAGAGCTGCAAATCCAGAGGTGGAGCTCAAGAGCCAAGCACAGGCTGCAGTGGGAGCTGTTCCCTCCCTGCACGGCCTGGCCAGTGAAAATAAATCAGAAGGGCAGGTGAGCTGCAGGTGTCTGCTCTGGGCCTTCTCTCACCTTTCCGGGAGTTTTTCCATTTCTTTCACTTTGGGTCCTTTTTATCCCACAGGATCCTGAGCCGCCTCAGCTTTGGGAGCTCTTCAGCAGGAAAGATGCTTTTTCCAGCCTCCCTGGGCATGAAGAGCATGGTAAGGGCAGTGCCACAGCTGGGAGGTGGCAGCAGGAGGCTGATTCTGTGCTAAGAGGGTAAAAGGGGGTGTCTGTGTTTGCTAATAGAGAAAATGCAGAATTACTTTTCCCTATTTATGCTATTTTTTACTTCCACATAATTTTTTTTTTTTGCTGAGGTGCCAGCTCAGGGCAGCCACTTCTGCCTCCTCTATCCCTCTGTAGAGAGGAGTCAGGGAGTTTCCATCCCTTTCCATCCTTCTCTGTAGGACAGAAATCATGGAATTTCCATCCCTACAGACCCTGCACACCTTTCTATTAAGTGACACCTGCAGGGGAGAGTCTGGGTGCCATTATAATAATTAAATGCTGATATGGGGAGGCCAGGAAGATTCTATCCCATCATTCTGTGACCCTCACAGCATTCCCTCTGCCCAGGACAATATTTCCTTCTTGCAGCCATGAAGAACCTCTTCCTTCAGGCTTAAAATGCCCCTGTTTGTTCCAGCTTTGGCTCTGCAGTTGGTTTATCTGACTGAGCTGGAGGTGGAGGGCCTGGTGGCAGCTTCCCCCCTTGCCAGGACCCTGTGTGAGATCAAGGAAGCTTTGGTGAATCTGCAGCAACCCTCAGCCCTTGGTAATTCAGGTAATTCATCTGTTTTCCCTCATGTGTGCTGGTTCAGAGCAGTAAATAAACCAGGAGTTAAAACAAGCAGGGTTTCTTCTGAACTGAACATTTTCCTCCAGCAGCTGCTGAATTTTTTAGGCCGTGATGCTGGGAGTTTGAAATTAATAACGGTGTGGGCTTGGTGTAATTATGGGAGGATCATTTGCATTATTTTGAAATTCAGATGCAGTGGATTTGCAGAGGCCTGGATGTGCCTGGATCCTGCAGTCCCTGGGCAGTGCTCGGGGCTGGCTGTAGGGGCTGTCCTGGGTTATTCCCTTGGATTTGGCTGCAGTGCTGGCTCTTGGTGTCCACTCAATTTCCACTCTGTTTTTCTTCTGAATTTCTCCATCAGACAGCAAACACCAAAGCAGCCTGGGGAGCTCAGCCTTGTTCTGACTGCTGGATTCCTGGGATGAAGCTCACTGCGGGAATAAAGAGGAGCTGCATTGCTCAGAGCATTGAAGGGACAGAAGCAGGAGTATCTCATGTTCTGCACTGTAAAATAGCCACCAACTCACTTCCCTGAGGAGCTGAACTATCCTGGGCAATGGATAAAGCTGGACTGGGGGCCAGGGGGTGTCTGGGACAAAGCAGCTTTACCTGAAGTGTCAGAACAGACATTTATTTAGTTAAGGATGTGTTTTGTCAAATATGTGATGAGCAATCCATATTCTTTTTGCTTAACCTTAAAATATTTTCACATTTGCTGTGCATTATCAATAATTTGTAGGCTGAAGGAGGAGGCTGAAGTCCTTGGTGTTGCTAATTTCATGTTTTAGTTGTTAAGTCAATAAAGCAATAAATAGAAGACCACAGGTGGCAAAAGAACCTCAATTTACCAAAGTGTTCTGTACAGCCTCTCTGGTCTCTGATGTGAAGGATATTTGTGAGCTTTTCAAGCATTTTAGAGCCATCCTTTAAAGCCTTACCCAGCACCCCTATATGGCCTGTGTGTGTTTTAGATACACTCAGGAAGTTCTGCTGGCAGAGACCTCAAAGGTTTCTACAAATGGGATTTTTCTGAGCAAAGATCCCCTGGAACTATTCCTGCAGGGACAGCTGCTGGTGTCCAGTGCTCTGGGAGCCTGATTTTTGATTTTTAAATATCCCTCCCTGTTGAGTTTTTCATGGGATACCTTCCCTTTTCGGCTGAGGGTGAAAGAGCAGAGGAGGCTGCTGTCCTG
>VWZT01007269.1:56846-96783 GCA_013397055.1 Pachycephala philippinensis
TATTTCTACTAAAAGTTAAAAACCTACATTTCTATTTCACTTTGGTGTGATTTTATGTATCTCAGCTTATCCAAAGGTTTTAATTTAACCCCTGTGCTTTGGCTTTCCTCTGGGCCTGGCTCCAGAGGAGCTCTCACTCCAACACCTCCAACCATTCTGCTTCTCCTGCCCCGTGTGTGTGAGAGCAGGGCTGTGAGGAGGGAATGGTTTCCATGGAACAGCAGCAGAATCCCTGCACAACATTCCTGATCTCCAGGGGAAGGGCAGCAACACAAGATCTGAGCCAGCACAGTCCCTTGGCAACCCCCCCAGGGAGGCTCCAGCTCCAGCACAGCCAGTTCTCCTCTCCTTGTGGTATTTACTGATTTATTTACGTGTGCCGAGCGTGGTGAGCCCACTCCTTCCTGGTTCCCGGGCACAAAGCTGTGTTTGCTCCTTGCATAACCCCAGAGGGTGTTCAGAGGGTGAGATTGGGGTGCCCAGGAGCCAGGACAGGAGCTCTCAGCTTTGCTCCCACTGCTGGATCCAGAGGAATTCCAGGATTTTGCCACTCGCGTTGGCGGTTCCTCGTTTTCCGAGCTCGCTCCCAAAAACAAAAGGTTTGTCCGACTTCCTTTGCAGTTCCACCCTGGGAGAATTTTGGGGCTTTCTGGCAGCTCAAGGGGATTTTCTGGAAGTGGGGACAGGCAGGCAAACACTGCAAACCCCTGCAGGTCACTGTGGTTGCCTGTTGGGGAATGTGGCAGTGAAAAACCCGTCATTGCTTTGTTTTTTAGGTTTTCAGCAGATATGTTCATAACAGTCCTCCATGGAGGTAAGAATCTCTCTGATATCCACAGGGAAAGCTGGTCCCCAATGGGTGACAAAGTTATCTCTGTGACTTGTGGCTCCAGATCCTATTTGTAAAAGGCAGGGTGGAAGGCAGCTGTAAATAAAACATGTCAAACTTTTATTGTAGCAATATTTCAGTGAGGAAATTGGTTTGTTTTAAATCAAACCAAAGATAGGCATGTGGAATTTTGCTCTAAGTTTTAGTTTTTCCCCACTGTGATTTTCTTAACTTCAGTTGTAAGTAGAATATCCAGAGTTTCAAAATATTTTGGGTGTTGGTTTTTTTTTTCCCCACAAACCCAAAGGATATCAGTGCAAAGACCAGAGTTTCCCAGAGTTTCTGTTAACAGTTCCTTGGAAAGAACTAATAAAGAGAGGAGTGGTGCAACCATTGGGTTTATTGCACCTGTGAAGTATTTGCTGCTGACAGCTCATTTTCCAGTCTTCTGGAGCCTCCTGAAAGCCCAGCACAGTCTGGAGCAGCAGTGAAATTCCCTCGTATCAGGAGGGTTCCCTGGAACTGCTGATAAGAGAGATCGAGTGCAGGGTCAATTAATTTGGCGTTTGGAGAAGGGTCACGGGTTTTCCTTCGGTTTCTTTGAGCTGTGCCTCTCTCGACAGAGAATGAAAAGGCCCTTTTCAACACCCACTGCAAAGTTCAGCCTCTCCTGGAGAGCATCAAGCGCTGCTGTGGCTGTGAGGAGGGAGGTAGGGCTGGGATCCCTGGGGAGGGAGCTCTGGGGGGGCTCTGGGGTGTGAAATGAGCTGCTGCTGGTTCTGTCCTTGCTCTGAAGATGTTGTCCAACCTCACAGAGCATCACCTCTGCCAGGGAGTGCTCCTGGTGCTGCTCATGGCACTTAGAGGCTGCCCCTGGGTGTTCCAGATAAAGAGTTTTAAAGGCTGCGAGAAGAAAAAGTTCTATAAAAATACCTAATGAAAGCGTCCATCTGAAGAAAGTTTCCAGTGAGGATATTCTGAGGTGATGCCTAAAGAGGCCAACCCAGAAACAGGGACTGGACAGGAGTAAGGGAATAAAGGTGGATATTTATTTGAAAGGCCTTCAGAGGCACACCCTGGGCAGGCCAAAGGCTGCACCCAAGATGGACCCCGAGTCACGAGTTCTTCACACTTTTATAGCTTTGCTCCATTTGCATCTCAACCCAATTTCACCAATTCAACTGTAGCTAATGATGGAATTTCCCCTCAGCTTGCCCCCCTTCTCAAGATGCTGGGTTACACATTTTGGGCCTAGACCGGGCTGGGTGTCCTTGGAGAGCAGCCTGGAGAGGCTTTGTTCTGTCTGTCTCAGCATGAGAGAGCAGCAGCTCCCAGGCTGCAGGACACTGCAGAGTTACACACTGGGCATGCAGGTTTTGAAACATATAAAAGCTAAAATGTAAGGCATTAAGGTGGTCAACAAAAATGCTGCCAGAATTTAGCAATTTTTCAGATGTGGGTCAGTCACTCTGTATGGCTGAAACACCTCACCTTGTTACTTTGGAGCTCCCTGAGCTGGCTTTGTGGGTTTTGCAGATGAAATCGAGCTGGCAGACGAGCATGGCCAGGTGAAGAACTTACTGCAGCACCAGGAGGATTACGGGTGGCAGCTCCTGCGAGAGAGGGAGCTCTGTGTCCTCCTCAAAGTCACACGTAGGTCAGCGTGCCAATCTCTGCACTGAAAACGCTTTTATTGCCTCTGTCAATAAAGAAATGCCTGCACATGGGGGAAGGTGGAAAGTTACTAAGGAGGATTTGTGTCCTGGATTCCCAATCTGAGCCCCTGAGCATCCTTAGCTCCACTGAGGACCTGATGCTGTTGAATACTTCCTGAAGAAAGAGCCAAACACCAGAAACTGGGCTCTGAAATCAAGGCTGGGTTTGAAAATGCTCTGGTGGAAGTCAAGATTGCCTCCACACAGGGCAGAAATCTCCTGATAGTCCCACTTCCACCCCCAGGAAAAGCTGTTTTGGAAGTTTCTGGCTTTAACACTGTGTTTTTATCCCTCACAGGACAAGAAGGTTCCCAAGAAGCTGTTTTCACACCACTGCTGAAAAACCAGAGCATTGTCACCCCAAAATTCCTGGGTATGAGTCTGAAATAAGTGCTTTCATGACTTCGTTCTCAAACAGGAGAGAACAACCTGTTAGTTGTGCTCCTGTGGGAGGAATAAAAGGCTGGAGTAAAGATGTTTTTAATTTATAGCCAAAAGGAGAAACCTTTATTTCCAGAATTAAAAACTGAGTAAAGAAGAAAATGCTTCTTAATCCCTTCCCACCGTGTGTGAAGTCCTGGAGCTGTGGGTGACGTGGTGCAGCCATGGAAACACAAGAATTACATTGGATTTTCCCTTTCAGCTACTTTTTCTCTTCTCCATGCAGCTAGACTGGGGAAATCAGAGGATTCCAAAGAGTCACCGACCAGAGGGAAAACCAGAAAACACGGCAAAAAAACCAACTTGCTTTTGGAATCTCCATCCACAGCAGGTGAGCTCCTGACCTGAGTGAAATCAGTGCTGACGTTTTCTTCCCCAGCACCTGCCCGTGAGTGTTTTGTGTTTCTCCCACAGGTAAAAAGAGTCAACCACCACGAGGCAGCAAGAATAAAACTCTGGGATCCACTTCCAAAGGAACTGGGAAGCACCGATAAGGCCAGATGGGAAGGAGGAGTGCTTGGAACTGAGCTTAGAGCCTTGTTGGGTTATTCCTGGTGATACCCTGAATTTATTGGGCTGCTGGCAGAACCCCGAGACAGCCGACGCCTCAGTTCTGAGATGATAATCCCACTGACCCAGTGCAGCAGGAAACCAGTCTGGAGGCAGGAATATCCCTGATAAACTCACCTTGATCCTCACAGACATGGGGCTCGTCTGGTGAATCACAGACACTGGCAGCTGCAGCCCCAGTCTGGCTTATCTTTAACACAGTAGATCTATTTCTGGGACTGCTGAAGTGTTCAATTAACAAGTTCATAGTGCTTTTATCTTTTATCTCACCCGCTTCTCTAATTCCCTTTATAACTCCTGAGATAGCTCCTATCTGTGTGGGATGGACCCTGGCCCAGCTCTCAGGGACCTGTTGATTCATCAGCCCTGCTGATTTGCTGTGCTGGGCACTTGAGTATCCACCACCATTAGAAACGTGTGTAAAACTGTGTGCAAAAATGCAAATCATCTTGCAAAACCTATAGATAAACCTTCTTCCTCAAGGCTTCTCCTGAAAAAATAAAATAGGCTGTAAAACCTAATTATCCAGGGTATAGAGTTTCTCCCTACACCACCCAGGGGTTCACTGATCTCAGAAATATTCGCAAGCAATTTTCGAGTTTCAGCACTGTGTTTTATGCAGCTCTTTTGTTTCTGTAAATATTTTGAATTAAACAAAAACATCTCCAAAATGTATTTTTTAATTGTGGTACCCAAATAAGCAAAGGGCTGTTGGGATTTCCCAGTGAGATCCACGTGCTGGTGGTCACAGAGCGAGGGTTCCCTGTGTTTGTTTATGTGAGAACTATGTGACAATCGTGGAATTTTTTAGCTGTTCATGTCCTGGGAAGTGGTGTCCATATTTTGTACAAGGAGAAGAAATTAAGCAGGACAAAATCTTGTCTTAAAGTAAATCAGGTTTCCAGGCCAGGCGTTAGAAGGACTGGAAGAAACACAAACTGAGGAAGGAGAAACTTGGTTTTCCTTGTTGCCTTGTGCTGGTTGGGAGCATTAAACTCTGAAAAAGTGAGGTCTGGAAATTCCACTTTTATCCACCACAAGCAACAGGCCTCGATCCCCAATCTCCCCCTCACCCATCTGTCAGCCAGTGCAAGTTCTGACAAATCAAAGCCCAAAAATACCACAAAATCTGCACTGCTCCCTGGGAGAAATCTGCTGCAGCCCATCACTCCTCCACTCCGAGCCACGGAGCAAACAACCCTTCCTACCTTCCTCCCCAGCCCACACCTGTGGGAGCCAGACTGGCAGAAAAGCTGCCAATAAACCCCTGTCTTGGCAAGGCAAACACAGATAAGGAGGAGAAGGTTCTCCATGTGCCCAGCTCTTCCTGAATTCCCCTGGAGAGCCCAAGAGCTGGGGCTGACCTTTGCGAGTGGCGCCAGGGAGGTGCGAGCTGATAACGGGGCTGTGGTCAACAAGGAAGTCACTGTGGGGTGTGTGGGTCAAAGGCCTCCCAGAGCTCAGGTCAGGCCCTTTTGGGTGACTAAAATTGTTTTCCAAAAGCCTGGAGTGCCAAACTCTCCAGGATCCAGGGGCGAGGTGAAGGGCAGGAAGGGTGAATGGCCACAGCCCTCCATAACCCGGGCTGGCAGAGGGGGATGTGCTCAGCAAAGATGTCAGGGGAGGGATCACAGGGAAAATGGGAAGAATTTGGAAATTGGAGCTAAAAAAAGACATGGCTCGCTCTTATCGAGTGCTGCTGGGAAGTTGGGTTTGCTCCATGTGCATGAAATTTTGATATGTTTTGCTGTAAATGAGGTCAGGACCTGTGGGGTTTTTTTTGGTCTTGTCAGAGGAGCCGGAGTTAATTTTTCCTCCTGTAGCCAAAGGAGGGTTGCACGCTCAGTAAACAGTCCTTGACCTCTTTCCTGGGGAAATAATTTTAGATTTAAGATGTAAATGTTATTGGATCCAGAGTAAGTCCATCAGCAAATGTCTCCCATCAATGATTTACCACCCTGAGGAGATTTCCTGCAGCCTATTTACCTGTGTTTTGTAGGTCAGCAGTAACTAAGAACCAGGAACTCTTCATAGTGTTATAAATCCTTTGCTTACCTTGGCTTCTCCACCTGTCCTCAGCAAACTGCAGCTTCCAACCCCTCAGCTAAGCTCAGAAATAAAGTATTTGTGCAGGGAATCACCTCTGTTGGGTTTTATTCTTTTGTGGCCTTTGTTTTTTACTTCCTGACACATTCACCTTCTGATCTGGAGGGAAGTTTGAGGCTGGGTTGAGGAGATCCTGCACTCAAGGAGAAATTCACCTTGTGGAGGGGTTTAATCTCATCAATGAGCTGGAGCCAGCAGCTCCTTCCCCTCTGAGTTATTCTTCAACCTCTCTGGGTGGTGCTGGGGGGAAGGAGAGAGAACTGTCAAGAAATCCCAGTTAGAGCTGGGAACTGGGGGATTGGTCTTGGGAACGCTCTGTGAGCTCAGGAGGGAATGAACTCTCCTCCAAAGCAGCTCTGAGCTGACAGAAACACGGGGTCACTCAAACCTAACCTGGCAGAGCTGGTTTGGACCCTTCCAGGGGAATTTAGGGCAAAATTCCTTTCAGCCACGAGGAAGAGACCGGTTCTGGCCAGGGCTGGGCTGCTCCCAGCTTGGCTGAGATTGAAAGCACAGAGAGGTCTCCATCCTTCCCCAAATGACTGAGCTGGACTCCCGAAATTCGACAATAATTTAACATCATTGCACTTCTGGCCTCACCCCAGAACCTGCTCCTGGGAAGAGGGGAGCTGCTCCAAGCTGCTGCTCTCTCTGGCTCTGTGCTAAAGCTGTCCATGTTTGTGCTTTGGGAGCATCTGGAACGGGTGGAAAATTGGAGCTGAGGTTTTCTGGGTTGCTGGCACAGGTCTGGGCTCTATCCACACCGGGTTTTTAGGTGAATGGAGCCAGGTGACAGCATTACATCACCCCAAAGCTGGCAGGGATTCAGTGCTGGAAGCACACGGAGCTCCTCAGATGAAAGTTCTCTGTCATCAGTGTCCCTGCCAGCACATCCAGTGACTCTCTCTCTGTGTGACAGCATTGTAACACTCAGAACTCACAAAAAAGCTGTTTTATCCCTTTCAGGGCGCCTCCTTTATGTACCAGGCAGACACAGATCGATCTTCCTGCTGTAAAATCCCTGTCTGGACTTCAGTTCTCACCTGTTACAGCCCCACAGGAAACGACATTTAAAGTGTGCTTTGCCCTTAAGTCACTCATTTGGGATGACTTTATCTGTGGGGGAAAAGCAAAGCACTGCATGGGGGAAAGATGGTTTTACGGGCTGGATTTGGTTTGCTAGGGACAGTGAAGATGGTGGAAATGATCAAATTAGATCCAAGGAAAGGACCGAAATGGCGGAAGTTTAGGAACTGGCAGCTTTAGACCGGAATACTCTGAAAGGCTGCCCCTGCACTGCCCTTTTTGTGCTGTTTTAGTGGGTTTTGGTTAAAGCAGTGACCTGACTCTGGTGCTCCTTGCGACCAGGGGAGTTTGCAAAAGCTTTTGCTGTCTCCAAGTTGTTTTCTGCAAGGTTTTGATGTGATCTCTGTGTCCTGGTGCCCTGCACCTCTGGGCCCAGCCTGCCCCAGCTTTGGCTCCTGCCCTGGTCAGTCTTGCTCTCACATTTCTTGCCTCACACACTGAAATTCTCACTCACCAGCCTGTTCTGTAAGGAAAGAGAAGGCTGCAGGGAACCAGTGCTGCAGGCATCTTTAAAAATAGCAGCCTGTGTGTTTTCCTTCCCCTTTCTGTCACATAAGCAGTGCTTCTGCCTGGCTGCTCGCTCCTGCCAGCCCTGCCTGCAGCAGGGAGCAGAGCCCAGCTCAGAGCCCGCTGCAAAACTCTGCTGGGACTGCTCTGAGCTTAACTCTGAGCTTTAACTCTGAGCTTAACTCTGAGCTTTAACTCTGAGCTTTAACTCTCCCCTTCCTCGCCTCACTGGCACCACTTTGTCCCCCCAGGAGAATCAAGGGCAGCTTCTAGAGGTTATTGGGATTTCTGCTTCGGGGGAATTCCCTGTTGTGGATCGAAGTTACTCCTTTACTCAAAATATTCTAGTTTTTATTTGTGCAGGACTTCTGCTGAGCTGTCCCACCCAGCCCAGGTGCTCCCACTGATGCCTAAAGAGGCCAACCCAGAAACAGAGACTGGACAGGAGTGAGGGAATAAAGGTGGATATTTATTTGAAAGGCCTTCAGAGGCACACCCTGGGCAGGCCAAAGGCTGCACCCAAGATGGACCCCGAGTCACGAGTTCTTCACACTTTTATAGCTTTGCTCCATTTGCATCTCAGCCCAATTTCACCAATTAAACTTTAGCTAATGATGGAATTTCCCCTCAGCTTGCCCCCCTTCTCAAGATGCTGGGTTACACATTTTGGGCCTAGGTCGGGCTGGGTGTCCTTGGAGAGCAGCCTGGAGAGGCTTTGTTCTGTCTGTCTCAGCATGAGAGAGCAGCAGCTCCCAGGCTGCAGGACACTGCAGAGTTACACACTGGGAATGCAGAACTTGAAAAATATAAAAGTTAAAACCTAAGGCATCACCGGTTGTGGATCTAAGTTACTCCTTTACTCAACTTACTCTGGTTTTTGGGTTTTTTTGCAGGATTTCTGCTGAGCTGTCCCACCCAGCCCATGGGCTCTCACCCCTCTGGATTCCTCCCTCTGTCCCCCTTTCTCCCCATCCCAGAGCTGCCAGGACTCTCCCAAATGCATTTTATGGCTTTATTTAGGATTCACACATCAGGACTGTTGCTGAAGAAGAAGAAATTAAAGCTTTAGGAAAATAAAGTTTAACTTTTTGGTTTCTTTTGAAGAAATAGAGTTGAAAAAGTAAGAAGGGTGGTTTTTTTGTTTTGTTTTTTGTAGAAGTATATAGTAAGATAGTAGTGTTTTGAAAGTATAGAATTGTTTTGAAAAAGTTTATTTGAGTTTTTTTTTTGTATTTAATTTTAAAGATACAGAAAGGTACAGGATTTATATTTGGATGATATGGGATACACATTATAAAGTTATTTTAAGATATTTTGGTTTTTATTTTATATTGTTAGTTTAATGTTTAAATGAATATATTTTAACTTTATACACACACTTATATATACATACACATATATATACAGTTATGTATAAACAGTGATAATGATATTTAGTAAATAGTGGTATATAAGTATTTTAATATTATAAATGGTTTTTATTTAACTGTTGCTGTTTAAGTGCTCACTCTGATTTACAAACCTCTCAGAAAATCACTGAGATTTTGAATTTACACCTGGACAGGTTTCACTGCTCCATCAGAAATCCTGCTCTGGGAGAGGGGAGCAGCCTCACAGAGCTTCAGGCCTGGCCAGGGCAGGAATTTCTTCTTTAGAAACAAGACTTGCACAGAACAATGTGGTTTTTCCTGTAGTTTCTCAGGTGCACAGCCCCAAAAGTTGCCTTTTTTTCCATTTTTACGAGAGTTGTGGCTGGAGGAGCACGGAGAACATGCAGGGCAGGAATGGCTGAAGAAATCAGAGCTTGGAAAAATAAATAATGCAACCACTTCCAACATTTTTATTGTCAAGATAATTTAAGATTAGGACCTTTCTTGCCTGCTGGCAGCAGGTGACTGATAAAATACTTTTCATTTTATCCTCTTGAGCCTGGAATGGGATTGGTTTCTTGATCTAACAGCAGGGTTCCACTGTGATGTATAAAAGGGCCAGTTATAGGGGTTTTTGGGGTGAAACTTGGAGGGACAGGGGCTCAGCAATAAGCTGAGCTGTGTGTGGAGCTGAAGGCCTTGCTATTTCTATCAGAGCTGTTCCAAAATCTGGTTTTCTTGGTTCTAAAAGGCCCAGCTCAGCTGGACAGACCCCAGGCGTGGTGCCAGCAGGGCAGAGATCTCACAGCTGTCCATGCCACTTCCTTTGGCAAGGAAATCTGTCATCATTTTCATATTTTTTTATCTTTTCTGCCCATTTTGCACCTCACTACACCTCCCTTGTCCTGAAGAATATTTATTCCATTCTCCCTGGCAACGGGAAAAGCTTCTCCTTTAGGGCTGGTGAGTCTTGCTGGTGCAAGAATTCTGATTTTGGGCCTGCAGGCAGCTCCAGGGGTTGTGTTCTAGCAGGGAGTTAAATGGAATTAGAGGCTGAATTTGCTCTGCTGCTCTTTGGGGATGGCTTTGGTGTCCTGCCTCCCCC
Source organism: Pachycephala philippinensis (assembly GCA_013397055.1). Classification (NCBI taxonomy): domain Eukaryota; kingdom Metazoa; phylum Chordata; class Aves; order Passeriformes; genus Pachycephala; species Pachycephala philippinensis. The sequence goes on from VWZT01007269.1 coordinate 66,576, forward strand.
TCCCAGGAAGGTTTTTGTACCTGATATAAAATTTCCAGTTAACCTGGAGGGTTTAGGAGGATAAACACTGAAATGAACCTGTTCCAAAGGGTATTTCTTTAGGGAAACAAGGCACAGGAGCTTGTCAGAGTGAGGGGGTGGAAGACAGGAATCTCCTGGCTGAGATGGGCAGGACAGGCCACCCAAACTGGGCACAGCTCCTAACCCCCTCTCACAGATACCTGGTTATTTTTCAAGATCATTCTGGTTTTTTAGAAAAAAACACAATTATTTTTCTTGTTCTTTTTAGATTCTTGCTTGGAGTTTTCGTGAAACACAGAAGGAATCAGTCTTCCAAATCTTTGCAAAAAGAGTCATCGCCTGCTGCAATTCATTTTCCAGTTAAAGGGGTGTTAGTTAAAAATAAATAATGGTGGTTTAGAGGAGGTTGTTAAATAAAAGACACAGTTCTAGACTGGGGTTTTTGCTGTTTTTTTGTATGGGCCCTGTAGAAAAAAATCGTATTTGTGCTTAAATGCAACATATTGTATTGCTCTCCTGGGTATTCTCCTTGAAATTACTAGGAAAACATCCCAAGGGTTTTTAGCAGCACCAAACCAGCTGGAGTTGATTCCAGCTGAGCTCTATTTCCTAAATAGCATTTTAGAACTGGGAGCATTTAAATGCTGCCAAATGAGCTCGGGTGATTGCATCTCCCAGGTTACAGGAGGTAACTGTGCTGCCCTGAGGAGTGTGGCCAATCCAGGGAACCTGCTGGGGGTAAATATCTGGAATTTCTGTGTTCATTTGGGTTTTGTTCATGGCCTCGTATTTTGTACCTTCAAATTGAAATTCATTTTCAAGCTGAAAGAAGAATTTTGTGTAGTGGAGTTGGAGGCAGCTCAGTAGTGGTCTGAGCAAGGAATAAATATCTGGAATTTCTGTGTTCATTTGGGGTTCATTTGTGGCCTTGTGTTTTGCACCTTCAAATTTAAATTAATTTTCAAGCTGAAAGAAGAGTTTTGTGGAGTTGGAGGCTGCTCAGTTGTGGTCTGAGGAAGGAATTGAGTGGCATTAGAAATGCAAAGCTGGAATGTGATGGGCTGGGTGATTGTGGGGTGTGCAGAGCTGCCAGAAAACACCTGCTCCTGGGGAGGCCCTTGCTGCTCGTGGGTCTGGACCAGTTTTTCAGCCATTGCAAAACGATGTTTTGGGAAAAGTTCATGAACTGACCTAGTTAGAGCTGGTGTAACAGGGCACGGCTTGGGAGGAGGGGTTTTCCCTGGGAGAAAGGCTCTGGGATCAGGAGAAATGGATGCAGCCAGGTTGGGGGGAGCTGGAACAGCTCGGTGGGGTCTCTGTAAAGCAGGATGGAACGCTAAAGAAACTCCTGACAAGGTGTGAAGGCCCACAAGTGCCAAAATAATCCCATTTTTTCCATGGAATACTGTCTCTCTCCTCATGGTTTGCCTGTGTGCTGGTGTGAGTTTACTCTGCTGCACCCCTCAGAGCAGGGGCTGCCCTCGGGAGTGGCCATCCCAGTAACCTCTGGAATTTCAGGAATAAATCTGGGCTGTGATTTCTCAGCATCCCTGTGACCAGTTCTATCTCCAGTGGGTGTTGGCACCGCAGTGAGAACAGCTGTCTGCAAGTGTTTGTGTGAGAATGTGAATTTCTGTGTTTTCCTTCCTCTTCTGGCAGAGATAAACACGGTCAGGAGTGCCCTGGTGTGTGCCTAAGATGTTTCTTGCTCTAGAGGAGATGCAGCAGAAAAGAGAAGAGTTTTCTCTGTATAATTTGGCTGCAGTTTTTGTTTGAAGAGGTGAACTCCTCCCTACGAGTTCGTGACACTGAAGACGTTCTCACTTTACAGAACACAAACCCTCACTGAAGTCTCAACATCACAAATTCCCTCAATTCTTCATCTCTTCAATCATATTCCGTGATTAAAAACATAATCCAGGGAATTCCTGGTTTTTAGTCCCTTTCAGTGTCCCACATGAGGGGTGCAAGGCTGATTTCCAGGGAGGGGAATGTGCTCTGCAGAGATATCACCTGTGATACCACACTGAGATATCACCTGCGCCTCCTCTGCTGCTGCCAACATCAGTTTGGGGTTTGATCTCATGGGGAAATGCAGCCCTGCCACACATGGGAACTTCAGCCCTGAGGGAAGGCAGGAATTATTCTGTGTTTCCATCCTGGAGCTTGACTCACTCCAGGATAAGCTCAGCAGCTCTGACTCACTCAAACTCTCCGTGTTAGGAAGGAGGACCCAAAACCCCACTAACTCCAGCATGAAGTCTTGTTCTCACTCAAAATCTCCGTGTTAGGAAGGAGGACTCAAAACCCCACTAACTCCAGCATGAAGTCTTGTTCTCACTCAAACTCTCCGTGTTAGGAAGGAGGACCCAAAACCCCACTAACTCCAGCATGAAGTCTTGTTCTGGATAGATTTTGGAGGATCACGACAGGGCAGCCAGCACAATTCACCGTGACCCTACACAGAATTTTACAGCTGCATTGCACAAAGTTTTGGCCTTAAATTCTCCTTCTCCTGCAGAGCAACCCTTTGCCTTGAGCAGCTCTCCCTTTTCCCCTGCCCTGCAGGAGCTGTCAGTGACACCAAGGTGAAAGGGGAAAGTGTTGGGATTTTTTGGAGCTGGGAGGGGGAGATGGTGAGAGCTGGTTTGGACTGGAGGAAGCTGTGCACGAGGCAAAAGGAGGTGAGGAAAGCTCTGGAGCTCAGGGCAATCAGCAGGGACATCAGACCTGCCTGGTCTGGCTGAGGCTGGAGCAAGGAAGAGTTCTGTGTTCAGGAGAGATTTCTCAGTTTATGAGGTAGGGAGTTAACTCTTGGCCTGCTTGGAGTGTAATTGTGGCAGGAAAAAACACCCTGATTGAAGGGTTCAAAATCTGCTTCTCTCCACTGCACATCTTAACAATAAATTATCATTTTTACCTGGCTGAGAGCAATGTCTTCCCCTGCTGAGGCTGCAGACCTGAGGGATTTACAAGAGCTGAGTAGAGAAATTGCACTTTCTTTTTGTTTTATTATTAAGCACAGAAGTATTTCTCATGATTCTTTGTTTATACATGTTTTCCCACCCTTCAAGTAATAATAATAATAATTATAATGGTGTGCATCTAGTAGTAAGACACCCATCTAAGGTTGAAGGTTCTGTGTGAGGCTGAATGAAAAAGCCAGATATAAACCTGACCTGGAAAACAAATTATCTTCTTTCCCAGCTATCACATAAGGAGCTTGCCAGCTCAGTTTTTGAGATTTTTTGGATTATAGTGCGTGTATCCTGCCCAGATTTGGAATTTAACTAAACCTCTATAAGATTTCTGATCTGGGAGCTACCAGGCCGTGAAGGTGCCTCGGTGAGCATCTTTAACCTGCTCACAAAGGGGAGGCAAAGCAGATTAAAGGGAATAAATGATGCAGCACTAAGTGTGAGAATTGATTCGTGATGCTTCTGCTTAAAAACCCATTCTGAGGCTGGGGGAAGGTGCCTTTGTGTGTGTTTGAGTTTGCAGGGGATTGTATCCCCTTCTCTGCACTTCTCCTCGTGATTCACCTGAACACTGCTCCCCGAGTTTATGGGGTTAAAACTGGGTTCAGTTCCACATTCTCTTGCATCTTGGGATACCTAAAGAGGCCAACCCAGANATTTTGGGCCTAGGCCGGGCTGGGTGTCCTTGGAGAGCAGCCTGGAGAGGCTTTGTTCTGTCTGTCTCAGCATGAGAGAGCAGCAGCTCCCAGGCTGCAGGACACTGCAGAGTTACACACTGGGAATGCAGGATTGGAAAATATAAAAGTTACAACCTAAGGCATCAGTCCCACAAGCTCCTGCCCTAATCAGGGAGGTCCTGCTGCTGTTCCCTGTTTGACCTGTCCTGCCCTGGGCAGTAACTCCCAGCCCTGCTGGTTCCAACCAAGCCTGTGGGCAAATGCAGGGGTCATTCTTCCCGTGCCTCTGGCCTGGTTTCCTTTTGTAACTCCGGGAAGTTCCTTTGTGTCCATTCTCCTTTTGTAACTCTGGAAACTCTCTGAGATTTGGAAATGCCCAATCTGTCTTCAGGGGTTCACGGGCTCTGCCCTTGCTGAAAATGGTGTAAATATTCTGCTTTCTTTGCAAACCTCTGATGGGAGCTTTCTGCTCAGGCATGGATACGGTAAAACAGATTGCAAAGAACAGTTTGTCATCTCAGGGAGGTGTTGGTGTGATTGAGTCACAGGCAGCCAAGCTCTACAGCCCTTGGGGTGCACACAGAGCTCTCAGGGAGCATCCAGAGCCCTTGGGGTGCACACAGAACCCTTGGGGTACACACAGAGCTCTCAGGGAGCATCCAGAGCCCTTGGGGTGCACACAGAGCCCTTGGGGTGCACACAGAGCTCTCAGGGAGCATTCAGAGCCCTTGGGGTGCACACAGAGCCCTTGGGGTGCATTCAGAGCCCTCAGGGTGAATACAAACCTCTCTCAGCCTCCGAAGAGAGCTCTGACAAAGAAACGTTTGAACCACAAAGGAGCATTTGCTATCAAACCTTGTTAAAAACAAAACTGACCCCACAGATACAAACTATTCCAGAAGCATTTGCTGGGTTTGAGGTGTTTGTTCCAGATCATCAGCTGCCTTTTTATTATGTATTTTATTTTTATTTATTTTTATTATATATTTTATTTTTGTTTATTTTTGCTGTTACTGATCTTCTAAGTGGCTTTTTCCCCCCAGAATGATTATACACGAGGGAAATGTGAGGCTGCAGTTCCTCCCCATCACTCCTGCACAGAGGGGACATGGAGGCACTCGTTTGGCAGCTCCCAGTTGCCATGACAGGAGACAGAATTCTTTTGCTCTCCTCTCAGGAGCATATGTTGGTGTTAAAATGGATGAATCACACCCAGCTTTTAAGTTTTCCTCTCAAAATTTCCTTTTTTCTCCGTCTCCTGCTGCTGAGTTTTTTCCAGCTTGCATTGCTTTGTTTCTTCCTTTATTTGATTCCTCTTAGCCCAGAGCAGCCAAAGTTCCCTCTGATGCTGCATTTCCCAGAGCCTGAATGGTTTGTGGTATTTTAAAGAATATTCCTAGAAACACAGTGATGAAGGCAGATTATTTCCAGTGTTACAGCTGCAATCCCATCCCTTGGCCTTGAAATCCTGGGAAATTCCTCTCCCGTGGCTCTGTGGTTTTGTCCTGCTGTGTTGGGACATCCCGAGGATCTGCGGGTAGAACCTCCTGAGTATGGGGGTTTTTTTTCAGTTTTGGCAGCAAAATCTGTTGGCTGCAGCCAGTGATGCTGAGCTTTTATCCAGGGAACAAAAAAAGGAAGAAAACCGGGAGACAAACCCCCCTGTCCTTCCCCAAGGATGTGTTTATGAGGTGAAAACTGCCAGGAGATGGAGCACAACAAGGAAAAGTCCCTTTTTTTGGTAAGAATTCTTTGTGGATTTGGTCTTCAGCCAGGAGAAAGAACAGATTCTTAGTCTAGGGATGGTTTTGCAGAGCAGGCGCTGTGCTTTTAATCTTGGATATTCCCTAAAATCTCTCCGGGTGTATTCCATAGAACCTCTCCAGGAGTATTCCATAGAACCTCTCCAGGAGTATTCCCTAAAATCTCTCCGGGTGTATTCCATAGAACCTCTCAGGGTATATTCCATAAAACCTCTCCAGGCATCTTTCCCATGAGTTATTTCAAGAAAACATATTTTGTTTTTGAAGCAAACCAAAAAATCGCTGTATTCTCCTCTGGCTCAGTGCAACAAATGCTCCCTCACACTGAATTTCCCCTTTTCCCTTCCTTTTCCTGCCTCTGTTTGAACAGGAATTTCTGCCCCCTTTTCCTTTCCTTTTCCTGCCTCTATTTGAACAGGAATTTCGGCCGCTCCACAGGTGCTGGGAAGCAGGTTGTGTTACAGCTGCGCTCGTATCTTTGCTATCTTTTAAACAGGAGATAAAATAAATGAGAGCTGGCTGCTGGCGAGTGCCAAGGTGTGAAATGAGTCACTTTGGCACCTCAGCCCCGCTGCTGGAGCGCTCCGGGATTGCAGCACCAGAGATAAGCAGCAATTTTATCTGGAATTTGGACCCGCCCGTTGTTTATGGACTCGTTTGCTGCCGCTCTTCCTCCTTCCTTGGTCATTCCTCTTCTTCGTGTCTCTCTGGGAAAAACACCGATACCCTGGATAATTGATACTCCGAGTAATTAATGCCCAGCTGGGCACAGGTGAGGGGTTTTAGGGAAAGAAGGTCACGAAATGCCAAGTGTCTCCCAGCAGGGAAGGGCGTGGACTTTTGGGAACAGCTTTAGGTTGGAAAACATTCCTTGCTTCCCTCCCTCAGCTCTTCCCTTGGTTTCTCTTTCCTTGATAATCCCTCTCAATGTTTGCTGCAACAGGAGTGCTCCTGTTTCTTCCCTAAAACTTGTCTAAACTTGTATTTAAAAGTGAAATATCGACATAAAATATTTAATTTTTGCTTTAACATTGGGAAATCTTTTCTCTAAACAAGTTGTGGGATCTACTGGTTCTTGCTAAAGTGACCATGTTAAAGGCCTGGTTTCAAAAAGAACTTTACTTGTACCTAACTAATCCTAAATACCTAATTAATCCTAAATGCCTAACTAATCCTCAAACTAGTGACTCTGATATCTATTTTGCCTTGGAGATTGTCACCTTTGGGAAGTGAGCACTGAATTTGGGATCTCAAAGTGTTCAATTCTGCTGGTTGTGCCTTGATTTTCACAACACCTTTATCAGAATGGGTCGAGTGTTTGGTCTGTTAATGGGGGTAAAAAAGAAGGGGTGTGTTTCTTTCTTCTGTTCCACTCATTTTCTCTTAGTCTTTGTAAAAAAATAAGTCAGAGAACAGTTTTCTGGAAAAAAACCCTTTTATTATCAAATTATTCCTATACAGCACAATTACCCTTGGCAAGGTAAAACAGATCTAGGTCTGCACCCACTTGGAATTCAGTTCCACCAGCACAAAAATCAGCAAACACCTTCAGTGCAAATTAATGCCTTGGATTGGGTGGAATTGCTGTCTTTGGTTTGTTTTCCTCTCAGAGTGCTCTCCAACTCCGCTTTTGAAGGAGGGAGAATGGGAGTTGGTACAAAAATAGGTGCTATTTCAATTTCTAGGCTTTACAGTACAGTGGGAGGTAATTTCTCAGCCTCTAAAGTCCTTATTTCTTCATTCAATTCATGAAATCTCTTCACCCCAGCACGGGATGGATCCATGCTTGATATTGCACAGACAGGACTCGAAAGCAGCAGAGGCTGGGGCAGGTGGGGAAGGAGCTCTCCAGTGCCCAGGACTGTTCAATAATACATGTTCTTGTCCCACCAACCTGCAAGAAAAGGGAGGGAATAAAAAAAAAAAAAGAAAAGAAAAATTGGTTATTTTTCATCAAAAAGGAAAAGTGATCATTGGGGGGAAATGGTTCATTTTTCAGCAGTCACCTGAGGTGGGGGTGGGAGTGAAAGGGTAGGAAGAGATGCATGAAATTCAAACATTAAATTAAAATTGAATGAGAGCAATGCACTCACTTCCTGGGTATCTCCTGATGAGCAGCTTTCGGATTTCATCGTAGACCCAGATCAGGATGGCAAAAGGTACAGCCACTAACCAGTACTGGAACCTGGAGAGGGGGCAGAGGGGCTCATTTAGAAGCATTTAAAACAACTCAGCTGCAGTTCTGGGGTCTCTGTCTGTACTGTCCAATGTCACTGAAACAAATCTGCCCCCCTGGGCCTCTTTTCTTTTGCTTAATTAATCCCTCAAATTGATGATGTGCATATAAAGCCTCCCAATTGTAAGTAGTTACTGGATTAATTTATTCCAGATCCTATTCAGAAGGAAATGTTGCCCGGTGGTATCACAGCAATAAATCACCTGACTGAACTATTTAAAATAAAAGTTCAATGCTGTCTGTTCTGCCCAAAACATTGGAGATGCTGGAATAAAGATTTAAATGTTGGTTTTGCACAAGTGGGTTTTTGGATCCTCAGTAGGAAATCCAGTAAGATAATGTGGAAATTATGTCATTAATGTCCTTTTTGGCCAAGAAATAGTAATGAATATAATGAATGTTTTTAGATATTTATCCTGGAGTGGTGTACACAGGCTCCCTGCTCCTGCTGTGTGTCCATGAGGAGGGCAGGGAGGCTCAGAGGCACCAGAACTCACCTGAGTGGAGTGAAGTTCAGGGCTGTAACGTGTCCAAGGCCATAGGTGAGAATGGAAGCAATTCCTATCTGGGAGAATATCCCCACCCAGATGACTTTGTTCCTGCAGGGAGAGCAGAGAGGCAGAGTCAAACCCCTGTGTGCCTGCAGGAGCCCTCTGCATCATCCCCTGCTCCAGGTGAGCTCTGCACACAGCTCTGCTTTGTATTCCAGGTGCTCCTGCCTTTCCTGGCAGCGTTCCCAGCCCAAATCCAGCTGCAGGAGACACCCAACACGAGTTAGCCAAGGCTTGTCTTGCCCTGGGAACGTGCTCAGGGTGACTCAGGTGTTAATGCAAGGAGGAAGCACACATAGGTGTAGGCCCTGTGCTGCAGATAAAGGATGGAAAACAAATTGCTGTGCTATCAGAAAGCCTGGGGTGAGTGCCAGCTTTGCTGCTGGCCTCTGTCCCAGCTGATATTTGGAGCTCCCCCAGGACTGCAGGGTGCAGGGTGGTTTGCAGAGGGCGGCCAGCACTGTCTTGGGGAGTTTGGCCAGCTGGTATCTCCCTTCTCAGAGCCTCGAGTTATCTCAGAGAGGTCCAGACATGCTATCTCTTGATAAGGAGTTCAGAAAGTAATCTGGAAGAGAAACTCCCATTTTTTTTATAGTAAACATTTTAATGAATGGAGAGCTGGTTCCAAGCTGGTGCATTTTCAGAATAACCAGCACAATGTGTCTAAAGAAAATCCCTATCCTGAGGTAGGAAAGGGGCTGAGGGGAGGTGTAATAAAATATTTGCCTGAGATTTGTGATTGCTTAAGGCCAGACTTAATCTTTGTGCAAAGACTGAAAGCGAGAGGGCCAAATCACTGAGCTCACCTGGTTCTGAACGGAGCAGGGGGCTACCTTGAACTGTGGGTTTAGATTAGATAGGAAAAATTCTTCCCTCTGAGGGAAATTCTTCCCAGGGGAGGCCCTGGCACAGGGTGCCCAGAGAAGCTGTGGCTGCCCCTGGATCCCTGGCAGTGTCCAAGGCCAGGTTGGACAGGGCTTGGAGCAGCCTGGGACAGTGCAAGGTGTCCCTGCCCATGGCAGGGGTGGGATGAGATGAGCTTTGAGGTCCCTTCCAACCCAAACCACGCTGGGGCTGTGTCTCTGCAGAACCCACCTGAAGAGGCCCTGCCGGAAAATGGAATTTCTCCGAGTTTTCCTGATGATCAGATCAGCCACCTGCTGGATGGTGATGCTGACAAAGAAGGCCGTGTAGCCAGTCCACTGCAGGTACATGCGTTGATATTTGGTCTGCAGAGCCAAGAAAACACCAAAACATTTTTAAATCAGACCCTCACATCCCCCACAGGCGGCTGCAAACCTCGCTGGGAGGATTTATTTCAGTTCCCAAGGTGTGAATGCAGAGTTATTCCGGATTTAGACACAGAATGATGGGATTTGGGCTGGTTTTAGAGTCTGTGAGCTGCCGTGAGTGAGTCACGAGGCTGCAGCACGAGCTGGGTGTGAGGGGTGTTTGTATGCGTTTATTAATGCCTCCTGTGCCTTGTGATTCTGCAGGATGAGGGAGGGGAGTGCAGAGGGAGAGGGGGAGGCTGCAGAGGACTTGGCAGAGGTGCTGTGCATCAGCAGGGCTGGGAGAGGATGGAGATGACTGATTTCGAGGGGTTCAAACATGAAGTCCAGAGAGGAAGGTGCATCTGCAGAGGCTGGCAGTGAGAAGGTGGCAAACTGTCGAAGAATGAATGAAAGAGCAGAGGCTGAATGAAAGAGCTGCGTGGCAGGAAGCCTTAAAGAGTCTCTCCTGAGGGAACATTGCACGAAAACTAATCCTCTTTGCGTTTAAACCTCATTTGCATTCCCTGTGCCTTTATTTTGGGGGAGAGGAGGGAATTTTTAAGCAGCAGGTGGGCGAGAGACAAGGCAGGGAATGTTGAGGGCTGCTTTACCCATTGCTGCCCGTAGGAATCCTCGAAGTCATTGATGGCATTGCTCTCCCAGTCCACTCTCACTCCCAGCAGCGAGGAAGGGAGGAACCCTTGCTCAGCATAGACGGTGAAATAGGTGACAAAGGCCCCCACTGACTGCATGATTCCTGCAGAAACAGAGGGGCAGGAATGAGGAAAAACCGAAATCAAGGATGTGTCGGATGCATAAAACACACTAAAGGCGCTTTGAGAGTTCTTGGTGCTGTAAATTTCTTGCCCTCTGTGGATAAAACCTCGTTTTATTGCTGAATAATCAGCAGCAGGAGGGGGCTGGTGAGGTTGCAGAGGAAGGGTATGGATACAAAAAAGGCCTCAGCAGGAAATTTCTTTAGCCTTTGCAGCACTTTGTGAAAAGTTCTGTCTTTTCCATGTAAAGAATTTAAAACAATGTTATAGTTTTGTAAATTTCTGCACCTGCAGTTACTTCTCAAGGACTGTTTTGGTTTTAACCAGAAAAACATCTAGAAACTCAGAACTGGGCCAATCACCCCAAGGGGTGGGTGTCCGAGGGACCAATTGCTTTATGCCATTCAACACATTTTTGCCTATTAACATATAAAAGTTGTTCAATCTTTCATTAAACTCCCTTACTTCGGATCATCTCTTGGTAGCGTGGACTTGGTCGTTTTTACCTATTTGGGGTGCTACAACGACAGAACGGGTTGAGTTTCAGCTCCCAGATTTTGTTTTTAAAAACAAATCAGCTCAGCTGTGTCACAAGAGAGGGTTTGGGAGGCCAACTCACCGATCTGCAGGTAGGAGTACACGGCCAGCTGCTCGTTCACCAGCCGGTCCCTCCTCTTGTTCCGAGGTCTCCTGTTCATGATGTCGCTCTCAGCTTTCTCGTAGGCCAGTGCCACCGAGGGGATCTGCAACAGAAACAAACCCTCAGGGGCTGGGGGGCAGCTTTTGCCTGATTTTTGGAGGTTTAGCAGCAATTTGCAGTTCCTGAGTGGTTCTGGTGGATGTTGGCAGGGTACGGAGCAAAGGGAGAAGGATCTGTGTGGATTCCTCTTAATGTGAAGGGTTTGGGGGAAACCTTAAACTTTCACAGATTTGGTGATCAATAAAAAAGGCTAGAGGAGATTAACGATAATTTAACATAAATTTAACAATAATTTAACAATAATTTAACATTAAAGGGTCCTTCAGATCTCTTGGGCTGGGCTGGATGGAAGGTCAGGTGTGACTGCAGAAATCTCTCTCATCTCTTGATTAAAACACACTGATAATTGCTCACTGCTGATTTTAGCCTGGATCTGATGTCTTTGTTTTCTGCTCTCCCTCTGCAGGTTGTTGTTATTTTCTGTTCTTCTTTCTCTCTACCTGGCTACTTTCAACCCCCTTTTTCACTGCCTTACTCAGCTGTAGGGTGAGGCCACAAAATCCCCGGTTCTGGATGTCCCTTTGCCCCAGCCCCTCTCCCCTGATGGGATATTCCAGCAGGAAATCTGCTTTTTTGGGACTTTAAAGCTCCCAACTCACAATGTCCGTGCCCAGGTCGATGAAGAGGATGGTGATGGTGCCGATGGGCATGGGAATGCTGGCGATGATGTAGATGAGGAAGGGGCAGAGCTCAGCGATGTTCTTGGTCAGGGTGTAGGCAATGGTTTTCTTCAGGTTGTCAAAGATCAGGCGGCCTGGAGGGAGAGGAAATATTTCTGTCAAAGGGAGTTTTATCAGTGTTTCCGAGAGAAAAAATTCAAATTTAACTAAATGAAGTGAAAACATTTACTGCTTACTTCTATTTTCCTCATATATTTCCTCGTGCATTTCGTAGTTTATTTTGGTTTTTTTTTTTAACAACCCTCCCTTAGATCCTTCTGAAAACTCAAGTGTAAGAAAACATTTCTTTCAATGAGGAAGTTTGAGGGGAAAAGTGCCATTCCTGTGGTTGTAATGGAAACCACAAGCTCTTTACAGTGAAAGAAGAGTGGGATGAGTGTTCCTGTCATGGGTGGAGCAGAGTGAAGGTGATGTGTGAGAAAACAACAGAGGGAAAAGGTGGAGAAAAACAATTTGTGTCTTTGTGAGGCTTCAAAGTGCATTGGAACAAGTCAGGAAGTGCTTTTATCTGAAGCTTGATCAAACAGAGACAGCAAATCATTACTGTGTGAGAGAGAGGGAGATGATTTCCTTGTTCTCTGATTGTCTTGTGTAGAAATGGAATTAACTCCCAGCTTTCCCAAATATCAAATCCACAAATCCAGAAAGAGAAGAGAGGAGGGAAGGATCAGGAGGCTCTGCCAGCAGCTTCCAGCTCAAAAAGTGGGAAACAACATTATCTTTACCTTCCTCCACTCCCGTGACGATGGAAGCGAAGTTATCATCCAGCAGGACCATATCAGCTGCATTTTTGGCTGCATCAGAGCCAGCAATCCCCATGGCAATCCCAATATCTGCTTTTTTTAGGGCGGGGGAGTCATTGACTCCATCTCCAGTCACGGCAACCACTGCTCCCTGCAACACACAGAAGCATCCAGGTGTGGGTTTGGGAGGAGAGGATGAATCCTGCCATCACCAATCTTTACATTTCTAGCAGAAAAATGCTGATAGGAAGTTCTGAATCCTCTTTGTGCCCACATCAGACACAGCCAGGGCCAGGGGGGTGGTGGGTGGGGTTGGGAGAGCAACCTCAGAGTTTTGTGTGGCTCCTTTTAGAGCAGAAACCTGGAAAGTTCAGGGATATGATTCACTGCCTCCTAAAGAGTGGACATCCCAGTTAGAGGCACTTCAAATGCAATTGATCTGGTAGTTGGATATAAGGGGGATGAAAGATTTGGATGTCTGCTCCATGTGCATGGTCCATCCCTGTCTGAGCAGAGCCAGGTTCACCTCTGACATCTGGGGGAGGTTTGACTAACACAAAATATCCTGTATTTTTAAATTTTTTTATGAAGTGCGACAGAATCAGTTGGCTTTCATTAGATTTGTAAATTATGTAACCGTTGAGTTAGAGCCCATCCTCATCCCAACAGCTTCTGGCCATCCTCGGTCTGTGCTAGAATTTCTCTGCTAATCCAAAAGATGGGAAACTCTGATTATCCAACTCAGCTTCTTTGTTATCTTGCTGAACCACCTCCTGCAGCTTCAGGCCCTGCTCTAGCTGATGCAGAAGTTCTGGCTTGATGCAAGGCAGGGTGCTCAGAGTGGGGACAAAGCCTGGCAAACTGATTAACAAAATGCTGAATTTCCTGTCCCGGGGGGGATTGAGCACAGTGCCACCACCTATAAATAATGCCATGTACAGAAGGGCTTATAAGCTCTAAGTGCTAAACATAGCTGGAGACTGGCTGGGGGAGGGTGTTCCTTTTCATCCTCTCCAGAGCCAAATCTGCCAGGAGAGTGGGAGTCTGAGCAGTGCAGAACACGTTTACCCACCGTGTGCCTGACAGAGACCATTCAAAAAATAAAAACTGCATGAAATTGAAAGATTTTTATCTCTTTCTTTTTACTCTCTGGAGAGCGCTCCAGGCTTAAACCCAACGAGCTGATGATGCTGATTGGGAAGCTTAGTGCTGGCACAGCTACAAAAATAAAATAATATCTTGTGCCACATTTTCTTCTCTATGAAGTCCAGGCACAGCACTAGTGTGGCTTTAATTCACAAAATCTACTTGGAAGATGTCATTTTTGAGTGGAGAGTCTTTTGATGGCAATTTTCATCTTTTACAGAGCTCTGTAAATGTAATTTTTTTTTCCTCTCCTGTGCTGGCTGCACTCCAGGCTGCTTTACATAATATTGCCCGTGGATGGGACAAACTCTCTTTAAATCCTGCTGCCTGATTTACAGCCCTGGGAAGTAACACTGATAAGGCTTGGTAGGACATAAATCATGCTCTGGCATTTTGTGGGGTTCATACCTCAGAATCATAAATGGTTCAGGCTGGAAAAGAGCTGTGAGTTCACCTGTTAACCCAGCACTGCCACTAAACAATTCCACTCCCAAACATTCCTGCGGGCAGGAGGACATGGCTCTGAGCGGCCACAAGAGATAAGAGGAGAGGATGTGGCAGCACCTTGCTTTTATCTGAGTTTAAAGAATTCCCCAGGGAATTCTCCTTCCCAAACAGGGCACAGGAGGCTTTATGTGCTTCTCAGAATGACAGGGACAAGCCAGGCTCTGGCTATAGCTCGAAACTCAGGGAAAGCTCATTTTGTCCCCAGGAGCTGAGTCTGCAGCAGGAATTTGAGCAGCTTGGATCGAGTCCAGGCGGTGTTTGTGGCAATCTGTTAGATAATGTTCTGGCACGGGGAAAAGAGTATAAACAGAGCTTAGGGAGCACTGGGAATTGGCTCCCAGCCTCTCAGCCCTGCGCTGGTGTCTGTGTGTGACCTTTGCCACCCCGGCCTCACCTGCCTCTGACAGCCCTCCACGATAATCAGCTTCTGCTGGGGCGATGTCCGGGCGAAGACGATCTCGGAGTGGTCACACAGGATCTCGTCCAGCTGCTCCGAGCTCATGTCCTTCAGCTCCATCCCGTTCACCACGGCTGCTGTGGCTTCCCTGCAAGAGCCACGGGCAAAGCGGGGTGAATTTTCAGATTTAAAGGGTGAAAATAGTGTACTCGTGGAATGGGTGTGCAGCTGGGTGGGGGGAAAGCAGCAAACTGAGTTAATTGCAGAGTTAATTGTTGTTAATCAGTGGGAGCTGAATGAAAGGCGCTGCAGAAATCCAGAGTGGATCAGTCACCTGGATACAGAGGGGGCTCATTGAACCTTCAGAAAATGCATTTTAGAGGCCTCTCACTGGGAGGGACAGTGGAAGACATCTCCTCTGCAAAGAGCTTTTATCCTTCCCTTGTGATGTTATTTTTTCCACATTCAAGGGGTGAAGGAGGAATTTGGGCTGATGGCCCAAATTGGGTCGTGTGACACTGAATTTTGCTTTGTGTGTGTGTGTTTTGTCAGACGGGCAGTGACAGTGCCTTCCACATGATCTGCAAAGCACAATTTGCTAGATTTTCTTCACGGGCAGCGAGGATGAAAACCCCGGAGTGGACACATTTAGGTGGAGACGACTCAAGAGTTGGGAACGTGTCACAAAAAAGCAGAAAGCAGCGGGGATGTGGAATAAAAGTGCCGTGGAGGGAGCAGGGAAATGAAACCCTGGGTGCTGCCCGGGCTCGGGGGCTCTCACCTCCTGTTGACCTGCTCCACGGGGATGTTGAGGCGCTTGGCAATGTCCTCCACGGTCTCACTGGTGGCCGAAATGATGCCCACACTCTTGGCGATGGCCTTGGCCGTGATGGGATGGTCACCAGTGACCATGATGACCTGAGCAAGGGGACAAGTGAGTGATAAATGGGAAAGCCACAGAGATAAGGGGGGAATGTCCATGGCTGAGGAGCAGGAAGCAGTTTGGGATCAGAGCAGGGCTGTGTACACAGCAAAGGGAGATTAGGGGCAGTAATTGCCCAGCTCTGTATCGACACCTGGGCTCTGCCTCTCCTCACTGAGGCTGCTTTATCAGGGCTCTGAGGGAAGAACTCGTCCCAGGCAGCCAGATTAGAATAATGCAGAATAAAGGAGCCTTTATGTAAGGATCTATATTAGGTATGTGCAGTGGGGAGGGTTTGTTAGAATATTGCATCTTAAAATGGATCCTTGTGACTGAGGTGTCCTGACAGATAAGGCACAGCCTTTTCTTGCTTTTCTTGAAGGAAAGTTGCCGGATTTGTCTTCAGGCTACGGAAAATTTCATCAGGGTTGGGGCTTGGGATTCGTCTCATCTGAGATCTGTAATTCCAAATATGATTTTCCTCGATTTAGGTAGATTTCACCTCTGCTTAGAGCTGGAAGTTTACTTGTGGGTCCCCAGGGAGTGAAATTAGGGGAATCACAGCTTCAGGTTCAACCTGAAGTGGTTTTGGGATTAGTGATTCCTTCGGATAAGTGTTCATAACCCTGTGTCCTGATGCCTTTTCTAGGTGTTTCTATCACCTTTCTCTGTTTACAAGCAAGTAATTCCAGCTGGTTTGGGTTCTGTATTCTAGAAATGGATCTGATGAGAATGTCTGAGCTTTTGCAAATTCGGATTCCCAGTTTTGAGGTTCTGTGAAGTTCCTGTAGTCTGATTCCTGCTTAAATGAAAATGTTTTGCCTCTGGGGACTTTCTAAGTTGAAATGATAGGATGGTGTTAACTAACATGAAGATTTTTGGTAGTTGTTGCTAGAAGGATAATTAGTGACGATGTGGTGGAATATCTTAAATTTTAAATACCTAAAATAATTACAATAAGTAGCAGAACCCCCGTGGTTTTCACTGTAAAATCCCTACCTTGATGCCAGCACTGCGGCACTTGGAGACGGCGTCAGGCACCGTGGAACGAGGAGGGTCAATCATGGACAGGAGCCCAACAAAGCACAGGTTGGAGGTCGGGAAGTTCATGGAATCCGTGTCAAACTGGAAGGTGTCTGGGAACTCGTTTTCAGGCAGGTACAAGTGGCAGAAACCTGAGAGGAGATTTAGGTTGAGGTGATGGACAGGAAATAGTGGGAGAAAGACTTGATAAAACATCAGGGTTTGCTCTTGTCCATAGAACTCCAACATTTAACCATTTTTCCAGGCATGCTGGATGTGCCAAGACTTCAAACCCCATTTCACAGATTTTACAGCTGGATTTTACCCCGTTTTCTCAGTCAGTCCCTGCAGCTGCACTCACCCAGCACTCTCTCCCCCATGCCCCCCAGCTCCATGTAGGCTGTCTGGAAAGCTTCTGCCTTCTCGCTGTCCAGAGGCTCCTCCTTGCCGTTGACCATGATGGTGCTGCACCTCTCCAGGATCCTCTCCGGGGCTCCTTTCATCACCAGCAGGAAGCGTTTGTCGTGGGGGTCGTCGGTCTCGTGGATGGAAAGCTGTGCCACAAACAGGAAATGGGTTGGAAGGGCTTAAATTGTCCACATTTGCTTCTAGTTTTAATGCTCTTTTCCTTGAAGACATAATATATTCCATCGAATGGAATTAACTGTGTTTATTATAACTTAAATTTCCTCTGTTGTTGAATTACCCCATCAAGGCTTGCAGGTCACCCATTGTTGCATCAGGCCCAGTGATAGAAACAAGCTGGCACTATTTCCAAATTTTTTCATTTTTATGAAACACACCTGGAATTTGTTGGTGGAGTTGAAAGGGATTTCAGCCACTTTCTTGTTCTGTGCTCTAATGCTCATCACATCCCCCAGAATGACCTCAGAGAATTTCAGCAGAGCTGTTTCAGAGGCGTCCCCAACCACGACCCTCTGTGGGGCACAAAGGAAGAAAACATTTTACTTTTGAGTTTCCACAATTCCATGACATGCTGCACACCTAAGCAACAAGGAATACGCATTTTTATATTCAAGCTGTCCTGGAAAAATATTAAAATAGAATTTTGGGATGTCTGCATTGCTCTTGGAGTTGGAACTGAGCCACAGCAAAGAGAAGCAAAGAGCATTTGCTACTGTAAAGCAGATTTGGGGTCACACTCAGGTCGCTACATATGAGCTGAGGCACAAACCCAAATTAATTTGAGGATGGCATTGGTGAGTAAACAGCAGATTTGTCCTGGTAGCCCAGTCACTAGAATTTACTACCTTCAAGCAATCATGTGGAAAGACATTAATTAAGGCATGTTTACCTTCGCTATAACAAATTAACAGTGCAGTAATTACTATTCCTGCTAGTTGTGTTGCCCTTTTCCTGGCAGGCACAGCTGGGTTTGGACAATGCTCTCAGGCACAGGGATTCTTGGGGCTGTGCTGTGCAGGAGCTGGGATTGTGGATCCCTTCCAATTCAGGATAATCTGTGTTTCCATGCTCTTGGCTGTGTGGGTTTTTATCCTGTATTAAATTTTGTGTGAGCCTACAGCGGTAAAACCACGGTCAGTAGGAATTTAGAAGGCTGGCACGGTAAAACAGAGATTGCTGAAGCCAAGCAGAGCCAGCTGCCCTTCCAGAGGAAGGGAATAAGCTGATGTGAAGTCAGCAGTACCTTCATGATGGGGAGATTTTCCTGTCCTGGCCGGAATTCCGCCCGGTTGCAGAGAGTGACGATTTTTGATAACGCCGTCCATGTGGGGGAGCTTTGATCAAAGGGCTGGGCTGGGAGAAGCAAAGCACACATTGCATCCTTTAGCACATTGCATGACATGAATAGAATCTTAGGAGTGGAAAAACCAGAACTGACTTATTTGCAGAAAAAAATTATTCTTTTGACAGGCTCTCTTATGGAAAAAAATTTTGATATAATTTTTCCCTCCATCAGTGCTGGCAAAGGGGTTTGGATGATGTTTCCCTGCTTAATTCCCTACTAAATATACACTGGGCAAAAAGCTCTGGAGTAGAACCTCCTCCAGGTTTACTTCCTGTGAGTGAAGTTCAAATATTAATTCACTTTCACCTCTCTACATGGCTAAGGAGGGATTTCCACGCGTAGAAGGAAGATACGTCTGATTTAGCCATCAAAAGATATTCCCAGTGGACATCCCAGGATCCATCCAAGAATTGATGGATGAATCCACCCCCATTTTCCCATTTACTTGTTTGATCTTCACTGGTGTCAGCTGAGTAGATCTGGTTGTCAAACCAGAGGTGGGCGACAGTCATCCTGTTCTGGGTGAGGGTCCCAGTCTTGTCGGAGCAGATGATGGAGGTGGAGCCGAGGGTTTCCACGGCCTCCAGGTTCTTCACCAAGCAGTTCTTCTTGGCCATGCGCTTGGCCGTGAGGGACAGGCTCACCTGGAGGGAGGGAAGGGGTCCAGCTGTCAGCAAGGTGTGGTCACACGAGGTTACGTACTCCTGATAGATCTTTTGTGCTTGTTTTGGGTTTGGTTGTTTTTTTTTTTAAGAGAATATTTCAATGTTTTTGCTTTTTGTTGGCTGCAGCTCATTTTTTTTTTTTTTTCAGTTTTTGAACTAAAAGCTGAGGTTTGGTTGTAACTAGCACAAGTAGATTTGCTGCTGACAGGAACCTGATAGAAATAAGGATATCTCGTCAGTCAAGAGGCTGTTTGAGATGGAAGGACCCACAACGGGCAGGGAGCTGCTGGTCACCAACTCCATGAATCCTGCAATGATTCCCTTCATTATCCCACCGGTTGTTTGCCAAAGGGGTGTTTTAGAGCCAGCAGTGCTCAGCAGGTGTGCTGCTGCCCAGCCAGGGATTTTAGTGCTAGATATGTGGTAATAAGTGGGGTTTTCATGTGACTTTCAGGGTACAATGTCCCCGCTTCCAAGTGGGAACAGGCTGTGGGGAAATGAGCCACATCATTGCCCTCGGCAGCAATCGAGGCAGAGAAGCACTTGAACTTAAATCCAAACTGGACTCAGTGACACCAGAATTCCCAAATGAAGGGTTTAGCCTTGGAATAAGAACCCCCACCTGTATCCAAAGCCAACCCAGAGCAGAGCTGGAGTGGCTGGAGCAGCACAGACTCACCGTCACCGTGGCCAGCAGCCCCTCCGGCACGTTCGCCACGATGATGCCGATGAGGAAGATGATGGAATCCAGGATCTTGTAGCGCATGGAGACGGAGATGGTGAAAAAGAGGACCCCGATGGAGATGGCCACTCCTGCCACCAGGTACACAAAGTGCTCGATCTCGATGGCGATGGGCGTTTTCTCGTTGTCCACGCCCGAGGCCAGCGAGGCGATGCGGCCGATGACGGTGCGGTCCCCGGTGTTGATGACAATGCCGGTGGCGGTGCCTGCAGGGACAAAAAGTGTCACCTCCAGGGCACAAAAACACTCGGAGGCAGCTGCAGCCTGACATTCCAACAGGTGTTGATGGAAAAACTGCGAGGAAACCACGGTCAGTTCAAATTAAAATCAATTTGTTGGTTGGTGCAGCCATAACCATGCTGGGTGTTGGAACAAATGCCAAGCGTGACCACCCTCTGGTCCCACTTTATTTTGATCTGCTCAGGACAAAATTCTTGTGAGCAATTAAACCTCTCTGAAGTTCCTTGAAGCAGAATTGCTTAAATAAGTTAGCAGGACAGGCAGCTCTTGTTCAGGTGCCTTTTTGGGAGCCTTTCTCTCTGTACGCTGGTAAATAACAGAAATTAGAAATGTTCAGTTCCCCTGAAGCTGCTGAATAGAGCTTGAAGACTAACTAGAAAAAAAGATAAAAGGGTGTAAAGGTGTGCACACAGGATGATAAACGTGGCTGGAGCCCATGGACAAATGGATAAATGGGATACAGTGGGATTTCCATGCCCAGTTTCAGGACCAGCTCACCTTCCACGCAGGTGGTGGAGTAGAAGGCGATGTTCTTGGTCTCCAGGGGGTTCTCGTGGGTGAAGTCACAGGAGCGGGACTGTGGTTCTGACTCCCCTGTGAGTGAAGAATTGTCCACCTTTAATGGAAGGGAGACATGCCCGAGTTAAAGTCAGCAGTGCACAGCGGTGCCCAGCCCAGGAGGCGAGGTGGCAGCTTGTTTAACAATCAGTGGCATCAAAACCTCTCAGTGCCTTTTCTCTGAGCTGCTGCTGCCCCTGTTTCTGTGGGAATTCAGTTCAGCCAATGCTGGGTGCCTGCTGTGGGATTTTCAGCAGCAGCCTGAGAAAACCCCACAATTTTTAGGATCTGCCCCCAGTGGAAACTCTCAGTCCTGTATTGGGGCATCTGCCCTGTCCTGGCAAAGACCAGTGCCAGACCCTGGCCTGGATCTAATGGCTTTGGATGTTCAGGGAGAGAGGTCTCAGTCCTAGAGGAGATCAGCATCACATTAAGGCTTCTGCTCTCTGATTTCATTAATTGTGTCCAATCAAAGCTCTAATAACACATAATGGCTGGGCAGACATTCTTTCTATGTAATAAACCCCTCCAAACTCCATTTTTCCTCTTTCCCTGTGCTCTTCCAAGCCCTGATTACCTTGCAGCCCTGGCTGAAGATGAGGCGAATGTCTGCAGGGATCCTGTCCCCACCCTTGATCTCCACGATGTCCCCAACCACCAGCTGGTCTGCTGGCAGCTCCTTCTTCTCGGCATCCCTGAGGACAAGAGCTTGCTGAAAGACAGAAATGGGACAAAAATTAGCTTTGTGCCACACTTTAAACTGAGATCTTCCTCTCTGTTCTGGGAAAGATCCACAGCAGGGTGATGCAGAGGAAATGTGAGTGTATTTGACATCCAGCTGGACTGCTGAGGCTGGAATTTGGGGGATGTGAGATGGGAAATGGCCTTGGACATGGGGAAACGCCTTCCAGGAATGTTCTTGCCTGACATCAGGTCTGTGGGTAAAAGCAAAATGTGAAACTCAGCACATCTCACCCTGTTCATGGGCAGGTTTTAACTGGAGCTGAGATCTCTAATCCAGTGATGGATGGAAAACAAAACTGTGTATCCAACAATTCCCAGATCCATCAAAGCAATCACCGTGTGCTTTTCAGCAATAGTTTGTGATTCAGGACGTTTATCTGGGTCATTTGCCAGGAAATAAATTCAAGTTGAGCTTGCTGGGCTTCCCTCATGCATTATTTGGATGGATTTTGGCCTCAGCTGAGAGGCACTGGTGGTTCTCACCTGTGGGATCATCTTGCTGAAGCTGGCCATGATGTTTGTGCTTTTGGCTTCTTGGTAATAAGCAAAGATGCCAGTGAGGATGACAACCAGAGCCAGGACTACTCCGAGGTAGAGCTGATCAATAAAAGACATAATCAGGTTAATTCAGAACAAGTTTTCAGCAATTCCTCTGTTAGAATAAATCAGTTCTGTGTTGGTTCAGCAGGCTTTTAAAATGAGGTATTGGCCAGGTTATAAGGTTAAGAAAAGAACTTTTGGGTGTTGGTCTGCAAATTATCAGTTAAAGCTGTTTTGTGTGTGTGTATAAAAAAAAGGTTTTTAATAGTGACCTTCCCATCTGTCTAAAATCCTTCTCCAAACTGGCACAAACCCGAACAAATTAGAGTGTAACAAATAAAAAAATAAATAGCAGAGCATAACTCAAAAGGGAATTAGTCAAAGACTCCGGGGCTCTTTAGACTTTTTTGCTGCTCTCAAGAATTGTGATTATGCCCGGTGGTTATAAAACCTTTGCACAGGCACTCTTTAGACGAGAGGTATTTGAGGTTTCATCAGAAGTGCTCAGCAGCAGCAGGAGAGAGCTGTGAGAACAAGAGGCCCCTCGTAGTTACTGAGTAACTGTGTGTATTTAAATCGCCCCTATGTACACGGGTCAGACCCTGGCGCTGTGGTTACTCATTACTCACGTTGTCGAAGGCTGACTCCACTCCCTGCGCCAGCTGGATGCCGAAGGAGATCCAGGAGAAGCCGGCTCCGATCCACAGCAGGATGGAGAAGCCCCCGATCATCTGCCTGAGGAACTTCACGATTTCGGGGGTGGCTTTGGGAGGGGTGAGAGCGTTGGGGCCGTCCCGAGCCAAAATCTCTGCTGCCCTCGCACTCGAGAGACCCTGCAGGAGGAGGGTTTAGAATGAAATGCACATTTAGAATGAAATCACAGGAACAGAGATTTTTTACCCCAGCTCGGGACAAAGTTCACGTGCTGCTGTGTCTTTAAGGGTTGGTTGTGTCACAAAGGAGCTGCAACTCTGATTTCCAAAGCTCCCGATTTCAGAGAGGCTGCTCTGAATTATCTGCTATTGGAGAAACAGCTGGTTCCTTACTGGAGCACTGAATTTGGGGCCACATCCTTCAGGAGTTTCCATTCTGCTGGTTATCAATCAAATATACCTGGACTAAGCGTTTGGAAAGCCAGGGGAAAACTGACATTATTTTTCTGCTGTTTCTGCATTTCCACAACATGTTTGTAGCTCATGGGGTTCTCAAAATTCTTGTCTGTGCTCTGGTCATGTTCAATGCTTTGATATTCAAATTTCACGTGTCAAAAGGGCTCAGGTGTAGTTTCTCAAATCTAGATTTTCCTTCAGAATCAGCTCATCCCATGCAGTCTTTGGCTATGGATTGTTACAGTGAAAAGTGAATTGTGGTGCAATCAAAACATCAGATAAAAGCTTTAGAAAAAATGAGGTCCTGGTGCAAAACCCTGAGGTCCTGTTTTTGATTTCAAAGCAGTAGCTCAGCCTTCTTCAGACTCGAGAGAAACTCCACTTTAAATCCAGGTCAGTGCACGTTGGCTGGCTGGTTTGGGCTGTGCTGGGAGCACCAAAGCAGCACCCCCACACATCTAACAACGAAATTCCTGCTCCTGGGGAGCTCTGGGGAGGCCAGAGGCAACTGAGTGAGGCAGATCCTTAACGATGCCCCAGGGACTTACTTTGTCAATGCTGGTACCATACTTCTTCTCCAGGTCCGAGGTGCTGAGCCTGTGGTCATCCTGCATTCCCAGAGAGAGGGAAAATTACAGTGAGCACAACATCACACTGTTGAATTTTTTATTTCCAAACTGCCTGGATCTGGGAGCATGGATACAGCTGCTTGTATGACACCCCACTTTCATTAATTAGACAACTCTGCACATTGTTAAGCAAAAAACTTCCACTGGAAGATGATTTTTTTTCCCCCTTTGATTTGCAGAGTACTTTTGTAAATAGCTCCCTCCTCCAGCAAATCTGTCACAAGAACAGGATGGTGTGTTCATGTTTCTGCTCCTTGCCACGAGGGGCTGTGCTTCTTTGGGATAAATAATTTCTCTGTGCAGGCTGCAGGGCTCGGAGTGTGTGTGACAACAACCTCTGCCCTCGATTGCCAGGCTAGGGAATGTGAATTATCCTCCACTGTCTGGTGGGAAGAGGCAACAGGTTCTAACCACGGTGAAAAAGGGTGTGGGAGAGGGAAATCTCAAAGCTCTTCTCCTTGGCCTGCAGTGACACCTCTGTGGTATCGCTGGCCTAATTATATCTTGTGCTGAGCTGGGATTTAGAAGCCAAGAATTTGAGAGATCTCCCAATTGTTTTCTCAGAGTGATTCATGGGTGCTGGGGTGAGTCAATTCTCCTGTCTGTGCTTTGGTTTCTCTTTAGAAACACGGGAGTGGAGTTACATCCCCTGCTGGCAAAGACAACACGGGCTGAGAAATATTTACCTGCTGCTGGGCAGGTCTTGGACACGTGATGGGTGAGTTGATCAGAGAATCAGGGAATCAATATCTTATTTTGGGGTTCTTTGAGCTTTGAAATGCCATCCAGCCTGTAAATAGCCTCTCCTCTGAGCTGCTCTCACAGCAAGCCCAAAAAGAGGTCAGCTTAATTACCCTCATGTTTCAGATTGGGAAACTGGAATGTGTGGAGAGGAAGCAACATTTCCAAGAGCAGCCAGCAGGTCAGTGCAGAGCCAGGAGGAAAACACTGATTTCTTGAAGGCCAGAGCAGTTTGGTTTGCGTAAAAACCCCTGGGTTTAAAGCTGAGAAATGCTTTCAGCTCTGGAATCTCTGGGGCACAATGCCCTGGTTCTGCCTTCCCCTCTGATTCCTGGCTGGCTGTGCAAATAATAAGTCAGGAAATACTGATTCCATCTGGGAAATGACTCCTTTTTGGGCAGATAATGTTCTGTACCATTGGTGGCTTAATTATACCAGAGTCACCCTCTTATTTTAGGTATTAATCTTGCACAGCATTTTTCTGGCACGCTCCAGGAGTGTGAGGAAGCAAATCCCTGTGCCAGGATTGTCAGTGCAGGACATTCCCTGGATTTCATGGAATGTGTAATGGAAGCTCAGCAACACTCACCAGGTCCAGTTCTTTCTTAAGTTCTTCTGCCTTCTTTTTTTTCTTGTTGCCTTTTAAGTCTTTGTGCTTCTCCTCTTCATCTTCGATCTCTGTTTTGTGCAGATCTTTTGTCCCGTAGATCTCAACCGAGTAAACGTCGGACTTTTTCTGTAAAAGACCACAAAAAAAGTCAAAACTTCACAGATCTACGTTTTTTAGACAGCTTGCACATGTCTGCTGTCCCTTTCTCCTGGCTACTTAAGGTGTTTTTTCCTGTCTTATCCAGAGATCCATCCAGTTTGTGTTACTGTGATTGTGGTCAGGGCTTCATCAGGTGCAAATTACAGGGATTCCTTTAGGGATGTGCAACACTTCCAGCAGTTTATGATCTAACACCAAGTGTAGGAAAATACTGCCCAGGACCTCAGCAGTCAAAATTATTAATTTATTTATCAGCTCCAAGAAGAGACCAGTGGAAAAGCAAAATATTTGTGAAAGGAAAAGGGAGGTGAAAGTTAATCCATTGAGAACTTGCTTGTTCCTGGAGCTTTTCAGATCCGTGCCTTCAAGATTTGCTTTTTTAAAATTAAAATTAACACTTACAAATTTATATTTGCACTGAATCAAAGCGAGGAATGGAGGCAAGCACCAGACTGACAGCCAGGGAGGAGCTGCTCTGTTTCTGCTCACACAGAGCTCAGATCTGGCAGGGATTTCACCAACAATTCACTGATTTCTGCCAGTGGACTGTCGGCCACAGGAAGCTGTTGACACAGGGAGGCTGCTGGACCTCAGGGAATGTTTTGTTTTCAGTGATAACCTGGGAGTTGTGCTGTTCCCAAACCCTCAGCTAACTCTGCAGAGTGCAGGGCAAACTTCCCGTGCCAGCTGCGTAATCATAACGTTCCAATTATCCTGGAAACCACAGGCCAGGCCTTGGCAGAGCCATTGGCTGACCCCATTCCAGAGGTTTCCTTCTGGATTAAACCCCAGAGGTTTGGGGGAGCCCCCTGGATGTTCCCTGGATGTTCCCTGGTGGGACAGCAGAGCTGAGAGTGCCCCAAGCATGAGGGGGCTTGGCCTCCTGTGAGAGCTCAAGGAATGAAGGAACATCTCCCCATGAGATACAGAGAGCTCAAATGATGGAAACAATAAGAAAAAACAATAATAATTGGGATATCTTATTATTCTGAACTCAAAATTGGCATCTTATCTTTAGCTGCCCTTTATAAATACTACTTTAATAAGGAGTATTTAAATCTGGACATTGTCTCTTGATGAAGGGGAAAGCAAAGAGCTGCTCAGCAGCTCGAGGACTTAAAAGACTGAAATCCTATTCCTAAACCCTTGATTTTTCCTTGTGATGCACATCCCAGAGACAGGACATGCCTGTTCTTTTTATTTTTTTTTTCTGCCATGCTGAAGATTCACGATCTGTTTTATCTATTGGGATTCTTTTTCTGCACCTTCCTCCTCCTCCTCCTCCTCCTCCTCTCTTTATCTCTCCTGCCCAAAAATCTGTTCAGCTTTTCGAATCCCTGTAGAGCAGAGAAACCAGGAGAGAGAGGCAACAGCTCTCTGCTGGGAGAACTTAACAGATGGAAGGGAAAAATACAGAAAATTGATGAAGTTAGTAAAATCTATTGCTCACTTGTAAGCACGACCCATGCTAACCTTCAACCTTCAGAGTGTCATAAAGTCTCAGATTTTGGCTCAGATTTTTGGCTCAGCCAGTCCAAGAATTCTTCCCAATCCAAACTGTTCATGCCCAGCAGTGCCTGGTATTAATTCAATTTTTCACTTAGCCTGTACTTATAGTATAGATCTACAAATTAAAACTTAAGAAGAAACACAAGGAGCAGTTCCTTGGGCATTGTACCCACCTTGACCATCTTGGGGAGTTTATTCCTTTCCTGGTGGAGGGAAGCAGCCAAGCCAAAATCTCTGGATGAAAAGCCAAAATCTCTGGATGAAAAGCCTCTGGATGCAAAGCCCAAGCCCAGCTGGGGACTGAGGTGGCTCAGAGCAGTCCTGGAGTGCAGAAGCTCCCCGAGGTGCTGGGTCCCTCTCCCGTGGGCAGCAGGCGTTAGCTGGAATGCTGCTCCCACCTCGGCATCCTCCAGGCAGGACGAGCTCCCTGTCCCAAGCCTGTGGAGAAAGAGCTCTGTTTGCTGCTGCTTTATAAATCAGCATCTTGTGCTGCCACTCCACCCCTCCCCTTCCAGGTCCAGCCCATCTTCTGTTTCACCTGGAGTAGGTGGAAAAATACCACAGTAATGGGCATGTGGGTTTCAGGTCAGATAGGTTCTAATTATTCCTTTGTAGTGTTTGCTCACCAGTAGGGAACAGGTGTATTATTCATCTTGCTGCAAGCGAGGAGTTTCCTCCAGAGACTTTCCAGCTCCAGGCTCCCCTCAGGATCCCCGCTGTCCTGGGCCAAAGGAGGGCTCTGCACATTTTGTCTCACCTGCCCAGGTGATGTTCTCTCTGCCTGAGGTCCCTCAGAGCCCAATCCCTGCCTCATTGAGGTGCTCTCAGGGATTTAGGGGAGTGCTGCTCTTTGGAGCTTCACAGCTTGGACTTCACTCTGAATCCCTGCCTTGCATTTCGTGTGTGTTTCACCTTCATGCTGAGCTGGGAGAAGGGCACTTCCTGGTGCTTTTTCAGGAGGGCACTTACCTCAACAGCTCTTGGTTTGTCTGGCACCAATTACCAGCTTCCAGGCAGGAGTGATAATGGGATTTGTGACACTTCTGGTAGTAGGCTTGTCTCATCACTTAGGAGTAAAGCTGACTCCTTCACCTCTGAGACTGAACTGATGAAAAGCTGAGTGAGACGTGGGGAATGGTTTTCTGTAGTTTAACATTATTTGGGGAAAGACTTGTGTTTCATCCATCTGACTTTGCTGATCCAACAGCATTTGGTCTTATATAAAGTATATATTAGTATATAAATCTTTATATAGTATATAATCTTTAGTCTTTAATATTATATATAGTCTTTAAGACTATAATCCATAAACTTTAAATTCATTGGAGATACTGCATGGTGCCAACAGTAAATGACTCAAATTGTGGTCAGAGATATGACGTGTTCATGGAGATAACCAAAGCTGACTTTATCAAATCATAGATAGAAGCTGTTAGAGGAGGGGAAAATCCAAGGGACATCATTTATTACCTCAACAGGAGCAGGAATAATTTATATTTAGTTCAAGTTCCCAGGAATTTGAGTATCAGAGCTCCTCAAGCTGTTCCCACTTGGCAGTTTCTGTGTGTTGGTCTTTTTCCACGGTGTTCTTTAATCCCGGGAGGTTGCGCAAGGTGCAGGAGTGGGTCTGGAAAGGTTTCGTGTTCAGTTTCTGCTCCTTGATGTACTCAGAGCTGGGTTTTGTCCTGGAATATCGACCTTTCCCTACGTCTGTGAGTGCTGGAGGTTTCCCAGTGTGAGAAAGAGCAGGGATGTATTGCTGTATCCAGGGAATTTGTGCTGTGTGGTAGCACTGAGATCCTGCCCTCTGTTCTGGGAAAGATCCACAGCAGGGTGATGCAGAGGAAATGTGAGTGTATTTGACATCCAGCTGGACTGCTGAGGCTGGAATTTGGGGGATGTGAGATGGGAAATGGCCTTGGAGATGGGGAAATGCCTTCCAGGAATGCTCTTGCATGACATCAGGTCCGTGGGTAAAAGCAAAATGTGAATCCCAGCACCTCTCACCCTGTTCATGGACAGGTTTTAACTGGAGCTGAGATCTCTAATCCAGTGATGGATGGAAAACAAAACTGTGTATCCAACAATTCCCAGATCCCTCAAAGCAACCACCGTGTGCTTTTTAGCAATGGTTTGTGATTCAGGACATTTATCTGGGTCATTCGGGCAGTTTTTGCATTTGCTTTCTATAAACCGTGATGGTTTTTGCCTGGGGACGAGTGTTAGAAATGCAAATGAGAGAAGTGTTTGGCAACAAAGCACCCGGTAACAGAACACCGGTAACCCTGCTCAGCACGGCATATTTACCCTGGCACATCTGGATATTTACCCTGGCACATCTGGCTGCTGAAGGATGTGCTCTGTGGCCGAGGAACTGAGCTGGGGAAGTCTCTGTGGACAGTTCCGTGGCTCAGGATTTGCAGAGGATCGAGCTGGCTTTGCTGCTGGCAAAGCACCTGTGCGGAGCTGCCAAGTTCAAAGGGCAAATCGGATGTGAAAATTCCGTGGCCAAAAATTCCGTGGCCAAAAATTCCGTTAAATCTGTCAGCTGCAGGGCTTTTTGCTGTGAGTTACAAAGCAAGGATGAGGAGCACTGTAAAAAGACAAATCTCTTGTTTTTCACAGGGTGGTTGGACAGCTGGAATCCTCCTCGTTAGCTGGGGTCACTCACCACGACAAAATTTGGGTTTTTGTCGCTTGGCTCTGCTGAAAAGGTCCCGGGAACAGAACCCAGAAGCCAAATCCTGCCCCGTGCCCTTGGCAAGAGGTGGCACGTCCTGAGATGAACATAGCTGAGGGTTGGCATTGCCACGTGTGCTCCTGGCGTGTCACAGCAGCCACAGCTGGGCTCTGCTGAGAGGGGAAAATGAGCTGGTGTTGTGCTGATTTTAAATAGCAGTCTGGAAAAATAACGTGGCTCTTGTGGATTGTTACGTCTCGCATTTCTTCGCCTGTTTGGATGCTTGTAGGTTCCTACGTGAAATAAGACAGCCAGGAGAATGTTTGGGTGTTATTTAGCACAGGGAGGCCACGTTTCTGAGCTCGAAGGAGTTGATCCCAGTGCTCAGATTGTCAAATTCCTTCAGGTTTCGAACTAAAAGTGTGAACGTTTGTAAAGGATTTTGGGGTGAGGAGAATGCAGTGCCTCTGCCTGATGAGATTTGCCGCGTTATTTAAATGTCTTGGATGAAGCCGGACGAGCACGAGCTGTGGAAGGACCTGAATTCGCAGAGAGGGCGGTAAATCGATGCCAAATTTTGCTAAATTTTGCTTAAATTTGCTAAAATTTGCTGTAATTTGCTTTTGGCAGGGGTGGTGCGCGCTGGCTGCGCTTCCCGGGCGGGACGGGAGAGGGCGCACGGCCCTGAGAGCTCAGCCGCTCCCTCGCTGATTCCCAAAAAATTCCCGAAAAAATCCCGAAAAATTCCCGAGAAATCCCCGAAAATCCCCTGAATTCCCCAGAAATGAGGCGTGCCTGCCCTGGTGTCCCGGCACATCCCCGGCACCTCCCCGAGCGCTGCCCCAGCTCTGGGGGCGAGGCCAGGGGAGGCTCCGGGGGGATCCCAGGGATGGAGCAGCTCTGCTGGGAGGAAAAACTGGAAAAATTGGGATTTTTCAGCTTTTCCTTTGGAAAAAGGACCAGGAGTGAGCTCGTTGTGGCCTCCCAGTGCCTGAAGGAGTTGCAAGAGAATTTCTGCGAGACCTTGGAGTGACAGGATGAGGGGGAATGGATTCCA
>VWZT01007269.1:120060-132695 GCA_013397055.1 Pachycephala philippinensis
TTTGCTGCTGCTCCGCCCGCGCCCTGCGCAGCGCCGGCCGCGCCCGCGGAGCCGCCGGAGCCGCCGGAGCTGTCCGGGCTCGGGCTCGGGCTCTGTCCGTGGTGCTGCCGCCCCCGCGGCCGTGCTCAGCCCCCGGACCGCGCCCGCCCCGGCCGCTCCCCGCCCGGCATCCTGTTGCGCCGGGAGCGCGGCGAGCGGGGGAAGAGCATCGTGCCCAGGAGCCTGAGCTCCAGCCCGGCTCGGAACAATGGCTGCTGCGCTGCCGCGGCTGCTCTGCGCCCCCGCGCTCGCCCTGCTGCTCTGGGGTAGGTGCTGCCGATCCCTCTCGCCTCTGCACCCCTGGGGCTCGCCTGGGTGATGCTGTGAAGAAGGGAGAACGCTCCCTTCACGCCTGCCCTCCGCGAGTGGTTTTTTTGTTGCCGGGAGAAGGGAATTGCGCTCGTGCAGAGTTAGTGTGAGTGTGAGTGTGAGTGTGAGGGAGTGGATGTGAGCAGGGAAAAAGCCTCGGTGCCGAGCAGACTCAGGGCACGAAGCATGTGCTGGTCCCTTACTGTGGGCTGTTGGTCTGGGGTTTGCAGGGTGGTTTAACATCGAGTTGCCTCGGGGAGGGCGTGCAGCCCGTTCAGCGGGGTTTTAGTGCCGGTTTTCCGTGCAGTCTGTAGGAGCTGGAGTTAATCAATCGATTGCAACTGCAGTTTGATTCCTGCCACGAGAAAAGGTTGGGTGGTTTGGCCACATTTAATGTGCGTGTGCCTTCAGCCCTGTGTGTGGGTTCCCGTCTGTGTGCACAGATCTGCTTTCTCAGAGTAAAGCAGGATCCAGGAGCTTTTCCTTATTTTTCCCTGAAAGCTGCTGCTGTCCGTGGAGCTGGTAGTACGGGAGAACTGGAACCAGGCTGCTTCCAGGAATAGTCCCGGGATAATACGTTGCTTGAGAGAGCGGGTTAATGGTGCCTCAGAGGCTGGGGAGGAGGGAGCAGCCAGCAAAGTCAGCGTCTGGGCTCTGGAGACAGCCTTGGACAGACAGAGCCTGGGATTGTTTAGCCCAGGGGACAAATGTCAGCAGGGATTTGGTCGGAGATGTCGTGCTGAAGCCATCCCTTTCTGCTCGAGCGTGTGGCTTCACATGCAACGATTTCTGCCCTCTTTGCAAGAGCAGAATTCGGGAGTTGCCAGCGTTAGCACAGCTCTGATTGGAAGCGTTTTGAGCAGGAATGCCTGGGAAATCAATAACTCCTCCCGCTGCCAAATTTACTCCTGTCCAAGCCCCTCGGTTCCCAGTAGTGCCCGTGGAGCCCGGGGACAGGAAGGGCGCTGGACCCTCCCAGCTTTTGCTGAATGAAAGCATCCAGACCTTCCAGCTTAGCACAAAGAGCGAGCTGTTCCTCCAGGCTGGAATTCTGGGCTGCCCCTCATCCCAGCCTGTAATTGCTGCTCCAACAGGGGCATGGCCAGCACGCATGGGAGGGAATGAACAATGCCTTTAAAGTGGCATTAATTACCAGGGAAAGATGAAAGTTGTGGCAAAGCAGATGCTGGGAGAGGTGAATCTGTGTGAAGTGATCGCCCTCTGTTAATTATAATGAATTATTAATATCTCAGAGAGGGAAGCTTGGTAAAATCTGACATTTGAGACTTAATCTGTTATCAGGCAGTGCTAGTAATAAATCAAACCATTTTCCACCGGGGACATTAATGCCAAGAAGTGAATAACTGATGTCTCTCTAATTCTGTCTTAACGCTTCTTTCTCTGCTGCTTTTCCCCCAGCTGGATTTTGTTCCTCGGTGTGTGTGGAAGTCCCATCTGAGACAGAGGCTGTCCAAGGGACCGACATGAAGCTGCTCTGCATCTCCTGCATGAAGAGGGAAGAGGTGACGGCCAGCACGGTGGTGGAATGGTTCTACAGGCCCCCCGAGGGGGGAAAGGATGAGCCTGTATGTATGTCTGGCAACCGAGCCCTTTCCATTTCTTCCCTTGCTTATCCCATTTCCACACCTGGGCTCAGCCTGAACTCCAGGCAGGAAAAGCCTGAATCAGCTCTTTAGTTCAAACCTTTGGGTTGTAGATTCAGCAATGCCAATTTCCAGTCCCATTCCTTCAATTCCTCGAGCCCGGTATCGAAGGATGTCAAATATGAGTGACACTTGGTACCCTTGTCTGAATCAGTTCTGAATCCCAAAGCGATTCTTTTGGAGGTGAAATTGGCCTCCAATAAATCTGCAGGACAGGATTTACTTCTTTTTGCCTCAGAGAAAGCAGTGTTATCCCGACTGTGGGAGGATCTCTGGGAGTTGCTTTGGCTCCCTGACAGGAAAAGGTAAAATTGATTCTCAGAGTGAATCAAAATGGAAATTGGACAGATGAGGGGCAGCTGGAATTCCAGAGAGGATGGTGAAATGGAGAACGAGATAAAGGCTGAGCTCACATTTCTTTAGCTATTTTATCTGGGTCTGAAGCATTAAATCAATGGCTGTGATTGAGCAGGGCCAGGCAGGATGACAAATATTCTCCTTCTGCCTCAGAACTAAAGGGACCAGGCTCAGGAATGAGATGGGAATTCACTTCCAGTGCCCTGGGTGATCCATTTGCCAGTGGCAACTCAAAGAACACCAACCAAAGCGAGCTGGGGCGGGCAGGGCTGTGATGGGGACAGAGGTCAGCCAGAATGTCACCCTGTCACATCTGTCCTGCAGCGCTTCCATCTCAGCTGAATGTCCCAGGGCTTCCCAAAAAGGGCTGTTTGTCTTCACTGGGTGCATCCTGTGGTTCTTTGCTCAGGTGATCCTACAGGCACTGACTGACAGGCACTCTGCTGGCCGTGAAAACTCCAGAATCCCAGTTTTTAGTTCCATGGCCGATTTTTTGTGTCATTGTCCTCGTGCCTCTGTGTTCTGCTGTGCCTCAGTTTTTCTCCCTCTCTGATGGAGATATTGGATTCCTGGTAACTCGTTTTTCCTGTCTTTTGTGAAGTCACCTGATATTTTGAGGCAAAGCATGATGGAATATGAATAGCTGCTGTTACCGAGGGAGCTCAGAACATCCCTGAGCGTAGCTGAGGGGGATGCTGTCCCTGGGTTGTGCCGTGGCGTTGTCCGAGGCAGCGGTTAACCAGAACACCCTTTCCCATTTCCTCACAGATCTACGAGTACAGGAAGACCAACCACGAATTTCCCAGCCGCTTCAGCGGGCGGATACAGTGGAACGGGAGCAAAGACATGCAGGACGTGTCCATCACTGTGCTCAACGTGACCCTGAACGACTCGGGCATCTACACCTGCAACATCACCCGCGAGTTCGAGTTCGAGATCCACCGGCCCCTCTTCCAGAGCTCCAGGCTGATCCACCTCACCGTGGTGGAGGAGGGTAGGGAGGGCTGCCACAAGGTGTTTTGTGCTGCCACTGGCCGTGGGCGTTGTCACCCGGGGATGGAGTTTGTCACTGCGCCGCAGGAGAGGGCTCTGAGTCTGTCAGTGACAAACGCGGGGCTCAGGAGGGAAAACCCGTCCCTTGTTTGGTGGCTGGAGGCTCTTTTGAGGCACAGGCTGGCTGTGTGTGACAGCAGGATGAGCTGGGCACAGCTGGGCAGGAGCGAGCAGAGGTTTCCAGCTCCTCCCGTGGCGGCTCTGGGATGCTACAGCAGCGCCTTTCCCAGGGAGCCGCAGCGGTTCCTTGCTGCCGCCCCCTCCCTCCTGAACAACAGCTCATTCTCCATCTTGATCCCAGTCTCCTGCTCCTCCTCCTTCCCTCCGGAGTGCTCCTGAGCCTTTCTGCTCCTCTTGGTGTTGCTGGATTCGGTGCTGAAATGCTGTTCCAGAGCAGTGGGAATTCTGCTGCTCTCTCCAGAGAGGGGCGGGAGCTTTCAGCCCTTCTGTGTGCCCTGTTCCCTTCCCTCTCCCCACAAGCACCTCGGTGTTTTGATCCCTTACAAATCACTGGCGGCACAATAGAGCCGAGTAACAGCACGAGTAGGACACGGGGAGGAAACAGAGCGTGAAGATGAGATAGGTGAGCAATCCGAGAGGGTGTGCGGGTGGCATGGACAGGGCTGTGCATCTCAGATCTCGATGGAGACACACTCTGGGATCCCTGCCTGCTGCAGATCCCTCTCTTTAGCCCCCTCACAGCCTAAAGGCACCTGGGGATCTCTGGCAAGGCAGGTTAGGAGGGATGACACAAGGATGGAAAGCATCCGTGGAGCTGCATGCAAATGATCAGGGGTTATTTGATTTTTTTCATTTTATCAACAGCCGGAGAAGACTTCACCTCTGTCATCTCAGAAATCATGATGTACATTCTGCTGGTGTTCCTCACGCTGTGGCTGCTGATTGAAATGGTCTATTGCTACAGGAAGGTCTCCAAGGCAGAGGAGGCTGCCCAGGAAAACGCGTAAGTGTGGAACCCCTGGAGATGGGATCTGACCTGCCAGAGCTCTTCACGTGCCCCAGAGCAGACTGCAGGAACACCGAACTTTGCTATGGCACTGCCTGGTTGGTGTTTGCTCCACCCAAAGTCCTCTCAGTGTTTAGGAACACCACGATTGTGCCCCTTGCACCTCACACAGCGTTCCAGGGTGACCCGGTTTGGACCGTGTGGAGATGCTCCTGGTGCCTAAAGAGGCCAACCCAGAAACAGAGACTGGACAGGAGGAAGGGAATAAAGGTGGATATTTATTTGAAAGGCCTTCAGAGGCACACCCTGGGCAGGCCAAAGGCTGCACCCAAGATGGACCCCGAGTCACGAGTTCTTCACACTTTTATAGCTTTGCTCCATTTGCATCTCAACCCAATTTCACCAATTCAACTTTAGCTAATGATGGAATTTGCCCTCAGCTTGCCCCCCTTCTCAAGATGCTGGGTTACACATTTTGGGCCTAGGCCGGGCTGGGTGTCCTTGGAGAGCAGCCTGGAGAGGCTTTGTTCTGTCTGTCTCAGCATGAGAGAGCAGCAGCTCCCAGGCTGCAGGGCACTGCAGAGTTACACACTGGGAATGCAGGATTTGAAAAAAAAAAAAAATGTTAAAACCTAAGGCATCACTCTCCTGGAAGGTCTGGTTTCATCCTGGCCCATTCCCATCTTCCCACACACCTGGCTTGGTTTAGAGCACTCTTTGTACATAGGAAGGCTGGATGTGCAGGATTTCAGAGCAGGGAGGACTCGGTGTTTGCTCCTGCCTATGCCAAGGAGTTTCCTACTGTGAACATCTTCCACAGGTGACGTTTGTTACCTCAGAGGTGCTGCCAGGCATTCAGCAAAGGCGAGCTTACCCAAACCGGGGTTTACACTGAGTGCTTCCCTCCTTCCCTCCAACTACAGGACAGACTATCTCGCAATTCCGTCAGAAAACAAGGAAAACTGTCCTGTGCCTGTGGAGGAGTAGCAGAGAGGAGTCAGCAGAGTGAACGGCACCAAGGTGGGTGATGAGGAGATGGGCACTGCTTGGGTCTCTCCACCCCTCAGCCTCCCTGAGGTGGGGCTGGAGACCCCTGGAGTGTGGCTGTGCTCCTCTGGAGCTTCCCCGGTGACCTCAGAAGCAATACAGGTGTCTTTAGGTGTGGGGTGTTCTTGTATTGTTGAACCCCCAAATCGACACAGGCCGTGATGTATTTATGCCTCCTTCGCCTATTGCTGTGGAGTTGGGAATCTTCATTTCCCCTGCATGGGCAGCTGTGCCCATGAGGACTGTCAGAGCTCTGTCTCCAAAGGAAACATCTCCTAGGAAGGAGTTCGTGTGCTAAAGATTAAAATCTGGGTCTGTTACTCTGTTATTCATGTCCCATCAGTGCCTGTGCTAACTCTGATGGATCCTCACCCCAGTGAGCTCCAAGAGGAATTGTCTTCCTTGCAGGGGCTCTGAGGACAGAAGGACCATGCCATGCCACGCCAGCCGGGTTTGAGGGGAGCTCTGCGCCGTCGGGAGGAACACAGGGAAGTGTAAATTCTCTTCCACTTGCCTTGGACTCTGTACAGCCTTGACTTTGGTCCCATGACGCCATCCCGAGTGCCAGCCCACGCGCTGAAGGACTCCTCTGTGGGCACAGGGCTGTGGGCAGCACGGCTCCTTCACGTGTTTCGGTTCCATCGTCACCTCAACGGCTTTGTAAATGTCACCTGTCACTTCTCAGCTGCTCTCACCACCACCTTTATTTGCTAAATACGCTGCTTCTCCATTGCAGAGGTCAAGGGTATGTATGGCACGCTGCTCTGAGCTGCAGGACTGCCAACGAGGTTCTCTTAGGGGGTTATTCCACCACAAACTGTGGCCCAAGCAGTTTTACTGGTGTTCAAACAGGAAGAATTTAATTAAGTATTGAAGCCACTCTGGATTTTGGGCTGTCCGTGCACAAGCAGAGCAGGGTGAGGACTGCAATGCACTGGAAATGTGTAGTGGGAAGGACAGGTCCCTGTGCCACGTTCACGCTTTCTTCTGGAGGGAATTGAGAATCCAGATCCTGAGCTATTCCTGCTCTGGGAGGCAGGATGATGTAAGTATGGGAATCCCCTGTGTCCCTCTCATTTACCAAGTGTCAAAACTCAGCTCCTTGCAGCTGCCTGGCACAGCAGGTGTGCTCCTGGAGCACGCAGCAGCAGGAGGAACCTGCAGAGCCACGTCCTCTAACAGCTGCCACAGCAGCAGGACAGGGCACGGGATCCACCTTTTCCTGGGAAACCCCAGCAAGGAAGGCAGCCTCACGCTGGTAGGCAGGAGAAATAAACAGGATTCAAAGCCCTCACAGCACGGCAGCTGCGTAAAATGGTTGTGGTTTTTATGACTGCGACCGTTCTCTGGTGCTGTAGCAGCACCATCTAGAGGGACAGACAGAAAACACCCACCTTCCCCAGTTAATCCTAATTCTCTCCTGTGGTAATTAATCACCAGTGTAAATAGTCTGGATTCATCCTGAATAATCCCCTGCTGCCCAGGAATCACCCCGGAAACTCCTTCTTTCCTATGCAAACTTGCCATTCCTGAGGGTTAAGCAGAGTAAGAATTGTTTTCTGTCCTTCAGTGTGGATCAGTTGAGCCCAACAGCTGGGATTGGAAGGGGGAAAAGGCAGAAGTGTGGGCCAGGGTGGAATTGTGCTGTAAGACCCGGTGGGGAAGGTCTGGGTTTGTTGTGTGGCAGAGGCTGTGCCATCCCTGCTGCAATGGAGCCTGTGCTGCTTTGCCAGAGCTGACAAATTCTGCTCCACTGACTGCTTGTAAGTAGTTCCAAAGTGCTCGTGACTCCAGGCATGCTCCCCACCCACGGAATCCCCTCTGCTTTGTTCTGCTGCTTTTTATGTGTTCGCTAAAATCACAGAAATCACCATTTGTAAGTCAGGCCCAGGCCAGATTTCCAACTGGCACTTGTTCAAAACCCTTTTTTTAGACTGGATGTCAACTTTAGTAAACTACTCCAGAGCAGTGTTGGTAGTAGGATTGCTCCCAAAACCAGAGCCAAGCCTGGCAAGGGGAGCACATTTTCCAGACGAAGCACACTCATAGTCTGGGCACCAGTTCCCAAAAAACCTAATATCCAAAAGGGATATCCAAAAGAATATCCAAGCAGCTCCTCTTTGAATTCAGCTGGATGTCATCTTTTTCCCTATCCCACTTTGCCTGGCAGAATCCTGAACTCAACAGAGGAGGGACTGGGTTGTAACTCTAGAGTTTCCAGCGCTGGCCACGGCATTGAGCCCGTGGTGATTTTTAGGACACCTCTCTCCCACTTCAGTCTGCTCCTCAGTCCCTGTGAACCCCGGATCACCCTCTGGTGTCAATCAAAAAGGGAGTGAACCCAAGAACTTCTTGAGAGCTACCTCAGGTGGTAAAGAAGGGCCGTCCCCTTGTCCTGCACCTCCCCGTATCCCACAGGCATCTTCTGCAGATGCTCTTCTTTTGGACAAATCTTTCACTTTTCCAGTTCCTGCAGCCAGGGGTGACCACAGCCACGTGGTGTTCCAAGCAGGAGGAAATGGGGTGCAAAGTTTTGCTCAAGAATCTCGCAGGGAAAAATGGATAAGAATTAAAAAATCACTGATTTTTCAAGACCTGGAAGAGACGCTCCCAGCAAAGACTCTGTGTGTGTGTGTATTTGGAATGAGAGAGGAGACTCCGGAACAGGCAGGATAATAAAGAAAACAGAGAGCCACGCTGGTTGTTGGATAGATTTTTTAATTGATACCGTACTTCCATGGTACTAACTACTTACACGGGGTTTGGCTGCAGAGCCTGTACAATTCCAGCACGTTCCAGTATCGTTTTTTAACCGCGGGGTTTTTGTTTTTTTGTTTTGTTTTTGCGCACAGCGCAAAGNAGCCCCCAGCTCCCCGGGCTCTGGAGGGGATTCCAGGAGGGAAGCACTGCCTGTGGTGGTTGTAGGACTCTCATCCATCGGCAGCTGTGCATGGGAATTGCGGGATCCGGGCGGGGAGAACACGCCCCAGGGGTTTTTAGCAGCTTTCTCCAGCTCTGGAGCACTGGTGGGAGATGAAATCCCACGGGAATGGTTTTAGCAGCTTTCTCCAGCCCTGGAGCACTGGTGGGAGATGAAATCCCACGGGAATGGTGAATCCCAGAGGTGCCGTGGCCATGCCAGGACGCTCGTGGGAGGTTGCAATGCTGCCACTGCTCTGCTGCTCTTCCCTCCCGCCACATGCAGCCCAGAGCCAGGTCGGTGCTTCCATCCCCGCTCTCCGAGGGCCATTCCCAGGAGGTGGGATTGTGGAGATGGGCACGACGTGCGTGGCACGGGCTCCACCTCTCTGCTGGATGGATGAAGCTGTGACAGCAGCTCTCCCAAACCCCAATGTCTGCTGGGGACGTGGCTCCAGAGCCTGAGCTGCACATCGGGGTTATTCCCTACCTACTCTAGGATTGGGGTCGGGGAAGGTGGCCTTTAACGTTAGCAATGGAATTGGCCTAAATGAGTGAGGTAACAGAAACGGCCGGAGGAGGAACCTCCCCGAGCCATGTGCAAATATAATTCCTTCAGCAGAAGGAAGTCCTTTTCCCTACTGAAAAAATAAAATAAAATAAAATAAAATAAACCACATTCACTTGAAGAGCATACAGACTGCGGGAGGGGAAGGCAGGCAGGGACAGCACCAGGTCAGACCATCTATGACACAGGGGATGATTGTCCAGCAGCAGAGGTGGGAGGGGACAGGGGAAAGCCACAGCGAGCACTGCAAAACGTGTGGGAGAGGAGGAGGGCACGGCATGCCACGGATCCGTGCGAGGAGAAGCCCATGCTGTCTGCCTAGATCAGGGAATGGCCTCAGTCAGCAGTCGCCCAAGACACGAGGAGATTATTTGGCCAGTGTGCACATCTAGAAAATGAGAGGTTTTATGGCACAGAGAGACTCGTGCTGGAGACTGCACAGAGATCAGAGCGTGTCCGGGGGGTACAGGCCAGAAAATCAGCACAGGAACCACGCTGGCACAGGTGTTCTGTGAGCCACTGCCCTCGAGGGCTCGGGTTCCAGAGTCTCTGTTCTGAGCTGTGTTTGAAGCAAGCCCCTGCCAGGTGTTTTAAGTGGTGCTGAGATTGAAAAGACGAAGCCAGAGCCCAGGTGGCTGTGCCATGGACCGTGTCGGTGGCAGCCTGGCACAGATCCTGAGGGAGAGCCCCTTGGAGCTGGGCAGGCAGTGCAGAAAGCTCTGATCTGTCAGGAGCTGGGGATGGCAGCAGCTGCCTGGGCAGACAGGACAGAGCTGCCTCCCCTGAGCCAGGCACTGCTGCTTCAAACAGTGATTTTGAGACTGATTTTCTGCATGATGTGGAACCAGACAGTTCCAGCTGTAAATCAGGAGCGAGTTTGTTCCTGTGCTCGCTGGGAGGAGCAGGTGCTGCCTGGCACAGTGCTCCTGGGGAGAGCAGGAGCTGCAACACACACAGAGCAAAGCCAAAAGGTCTCGTTCCAAGCACCCCACCAAAAGTGTCTCCTGCCACTCTCTGGGAAGGAAATTTCTACCTTCTTGCATAAAGGTAAGGAAAAGCTCCTATGTGGGTACCAGGACAGTGCTGAGGAGCCAAGGAGGCTGAAAAGTCTGTCCTTATCTACACCCAGTGTAGCTGCTGAAGCTGTCTGATAAGGACACGGATTAGCATTCCAGGATTAGCATCCCAGAGGGGATCTCCCACCACATGCAGCTATTTCAGAGTTTGTGCCTTCAGGGCTCCCAATCCAGCAAAGCCTCGTGCTTTGAAACCTTTCCTCTTCCAATCCAGGGCCATATTACACTAAAGACCTTTCCTGTCCCTAAGGTTTCTCTTTCTAAGATCAGAAGCATCCAAGCAGGGTCAGGTGTGAGAGGAATGAAGGATTTGTCTTTACAAACAAGCTGTGGGCCTGCTGGTAGATAAAACTAGCACTGCGAGATAAGAGAAACAGTGGGAAGGATTCCACTGGTTGATCAATGGAAAGAAAGAGATCTGTCCTTACAAATAAACTGTAGGTCTGCTGATAAATGAAATTGGATATTGAGAGATGAAAGAAACAACCATAAATTCCACAAGAACTAAGAGAAGTCTGTACCGCTCAAGTACCTCAGCCAATGGGGAAAGAGAAGGAAATGTGGCTGGCAAATTAGGATAAAAAAGGAGGCTGCACCCTCCAAAAATGTGAGACCCCATGGGAATGCCTCATGGCCTCTCCCTTTATTCGAATAAAGTAACAGGACTCCTCTGTCTCCTTTTTGGACATAAATCTCTGGTGTTTGTGGATTAATTTTCCTGACAGGTGTCACCCAGCAGTCAGAGGTGGGTGTAAATGCAGCCCCTGGCACAGCAGAACAGGCAGCTCGGGGGAGATGAAGTCATGTGCCTTTCTTCTCTTCTCCCAAAGGACTTGAGGGAGCCAGGAATGATTTGTACAGAAGTTAGGATAAGTCAATATGAGTTAATAGCAAAGTTTTCTGACTGGAGAGTGCCTGAAGCGCAGAGCACCCAAAAAGCTCATTATGCTGTTCATCCACAGCCAACTCCTCTCCTTCCCACCGCAGGTGCCTTTCTATCCTCCATTCTCCCACATTTTCTCTCTGGAATGTGCAGGCCCAGCAGTGCCCCTGCCTTGGGCAGCTCACCCCCTGGAATAACCTGGTTTTTGGTCCTTCGGAGGCTTTACAGGCAGGTGCTGCTCTAGATCCCTCTGGTATCTGCTTTGGGAATGCCTGGTTGCACAGCAGCGATCCATGACTCAAATCCACTCCTCCCAGCTGCCAGAACTGCTCTGAGATAAGCCCTGGAAGGTGTGTATTGATCAGAGGTGAGGTTAGATAAGATAAGATCAGTGAGGATATCACAACCTGGTGGATCAGAGCTTCCTGCTCCCCCTTCTCCCTCCTCCCAGCAGGAAGCATCTTCATTGGCAGGAATCAGGCTACAAGCTGTTGGCATTATTTTGCACGCTTGGCTGGAGAAATGCCTTTTTAAGAAAAAAAAAAAAAAAAAAAATCCCTGTTTTCGTCGTTGTTCAGACCCTGCAAATCAAACCCCAGCAGATGTGCAGGTGGAAGGGGCAGACTGGGAGGGGAAATGCACCCACTGTGACAAGAATCCAGCAGAATTTCTGGCACAGGTGAGCGAGGGGAGAAGCAAATCCCTGATGGTGGAAGCCAAGTTTGGCTGTGAGTGCCGAGGGAGGCACCACCCTCTGTCACATTACTCAGGCCTCTCACTCCTAGAAAGTGTCACTGATCCCTCCAGGAAATGTAATCCAAAATTGTCTCTGGCCCCAGAAGGCATTAACCTGTCAGCTGGGACTGAGCAGGGGCAGCTGATTCCTATCCCAGCTCTCCAGAGGAATGAAACACTCCCAGGTTTTGTTCAAACCCTCACCTTAGTGCCTTAAAGCCCTCACTTTTCCCCTTTTTATTACTACCGTGGGAGATTAAGAGGCAATAAAAGATCATGAATCCCATCTGCTGGGGTTTTAGGAGTTATCCTTTTGTTTTACTTTTCTCAAAGAATTTTTCCCCACACACGGCCCCAGCAGCAATTTGTTGGTAAGATATGTTAATTACTGGGTGCTTAAGAAAGACAAAAGACCTGGCTACAGGGGGAGAGGCCCAGCTGGCTGCACTTTCTTTCTACCTGGGGTTTTCTCAGCTAGGACAGAGATGCCGAGAGACTGAGACTGGATAAAAGGGGTGGCGTAGAGCCCCTACCCCGCTTATTCTCTCGGCATTCGGAGGGGAAAGAAGCTGTGGGGAGAATTCATCACCGCTGCCTTCCTTCTGCTGTGACTAGAGCCTGCTCGCTGGAGCGGCCGCTGCACCGGGACCCGGCTGAACGCTGAACCAGGGGCTTTTTCACCATCTGCTGGGGTGCCTCGGGGGAAAAATTTGGCATCCCGAGCCCGCCGGGAGCCGAACCGCTGCTGCCCTCGCCCCTTCTTCGCCACTGCCCTGAAATCTAGGCTACTGCCCTGAAATCTAGGCTACTGCCCTGAAATCCTCGCTGCTTTGCGGCTCCGCACCTCGAGCCTGAATTTTCGGTGCTTTTTATCTCCACACTCTGAGCCTGAGTCTTCGCTGCTTTTTATCTCTGCACCCCGAGCTTGAATCTTCGCTGTTTCGCACCCCCTGCCTGAATCTTCGCTGCTTTGTGGCTCCGCACCCTGAGCCTGAATCTTCGCTGCTTTTGATCACCC
>VWZT01007269.1:139738-160917 GCA_013397055.1 Pachycephala philippinensis
AAACAACACTATGGGTTTTTGTAAACCAACTTTGCTATCTTGCACCTGCAAGCTGTTTTAGGATTGTTATGATATCAGCTAGGGAAATGTTTTGAAATGGGTGTTGTGAGAATTGACCAGTCACTCTGGTAGGTAGCTAGCTAAAAGTCCAATAGCCTTTTGCCATTTAAGTAAATTCTGAGGGAATTAACACATATAAACCCGACCATTATTAATTAAATAATTCTATTCCATTGTCTCCATTCCTGGCTCCGTGTTGTTATTTCTCTCTGTCCCCGCTATAGAAGCTACAGGAACACACCCTGGCCGTGCCCTGCCCAGCTCCTGCACCTCTCCTCTCACCCCCCACCACACACAGGCATTTCCACCCCTCCCCAGGAGCAGATTCCAAAATGCCAGGCTGGTGCCTGGCTCTGAATAGTGCAGCTATTTTGCTGGAAGAATGGCCCACTATGACCAGTTCAGTCAGGCGGATGGCAACTGGCCAGAGGAGTGTTCTGGAAGCATCCCAGAGGGCTCTGTGACCCGAGTGAGGCCCTCAGGAGACATGGGCACAAAGCTTTTGTACCTTCTTGCTATGTTCTCATCATGCCAGTGCCTTACACCACCTCACTGATCACTGGCTGGGTGCTGCTGCAAACCTCTGTGTCCCCTCTGGGACCAGGGAACACTGAAAGGAGCTCAGCTTGAGCTGTGATTTCAGTCCCAAAATCCCAGCTTCTCCCCAACTCTCTAAAAGCTGGGTGGAGCTTAAGGAAAAGCTGAGCCCAAATCAGCAAAGCCTGGATCAGTGCTTTAGGCTGTTCTGCTCC
This sequence comes from Pachycephala philippinensis, assembly GCA_013397055.1. NCBI lineage: Eukaryota > Metazoa > Chordata > Aves > Passeriformes > Pachycephala > Pachycephala philippinensis. The sequence goes on from VWZT01007269.1 coordinate 140,551, forward strand.
ACAGCACCTGCCCAGAAAGCACTGCAGCACTACATGAAGCCTGCTGTCAGCCCAAGGGCAGAGGAACAGTAAATACACTGAATTTAGGGGTTAAACTGAGCCACAGGGATGTGAGGGGCCCATTCCCAGCTCACTTGGAGCACACAGCCCAGTCCAAGACTGCCAATCCTGAAAGGTGTGCCAGGAAAGACACCCAAACCAAACAGTTCCTGCTGCTGAGCTAATGAACTCACACCAACCTCTCGTGCTTCAGGTGTTTCTTTACTAATTTTGCAGAAATCATCTCTAAAAGGTCCAGCTCCTTCATGACATGGTACCTCTCATCAAAATTGCTGCCCAGGACCAGACATGACAAGATTTTTCCAGCCAAAGGAGAGATGGGACAGAATCCTCACAGACACTGAGCCCTGCTGTGGCACCCCAGAGACTCCCAGAGAGCTTTGCACAGTCATTGTCCATGACAGCAGCTCGTTTGTCAGCAATTAAATCACTTATTTTGAAATTACCCACACACACAGTTTCTATGTGTCATTAAAAATCTGTAAACTGCATCCCTGAAATAAATTTTTTAAAAAATAAAAATAATTAAAAAAAAAAAAAAAAACCACAACAACAAAAAACCCACAAAAAAAACCCCTTATACTTATTGGATTTTTTTCTCTTGCAGGTATTGACTTCAGTCTCTTTGTGCAGCTGCCCCTTGTTGTCCCCACTGTCCCAACCATGTCCCAGAGCTGCCTTTAGGACTCCCAGAACAGGTCTGCAAAGCCCACTTTTGTCTAAAACAAGGGCAAAACCAAGGGGAAAGGAGAGAAGGGAGCCCAGAACTCCAGGAACACAGACAAACAGAAGATGTTTAAAGCTGACTGGGAAGGAAAAGCAGAAAAAACCCATCACTTACACAAAGCTGATGACAAGGAGCAGCTTGGAGACACTCTGCAGGTGGAAGCCACTGGGGCTCTCCTCGGGGATGTGCCGTGTCTGAGTGGAACCTGAGAAGATGGGATGCATTTGGGATGGGAAATAGGACATGGCAACCCCTGATCCCTTACCCACCCCTCCACCTCACCCACCTAAGTTAAGTTTAACTCCTGTTGAAATGTGTTTTCTTAAACTATAAGATGCAGTTCTTGTCTTGCAAAGATGAAAGCGAACTGATTGAAACAATTATAACGAAGAATCGATAAGCAATCGTTTGAGAATATAAGGTAATAAGTTGTAAAATAATGTGAAGATTCAATTCAACCCAACACATGTTGCCCTGAGTTTTGCAGTTCTCAATGTTTTCATTTTCTGTAAGAGTTTCTCACTGGCTTTTTCTGTAAATATAGCTATGTTTTGCTAACCGTGCTCGTGTTTGCATTCCATTTCTCCTAGGCGGAGACATTTGATGGATCTTTCCTTTGACCAGTGTGACTGAGGGGTGGTAATTTCTCCCTCCAATCCACAGTGATTTCTAAGAACATATATAAATAAAGTTCAGGGTCTTAGCCCCGCTCTTTGATGCTCCCTCCTGACCGGTGTCTGCGTGGTTCCTTTCGTGTCCAAGTGCGACAAACACATCCTCCCCGTGCCTCTTCCTGCTCCCCCTCAGTGACAAAGCTCCCGTTTGTCCCCATCCCCGAGGCTGTGGGGTGCTCACCTGCCACATGCTTGATTCGATGGGCGACCTCCTCGTCCGTGGGGGTGGTGACGGGGCTGAGCACCTCCTCCAGGTGCGGCACCCGCAGGTGGGCGTGGGCGCGTTTCCGCCGGCGCACCGTGGATTGCTTGCTCACCTTCTCTTTGGGGGATTGTCTGTGCACCTCGGCCAGGTACGTGCTCTCCGTTTTGGTCAGCTCGCTCTCTGCGGCACCAAGGGGGAGTGTTAAAGGGTGTGGCTTTGCAGAGAGAGAGGTTGAACCTCTCTGCTGCGCCAAAGATGTTGGAAGGTGTAGCGGGTTCAGTTTCAAAATGTGGCAGAAACACCAATTTCTCACACAAGTGAGACTTTTATATGGAAAATTGTGAGAAGGGATTGGTCTAAAACTCTGTCCATCAACTCAGTCTCCTCAAACCACCACAATCCACCCCCTTCGCTTCTCGCGATTTGCATATCCAAAATTTACTTAAAATAGTCAAACTGGAACTAAGAGGAAACAAAAATACATTAACCACCACCCCTGGATTTTTATCACAACTACAAAGTAAATTTTCTACTATCACTGTGCTTAACTTCATGACTTAATACTTGCTTTGCCCAAATCTCCTAATTAATCTTCATCTCACAGTTTTCATCAATTTGCCCGCATTCTCCACCAAATTTTGTAGCGGGTTCAGTTCGAAAACCAGGAAGAAACATCAATTTCTTGTGCCAGTGAGACTTTTATATGCAAAATTGTGAGAAGTGACTGGTCTAAAACTCTGTCCATCAACTCAGTCTCCTCAAACCACCACAGGGAGATTTGTGCTCCACATTCCTCACAGCTTTTGCCAAACCCTCACCCCACACTGCCCGACAAAAAGCAGGATTTGATGCCCTGATTCATTCCAGCAGGTGTTAATTCCAGCTTTTTATATGCCTTTTATAAGCCACCCCAAGGCTGGATCATGCTGCCCCCTCCCAGGGAAACACGAGTGCCACTGTCATTTCCACTCTTACCCAAGTGACGGAAATAATCCTCCAGGCCGCTCCAAAAATTCTTCTCAATGAAGGATTTCACCAGCCCCCAAGGCTGTTTCCTGTAGCGTAATTCTGTGGAAACCCTGTGAGGAGACAAAGAGCAGTCATTGCCCTGGTTGTGCTTCCTGGGGGTGATGTCAATTCACAATCTCTGTCAGTGTAAATACGGGAAATAATCATGCACACTGTTATTTCTGGAATGGTCTCAGCCCCTCATTTTCAGACGAGAAGCACTGCTGGAAAAGTCCTTCCAAAGGCAGGAAGAGCCTCTCCCCAGAGAGACATTTGGTCATTTGGCAGACATTTGGATTATCATTACTGAAGTCACACACAGTCACACAGATATTGCTTTGCCTGGTGCCCAATTCCTCTGCTTCTCCCCCTGTTGGAATCCAAAGTGCAGAGAATATTTCTCTGCCTGTTTTGAAGGGTTCAACCCCCCTGGATAATGCTGTCTTTGACCTGCAGCCATGAAGAAAATTGCCTACCCTTTGGGAAGTAGTAGAGTCAAGATTAGTATAAATTAGGTGATGGGATATTATGTAAAATTATCGCAGGGTGAAAATTTAAAGGTTTTAGGTTTGTTAACACAGTAAGATAGATAAAGTTAGAAAACTCCAAAATAGAGGATAGTTGTTGTTTTTCAGACTTTCTTCTGCATTCTCTGCTCTGTGCTGTGTCTGGGTCATGCTAGTGACTCTTTTTCTCAAGATAAACTTTAATAAATAATACTTAGAACAGCAGAGCCTGAAGAAGTCCCGTCTGTTTTCTGAAATTCTGGCAAGAACTCAGAATTCCTCCCCCATCCGGGGAGAAAAACTCAATATCTCCCCAAGCACAGTCCCAGGAAGCTCATCCTGCAGCTTATCACAGTCTGCATGTGATAACAGGCTCTGCAAACCTCTGCATCCAAGAAAGAGGCAAGAAAAGTCTGTAAATCCTCTCCCTGATGCAGCTCTAACTCCTCTGCATCCCATGTTTGCTCGATGTCATCCCAGCAGTGAAAATCCTCCCCTATGCTTTGTGAAAGGAGTGTCCCAGCAACAGGACAAAGAAACAACCCCCGCATCCCCTCCTACCACACCCAAACAGCAAAACCCCCTCCCAGAGGTGCTTTTTGCTCAGCATTCACCCCCCAGGAGAGGTACCTGAGTCGGCTTTTGTTCCTGGCCACACGAGTCAACGTGTAGCGGTTAATGGTGTAGAAATAATCGTGGTAGGGGACGTCGTGAGTTAGCACCTCTGCGTCGATGACGTAGCACTCGCTCTCCTGGCTGGCTTTGTACATGGTCTGAGTCTCAGTGACCGTGGCAGTTTTGGGGGCCAGAGGGTTGGTGAGGGTGATGGTGTACAGGATCACTCTGGTCTGATTGCCGTTTTCCTCCTTCTTCCAGGGGTGAAAGATAATATCTGAGAGGACAAAGCAATATTCCAGTCAAGTAAGTGGAGAGGGGTCTCTGGTCAGTCCCCTGGGGAAAGGCATCACCATATATATATAACCATATGTAACCGTATATAACCATATATATATAACCATATATATAACCATATATCTATAACCATATATATAACCATATATAACCATGTAACCATCTATAACCATATAAAACCATATATAACCATATATATATAACCATATATATNACTCTATATATATAACCCTATACAACCATATAACTGAGCTGGGGATGGTATTTCTTTCCCCTCAGAGAGCCTGGCTGCTCTAGAACTCAACTGAGTGTGAAACAAAGGGCTCCTGTGCTAAATGTGAATATTTTCCCCTCTTCCAAGTGCAGGGAAAGCGGGAGAGGCTGGGATTCACCTCCTTCAGCAAACCTGCAGTCACAGGGAAAGGAGGGCTCTGACATGCTAAAGGATTCTCTCTGCAGCTCTGTCCCTGCCAGTGTCAGGGTGGAGCTGGAAGAGCTTTTCCCTCACACTGCTAAGCCTCGAACAGAGGATCAGGCCTCAGGTGATGATAAAAAATAAGAAAATCTGCTTTTTCTGTAAAAAAAGCCGTTCTCGTAATGCCTTACGTTTTAACTTTTATATGTTTCAAATCCTGCATTCCCAGTGTGTAACTCTGCAGTGCCCTGCAGCCTGGGAGCTGCTGCTCTCTCATGCTGAGACAGACAGAACAAAGCCTCTCCAGGCTGCTCTCCAAGGACACCCAGCCCGGCCTGGGCCCAAAATGTGTAACCCAGCATCTTGAGAAGGGGGGCAAGCTGAGGGGAAATTCCATCATTAGCTAAAGTTGAATTGGTGAAATTGGGTTGAGATGCAAATGGAGCAAAGCTATAAAAGTGTGAAGAACTCGTGACTCGGGGTCCATCTTGGGTGCAGCCTTTGGCCTGCCCAGGGTGTGCCTCTGAAGGCCTTTCAAATAAATATCCACCTTTATTCCCTTCCTCCTGTCCAGTCTCTGTTTCTGGGTTGGCCTCTTTAGGCATCACTAGCTGTTAGAAAATGAAACCAGCTGGGCACAGAGGTTCTGCCTGCATTGGGTTAGTGCCAGCACGCTGTCCCAAAATCCTCTCAGAGCGTCACCCAGCCAGACAAAACTCCCCCTCCAAGGCAGAGCCTTTCCCCTGCAGCCCCTGGGAGCTCCAGCAGCAGGGGCTCACCAGAGAAGCGGCGCTGCTCCATGAAGTCCCTCTGGAACTGGGAGTCTGTGAAGAGCAGGTCGTAGAGCTTGTCCACGCTGAAGTTGAACACCTCGTTCACGTACTGCCGCCCGTTCAGGTCCTCGTAAAAGGCCTGGACCTCCCCTGTGGGGAAAGAGACCCTCAAGGTGCAGCCATGACCCTCCAGGATGATGGAAAATGTGCTTCCACAGCACCAGGAGCTCGGTATTTCAACCCAAAGGAGGGACTTCCAACCCTTTTCCTGCACTGACCCCAGGGCAAGAGTTGGAACAGCAGAAGGGGTAATTAATTACATAAGATTATTTGAGGACATCCTAACATTTTTAGGCACATCTTAAAATCTAAACACATTCACTTCCTGCAGCCCACAATGGGAATTCTTTACGTCTTCAGAGGTCTCGGAGTCCAGAAAAAGGAGTTCAGCAGGTGCCACTCCATTCCCTCACAGGGAAAGATGAGATAAGGCTGGGAACACCCCTGTGGAATGGCCTTTCCCCACAAACCTTCATCGTGGGTGTCTGAGGAGTCACTGAGCTCCGTGGGAATGTCTTCGTTGTCATTGAAGTCCAGTGAGGGGGAGTTCACGGGGCCCATGATGTCGATCTTCTCTCCCATGATGTTGGCAATGCCAAGGTCCTTCTCCACAGGACTCTCTGCCACTGCCTCCTCCTCCTCTGGGAGCACTCCATCGAACTGCAGCGAGCACAGGGCACAACAAGGGCAAGATCAGCACTGGGAATGGGGTTTGTTTCAAAAAAACACATTTGTGAGCCAATTTCTGAATATTTGGCCTTGACATATCTGGAAATTAAATAGAGAGAGGAGGATGTTTGCTATACAGTGTTTGTAACACCTCCTCTCAAAAAATCAGTGTTCAGGCTTTGGACACCACAAGGATTTTGTTCAGACGAGCACAACATTGTCCAATGCTGGTTTTGCTCCTGAACAAGCCAAAAGAACCTGAGGTAATATCTACACAAGGTCTGCTCTGCCATAATGCACACACAGTTTTCCAGGGAATAACTGAAGGCAGGGAAGAATTTATAACCCTTTTATGTCTACTCTGCCATAATGCACAGAGTTTTCCAGGGAATAACTGAAGGCAGGGAAGAATTTATAACCCTTTTATGTCCAAGACTTTTCATCCAGAAGTACAGGAAGGAAAATGCTCTTGCTGCTGAGAGTCCCAGTGACAACATCACTGACCAGGGACTGAAGTCAGCAGCAGTGGAAGAGGAGCTGGAGGATGAACAAACCTCATCCTATCCAGGGTGTGCTGGATCCCAGGGAAAAGCAATTCCTGCTGCCAGGGGAGGGAGAAAACTCACCGAGGCTGGGGCTTCGCTGCTGCCCGTGGAGGTCAGGGTGCTGGCAGTGACAGATTTCTTTGGCAGCTGAGGGCTGGCTTCTGGCTTGGCCTCCATGCTGCTCTTGGAGGAGCTGTCGTTGACTTCATTCTCCTCCACGGGGATTTCTTCGCAGTAGCTGGGACGCCACAGAGAACACAGGTTTTTATGGTTACCCCTCTCACAACAGCTACAGCTGCGCACACAGAGCAAGTGAGAATGTTGCTATGAAGTTTCCAGGAATGGCTCAGCGCAGGGGAGTGCAAGCCCCAGTTTTTTTGGGTGTTTATACAGGGACTGGCAAGCATCAGCATTTTCTGGCCACGTAGCCCTGCCTGGCCTTGTGACTGGGATGCTTTGGCACTTCTAGAACTGCTCAGCTGGCTCAGCAGGCATTCCAGTCCCTCCCAGCTTCCCCAGGAAATGCTACACTTCCAGCTTTTTGGGCAGCACCCATTTCAGAGCAACCCCTTGGCCAGAGCCCAGAATCTCTCAGGACAAGCAGCACTCTGAGGCATGCACAGAGGCACATTCTGAGCACCCCCTGCTCTCCTGGGGCCACCTTTCCTCCCTCCCAGGCAGAGTTCAGCACTCCCCACTCACCCCATGGTGTTGAAGTCATCATCAGGAGGCACATAGTCTTCATCATCACTGGTCAGGCCCAGCTCGTTCCCATAACACTGGTGGACAAAGTGCCAGAGCTCCTTTGGACACAGAGGCTGAAACGGGATAGAAAACATCACACATTTGCACCCAAGAATACCAAAATACAGTGAAAGTTTGGAATTACCAAGAGAAGGACATTCCTAGCCCTGAAAGGAGAAGTGGGAGATTCTGATCCCGGGAGGTGAGAGGCTTTCTATGGGCTCAGCTCCATGAAATTCCATTTTATGGAGTTTATTTTGTTAATCTCTGGCCTAGAGATTGCTCCCATCGAGCACCAACAGGCCCTGTCACCAGTAATCCTCCACCATCAGCCCAGGTTCTGCCCCAAAACCTGACACTGTTGTTTTTCCATGCCACAATCTCCTGTTACTTAAAAATATCAGAAAGCTACACCCAGAGCAGCACATGGATGAGATTTCCCACTAAACAATGCTGGAATGTAATAATGGAAGCACTAAACCTGCATTTCCTCTTCTGCTTGCCTCCATTTAACATCTGCTGCTCCAGCAAACCCCAACACCTTACGAGGTGTGTTTTTTTTTTTTTCCCCTTCAACTTTGTTTAAATTAAAGCTGCCTAAAGAATCCCAGCTGCAGGGAAAATGATCTAAAACAGCAATGAAGAAGAACATTTCCTGCTGCAGTTTGGAATCAAAAGGAGTTTGTGTCAGCAGACACCCCTGTGAAAAGTACACGCTGCAGATGGAAAGAGAAAATGAATTATCCAGACCGTTGAAAAAAGCCCAGATTTTAGGGATGCAGGTCAGTGATCACCACATGACTGTGACACGAGGCTCTGAACAACAGGGCAGGAAAACTTGTGATTTAAAGATGTGATGCAGGGATGAAAGGGGATTTTTACCCATGAGAAACTTATGACCAACGACAAAGATTTCTTGGTAATGAGGGGAAACAAATCCAGTGAACTTTGGAGTTGCTGGCTGGAATTTCTTCCCACAGTAACTGCATGGGATAAGGCAGGAATTTTTTCATCTAGCTCCCCAAAGCAGCAACCAAAAGCATGGGAAAAAAGCCTCTAATGAGGAACTTTCATCCAGAAAAATGCCTGACTGTTCCACCTCCTTCCCACACACATTAACTCACACCCATGTCTTATCAGGAAATTTGGACTCAGTTCTTTCTCCCCCTCTCCTGCCAGCCATGGATCCCACATTTGGAAAAAGCTCTGGAAGTGCTTCCTGTCTTTATCCCTGTCTCAGCTCCCTTCTGTTTTCACCTTGAGACCAAGAGCACTGAATTTCGTTGGGAACTTCAAAAAGCTGCTCAGGTTACAGCCTGTGGAACAGCACAGGCTGCCCGAGGCAAGGTGATCCTTTCTCCTCCTAAATCCCACCCCGATTTTTGGGACAGGGTATTCCTGGTGCCTCATTCCTGCAGCATTCCAGCATGGCCTGAACTCCAGCCAGGACATCCCGGAATGCTGGGAGCACTGGAACATCAGGCAGGGAGGTCAGAAATACCCCACACACTGCGGGACAGATACTCGGGTCAAATATAGGATTTACAGGGCCTCAGGCACAGCAGGAGCACGTTTATTTTAAAACCCAACCCACTGAGCCCTCACCCAGTGCACCCTTGTCTTGGGGTGACTTTATGGTGTGTATCCCATATCGTCCACATTTGAATCCTGTGCCTTTCTGTGTCTAACATCTAACAAAAACTGCTAAAAAAACCTATTTAAATTAATCCTACATCAAGTACAAACAAATCCATCCATAAAGTTGTCTTTACTCAAAAACCAAGTTACACACAGTAAATAATACAAAAAAAAATAAAACACATTGTGTACCACAAAAAAACCTAATTATTAAATAAAAACCATCTGTAATGTTAAAATACCTATATACCACTACTTACAAAATACCACTGTCACTGTTTGTACATAACTGTACATATATATGTATGTATCAATGTGTGTGTGTAAAGTTAAAATACATTAGTTTAAACATTAAACCAACAATAACCCTGCACCCACCACTGCTCTCACCTGGATTTGGGATGCCCTGAACACTCATTTTCTGTCCTGCCTGGATCTCCACACTTCTGGAGCACAGACTGAGAGCTCTGCCTGCACAGTGAGTTATTTCTGCTGCTTTTTGAACTGTTTTCCTGAGTGCTGCTCCACTGTGGAACCACAGGCTTCCAAAAAATTCCCTCCTGAGACCCTCAGCAGAGGCAGAGTGGCACCTATTGTGTGTGTAGAGCATAAAACTCCCTGCAAAAAGAGGGAATTGCATCTGCAGTCACAGGCCTGCTCTGTCTGAACACTTGATTTTGCTGTCCCTACTGCCTGAACATTTGTTTTTGCTGTCCCTGCTGCCTGAACACTTGTGTTTGCTGTGGTTTTTCAGTCAGATGTGATGCTCCTGCCCACATCCATCACCTCCCTCCCATCCCAGCCCAGCTCTGAGGTTGTCTCCCTGTACCTTGTCAAGCAGAGCATTCTGCCAGAGTCTGAACATCATCATGTACGTCCTGTCCCGAGCCCCAAAGGAAGTAAAAAAGTGCTGGATGGGGAGAGAGGGAGAGGAAAATTAGTTCAGAAAAAGCCAAAAAAAGAGGGGAAGAACACAACAAGCCTGTTTGGGGTCACTGTCTGGCTGGAGTGAGCCATCCCCACAGCAGAGTGAAGCTCATGGAGAGGCCAGTGCCTCTCAGGCAGGGAGTGAGCCCTGAAACAGCTCTGTCAGGGATGTGCTGCTGTAAAACCTGCATGCTTTACCTGGCCCCACACCTGAGCTCCAGCCTCAGCCCAGCTCAGCACAAGCCCAGCCCCCAGCCCTTCCCCCTGGGTACTCCCCCAGTTTGGGGGAGAGGATTTTCCCAGAGAAATGGTTAAGCATGCCAAATGACACTACTTTCTGCAATGTGCTGGAATTTGCTATCTTTGACTTCGTCTCCGCAATTTACGTTGCATCTCCATTATGTACAACAATAAACAGATGACAAAGTTCACGTCTGCCTATAAAATTCTGAAAATGATAGCTCAAAACAACTGCATTTCAAACACATCTGAGAAGAAAATGACAGAACTTGCACTCCACAGATGTTACTCCTGCCTTTAATGCACTGCTGCTCAGATGCGGAAGCGATGTGCGCCATATAAAACCTGGCAGAGAATGCAGTTGGGATATTCTCAAGTGGAGTGCAATCCCTTTCAGAAATGCAAAACAAAACCCCATGCTCCATTGAACCTCCATTTAACCGCACCCCACACTCCAACTCCCCAGAAGTGTGGGATGTACCTTTTCAGTGTCAGTGCAAACTTGGATGGCATTGGGAATGAGCCGTGCTGTCTTTTCCTTGGTCATGGAGCAAATGTCCTTCAAGCGAACTGTCAGCTGCACCAGGGAGGGAAAAACACCAGGAAAGGGAGAAACTGGTGAGAAAAGCAGCAGGAAAAGCCCTTCCAGAGCGAACCTGAGCACAAAGCCCAGCTTTAGGGCAGCAGACGGAGAGCCTCACCAGCGTCTCCCAGCGGAAGATGTTGCTGTAGAAGCAGATCCAGTTCTCGGAGAGGTAGAGGCGGCCCTGCAGGAGAATGTCTCGTTGGAGAGCACATGAGTAATCTGTGGGAGACAGCAGCAGTCAGTGAGGAGCACAAAAACCACAAGAGGGACAGCCTAAAGGTGAGGATGAGAAGCAGCATGGAGAGGAGAACCACCGGACACAGCAAGGCAAGGGGCCAGCAGGAGCCAGGCCCCAGCTGCTGCTGTGACCACTGGGCTCCTTCCTCCCAAGGGCACGTCACAGCCAATCTCCCTCCCTGCCTGATGATCCTGCCTGATCAGCTGCTCACTCTGCACCATCCCACGTGCCATTTCCAGATTTAATCTCTCTTCTCCTCTCTGCCTCTCGGTGTCACTGTGAATTTCTCCCCCAGTTTAAGCACCCCCAACAATTTCCAGCCCTCTGCTGGGCCGGGCAGTGCTCAGCAGCGCGAGGCACAGGAGGGGATCACCAGTTATGTAAGGCACAGGAGCAGATGCTGGTGCCTAAAGAGGCCAACCCAGAAACAGAGACCAGACTGGAGGAAGGGGATAAAGGTGGATATTTATCTGAAAGGCCTTCAGAGGCACACCCTGGGCAGGCCAAAGGCTGCACCCAAGATGGACCCCGAGTCACGAGTTCTTCACACTTTTATAGCTTTGCTCCATTTGCATCTCAACCCAATCTCACCAATTAAACTTTAGCTAATGATGGAATTTCCCCTCAGCTTGCCCCCCTTCTCAAGATGCTGGGTTACACATTTTGGGCCTAGGCCGGGCTGGGTGTCCTTGGAGAGCAGCCTGGAGAGGCTTTGTTCTGTCTGTCTCAGCATGAGAGAGCAGCAGCTCCCAGGCTGCAGGACACTGCAGAGTTACACACTGGGAATGCAGGATTTGAAAAATATAAAAGTTAAAATGTAAGGCATCAATGCCATGCACCAGGCCTCTCACCAGCTGGGAGGTGAGGTTTGGGAAGGGCAGCCACATGTGAGCAGGGATGCTGGGAAAAAGGGAGGTGTGCACATCATCCCTCATCAAACGACAAAAACCCATCAGAAAACACAAAACCCATCAGAAACAGGGCTCTGCCTGTGCTCCAAGCAGACAAAACAGCCTTGGTGAAGTCTGGAGAATTAAAATGTGGACGGATTTGTGATTTCCCCCCCCAAAGCACAGCACCTACCTACGATGAGGCGCTCCGTGTCCGGGAGCTGCTTGAAGAGCTTCCTGAAATCCTCGTTGCGCTGTTTGTACGTGGGACTCAGCACCTGCAGAGAACAGAGGGGAAAATGAAGAGAGGGGCACCCAGGGGGGCAGGGACACAGAGAGGGGACACGGGAACACCTCGGAGCAGGAGGAGGAGGAGGAGGAGGAGGAGGGTTGGATGCACTTACAGAGCGTGAGGCCAGGAGCTCCCATCACAGCCCGGCGATGGGAGGGTTTGGGCTTTAGGGCAGGGAGTGAGAGGAAGAGGAGAACCTGGCTTGGAAGAGCGAGTCCAGGGTAGAAAGGCTGTGCCCCTGCCTGCACAAGCTGTGGCTGCAGAGGAATTCCCTCTCCCTGCAATCCTACACTGCCCAAGGTACATCGTGTGCTCTGCTTGCAATGCACCAGCCACCTGCCAACACCCAGGAACGGCACAGCTACCCCAGAAAAGGGGTGATTTGCCCCAGAAAAGGGGTGATTCCCTCGAAAAGGGGTGATTCAGCACAGAAAAGGGCTGATTTACCCCAGAAAAGGGGTGATTTACCTAGAAAGTGGGTGATTTACCCCAGAAAAGGGGTGATTCACCCCGGAAATGGGTCATTCAGCACAGAAAAGGGGTGATTTCCCCCAGGAAAGGGGTGATTCAGCATAGAACACGGGTAATTTCCCCCAGAAAAGGGGTGATCCAGCACAGAAAAGGGGTGGTTTCCCCCAGAAAAGGGGTGATCCAGCACAGAAAATGGGTGGTTCCCCCCAGAAAAGGGGTGATCCAGCACAGAAAATGGGTGCTTTCCCCCAGAAAAGGGGTGATCCAGCACAGAAAATGGGTGGTTTCCCCCAGAAAAGGGGTGATTCAGCACAGAAAAGGGGTTCTTCACCCCAGAAAAGGGGTGATTTGGCCCGGCCAGAGCAGCCTGAGCAACCACTGTCACCAAGAGCTCAGGATTCCCCATGCCCACCCCTCTCCCCACCAAGCAAACACACAGCCACGTGCTGCGCTGGTGAGGACACTTTAGGTCCTTTAGGAGACTAACTTTTATTAGTCTCCCAGGGACTGAACCGTGTCCTGCACTTGTTTGGTGCCCCAGCCTCAGGGAAGGGCTCAGGAACACGGGGCTGGGGGCTGGAGGGAGATCAGGCTCCTCTCTGGGGTCACTGAGCCGTGATGTGACTGCCCACACCTCCCACACCCCGTGCCAGCTGCTCCCAATCCTCTGAGGGCACAGCTTCAGAAAAGGCAGGTGCAAATTCCCATCTCCCAGAGAATCCGCAGTTTTCCTTCTCCCACAAATGTAGAGAAGAAGCCACCTGGGGTACAACCTTTTCTGTATCTCCATCTCCTCCCAACAATCCTCTTCCAGAGGCACTGATCTCCTGGGGCAGAAAGGTGGGAGCCTTCCAGCAAGGGCCCCAAAAATCTGAGTGATTACAGAAGGCAGCTTCAGCCTGAGAATGGTGGTGGAGCCACAGGGGTGGGAGGAAAGCAGAGTTTATTTAGAATTATCCTCACAGCGCTGCCAAATGCTGTCAAATCACAGCAGATTTGATGCTGGTTGTCAAATCACAGACAACCCCTCGCCCCCAAAAGCATTCTCTGCTCCTCACACCGACTCAATGGACTAGAAACAGAATATTCCAGCGTCAGCTGAGCGCTTCCGAGGTTTGCTCCAGCCCCAAAGGAAGGGATCTCACTCTGAGTTAAATCTGCCAACCAGCAGATGACAGAAATACGAATTTTCCTTACCAAACTCCTAGCCTGAACATCTGGAAAAGATCTTGGTCTGAGATGGGCTCCAGCAAGAGCCCAAGCCCAAGATTTCCAGGAACAAGCAGACAGGATGGGGACGGAGTGGGGAACAGGGATTACAAGCAGGGCTGAGCTTTGGAGCTCAGTTTCCATGTGGAGGGGTCTCCAACACAGCCTGGCTAAAACCTGTCCTAAGAGAGGCTCTGCCCAGCCCCAGCAGCTCTGCAGGGTGCAAACAGCTCCGTTCAGAGACACTCACAGCTGGGATTTCATCTGGTCCAGGGCTGACATTTCCTCGAGAGAAGTCCACCAGTCCCTCCAGGTCCCACCGCAGCCAGGGCAGCTCTTGATCCAGGAAAAGATCCCAGAGAGAGCCACACTCCAGCAGGGAATCCATCGCCTCCCCTCAGCACTGGCACAGCTCCCTGTGTCCACTCAAACTCAGCTCTTCCTGCTCCTTGTTTACGTCCAAAGTCGAGAGAGGTGCAGCTTTGGCAGGATTTAGGTGCCTTCCCCCGCTGTCCTGCCCACATCCAGCTCGTCCGAGGCAGCCCCTGAGGATCCCAGCGAGGATTTCCCCTCCAGAGCACTCTTCCCAAAGGGGCTCATGGGGGTAACTGTGCTGGCAGGCACCCTCTGTGCTCTCCTGCTGCAGCCTCAGCAGCTTCTTGCCCTGGGCATCCCCTGCAGGAGCCCTGGCAGGAGTGTGCAGGGCACCCGAGCTGCCCCCGGGCACAGCCGATGTCCAGCAGTGCCAGATCCAACCCCAAACAGCTCCAGGCACCGGCCCCGCTGCGACTCACGCGGCTTCCAGGACCCCACAGAAGGCAAACAGCTCCGAGTTCAGCTTCTCCCCCTCTCTGGAAGCAGAAAAGCAGCGATTCCTCAGGCTCAGGCTCTGCCCTGCAGTCCCTGTCTGCTCGCAGAGGCAGCCTCAGTCTCTGTGCTTCTCGCGGCAGGGGCGGGTGGGGAAGATCCCAAAATGACTCTCGCACATGCCTCGAGTTACTGGGGCTGGGGAATTCTGCTGGCCAATGCCCTGCAGTAACCCGGGCTCGGCCCTGCCTCCTGCAGATGTTTCCTGTCATGGAAAGTTGCTGGACAGAGTGTGCCGGGGGAGGCGCGAGGGGAGCGAGGAGACACAGGGCTGAGGGATGTGGCTGGGAGGAACCAGCCTTGGGGGACCCACGGGGGCAGAAATCCAAGGGGCTGCACCACTCCTGGGGGTATCTCTGAGCCCACTCTGCCCCACAAAAAAATAAGAGTTTCTAGGATTCATTAATGAGTCAATCACTTTGGAAATGAAGGGCAAGGGCTTCCCCCAGGAAATGAACTCCCTGAGGGTCCAGGAGATTCCTTGGGGTGCTGGTACCCGCTGTGCCACTCTGCCCCAAATCTCAGCCTCTCCATCTCCCTGCAGATCCAGGAGATTCCTTGGGGTGCTGGGATTGGGGTGCTGGCACTCCCTGTATCCCTCTGCCCCAAATCCCAGCCTCTCCATCTCCCTGCAGATCCAGGAGATTCCTTGGGGGGCTGATACCCTCTGTGTCCCCCTGCCCTGAGTCCCAGCCTCTCCATCTCCCTGCAGATTCAGGAGATTCCTTGGGGTGCTGGGATTGGGGTGCTGGCACTCCCTGTGTCCCCCTGCCCTGAGTCCCAGCCTCTCCATCTCCCTACAGGTCCAGGAGATTCCCTGGGGTGCTGGCACTCTCTGTGCCCCCCTGCCCTCAGTCCCAGCCTCTCCATCTCCCTGCAGATTCAGGAGATTCCTTGGGGTGCTGGGATTGGGGTGCTGGCACTCCCTGTGTCCCCCTGCCCTGAGTCCCAGCCTCTCCATCTCCCTACAGGTCCAGGAGATTCCCTGGGGTGCTGGCACTCTCTGTGCCCCCCTGCCCTCAGTCCCAGCCTCTCCATCTCCCTGCTCAGGTGAATGTTCCCAGGTAAATGCCCACAGCAGGGCACCAGATCTGCTCAGCTGTGAGCAAACACTGAAATAAACCCCTCATTCTTCCTGAACTGGGCACACAGGTCTCAAAAAACACCAAGAAACCAGCCCAGCCAGTGCCACTGCTCTGCTCCAGGCCAGGGTGCAGTTTGCTCACTGACGAGCTCTGCCTGCTCAGCTGCACCCCAAAATCCTTGCTGCTGCTGGGGAGCACGTAGCTCTCTCCATTCAGCACTGTCAGAGGGAAGTAGTGCCTCCATCTGCACCCCGAGATGAGGGAATGATAAAAAAACCCCACATTCTGCAGCTTGTGAAGGACAAAGAATTGGGATTACAGCCAGTTTACTGAGCAGCCCTCTTGGCTGGAAACTCCAGATGGGATTGAATCCCAAAAAACCCCACCGGGATGGTTCTGTCCCACCCCAAGCTGCCTCTGCAGAGATGAAAGGCAGCAGTGACGGGAAGAGCTGGCCTGGGGCTGGAGGCAGCAAACATTAACTGCACTGCAAACAGAGATGGGATGGGATGGCACTGCCGAGGTGGGGAAATGGGGACACGAGGGTCACTCCCTGAGGTGACAGAGATGGGATGGGATGGGATGGCACTGCTGAGGTGGGGAAATGGGGACACACGGCTCACTCCCCGAGGTGACAGAGATGGGATGGCACTGCTGAGGGGGGAGAGGCTCCCTGGGGAAATGGGGACACAAGGGTCACTCCCTGAGGTGACAAACAGAGATGGGATGGGATGGCACTGCTGAGGGGGGAGAGGCTCCCTGGGGAAATGGGATACAAGGGGCACTCCCTGAGGTGACATCTCCCTGTCACACAAACAAATCCTCCACAGGAAGCTTACAGCAAATATTGCTGGGGAATGGGATAGGACAGGGAAACCCGAGAACACAAAACCTGAGGAATGTTGAGTCTTGGAGAGCACAGGTCACAGAAAACAGGGAGCAGAGGTGGCAGGAGGGACTGAGGAGAGGGGGAAGGAAAATCTCATCCAGCTTTCATGACTGATGGACTTTTATGATTTCCATTGCTCCTGGAAAACTACTGGAATAAACAGAACACGTTCTCTGCTTGTGTGGGAGTTTAGACCCCACTGACAGCGGGCTGAAATGAAAAATCAGCAAAGAAAGTGGCCACCTGTCCCACAGCATCTCCTCTAAACCCATTCTGGTTGCTCAGATTTTCCTTCTTTTTCCTTTTTCTCCCTTTAAAAGTGAATGAAAAGCAGAGGAAGACGCTTCAAAGCAATCACCAGCCATCTGGGCTGGAAAATGGATCTGAGTTCATCATCACACGAGCTTGCACCAAGAGTTCACTGCTAATTTAGTGCCTCTACAACCCAGCAACTGAGCCAGGCAGGTAATCCACACACTGGAAGTCATGGAAAATCTGACAGGAAAATCTGAAAGGCAGGGAGTTACCATCGCTCCAGAAATAATTTGATGAAATGGTTGCTGGGACTTTGAAGATGATTGTGCTGATTTACAGAGAAAAGGGCTCTTCAACACCTTGCTCACTCATCAGGCCTGGATTTTTGTGTTAAGTTCTGTTCAGTGATTGCTGCTGCTGAGGGAGGCTCAGGCTGCCATCCCTGGGAAAGGTGTTTCTGATGTTCCCCCTAAAATGAGGCGTAATTCTCCTCGGTCCTTACAGGGAACGCTTTACCCTTTCCAGCAGCTGAGTTTCCCCTCAACTGTGCTACCCACGAGGTCTCCAAGAAAAACCACAGCACTCTGAGACCAGCCAGGGCTGATTCCTTATCAGTCTTGTGATGTCTGGTTATTCTTCAGAAGCTCCAGAGCTGCTCAGAGTTCCCCATAAAGGCCCTTTGCAGCATCACCGCTCACCAGAGACCCTCAGCCAGCTCCTCCTGGCACAGCCTTTCCCTGCAGTCTTCCCAAAGGAAAACTCTGAGCTCTCCCCTTTACCTGCCTCCCCACTGGCATTTTGGGTTTATTTTTGAGACTCTGAGCTCCTGCCAGGCTGGGAGCTGCCCTGTGTGCACAGATTTGTTTGCAGAGCTGCAGGAGCAGGGCCCCTGTCCCACTCCCTCAGGGCAGACTTTGCTCTCCCAAATACAGCTGGGAAGGACTGGGCTCCTATCGATCTGCCCAGACTGACTGGGACAGCAAATATTCCTGGTTTTTTAATATTTATGAACAGCTGAATGAGACAATTGGTGTCTTTTCACTGCTCAGGTCAGTGAAGGAGAGTCAAGGAAGAAGAAAATACCTCAGAAATGTGATATATAAAAATAAAGGAATACAGAGCAAGGCAGAGCTTGGGATGTAAATGCTGAAATGAAAACCTGATGAATTTAAATCTCACCTCTTATGTCACCTCTCCCCTGGTGTCAATTGTGTTTTCTCTAACTTTTCAAGATCATGTTATTAATTCTCTTTTCCAGAGCACCCTCTGGATTCTCCTGGTGCTGAATTTGAGAAGCAAGCCCTGCTACAGAGCAGTAGAAATGCTGCAGGACACTGAGACACACACCCTAATTTAGGGACAGGGAAGTACCAGGATTCACAGTCCAAGTGAGACAGAATCAGGCACGAAAACCACGGCAGATTTGCCAGGCTCAGGGCCTCAGCTGTGACACAGAAATGAGAGCTCTCCACACTCAGAAATGGGGCCCTTTGCCCAAATCCCAGAGAGAAGAAGGAAGGAGAGAGATTTTACCCCTGAGGAGCAGAATATCTCCAGTTTGTCTCTCATTATAATGACATCTGCTGGTGACACATTCCTTCTCCTGAGCGTGGGGTCACTGACACCCCACACACAGAGCAGCTCCTCCTTGGTGTCCTCAGAAGTGAAACACAAATCTCCCACCTCTCTGAGCACCTCAGCTGTACAGAGCAAGGCACATCTCTGTTTCAGTAAACAAAACTACAAAGGAAGTTTCGTTTTAAGCTCTGCGGTGTATTTTTTTTAAATGAGTTTAAAATAATGAATCAATTAACACTAATTCACCGTGCAGACACACAACAACTGATGGTTAAAGCACAAGTGACCAACAGATTTTTCCTCCCTAAAAACCACAATACTTCCAAGTCTCCAAGTCCAAAATTCCTCACTAAAGGCACGAGAAACACCTCAGGGGCTTCTCCTTTCCACCGACCTTCTGCTCTTCCACCACGAGGACATGAATACAAAGCAAACCCCAAAAAGCTGAGTGCATTTATTCCCAAACTGGAGTTCTCAATCTCACAGTGCACCTGCACTGGTTTGCATTTGTCCTCTGGAAAGCCAAGCAGAGAAAGCACAACTAGAGAGGGAGAGGGGCAGCTCTGCCAAACCAATCCGTGACCTCACTTCACCCTTTCCCTCCCACTTCTCCGTGGGGCAGGGATGGCAATCCCAAAAAAAGCACTGCTGGGATCGAAAGGAGAACACACAAGGCAGGAGAAGTTGGTGGCATCTTAAGGAACAAAAACAGAGAAAAAAGGAATCCAGGAGAAGGGAAAGGGAGGGTTCCAACTGGCAAAGAGGGATGCAGTGCTACGGAGACAGAAAGACCAGTTAAAAGCAGCAAAAAAACGAAGAAAACTGGTGATGCCCCAGGGATCTTTGAGGACCACGTGCTCTTTGAGGCAGGGATTAATTTTTGGGTTGGGTTTGCACAGTGCCTGGCACCCAGGGCTGCTGAGCTGGCACAGAGAACAAGGTGGAGGGTGTTTGCTCTGGGCATGGTGGGGTTTATGTAAAATGAAAGTGGGGGAAAGTGAGCACAGGAAACTGTGAGGCTCCATGAGGAGGCAGATTCCACTGATTCATACCTAGAGCTGCTCTCAGACAGGAAAGGAATGGAGGGATCAGAATGGTCCAAATGGCAGAAAAATCCTGCCTGGAAGGAGCTGGCAAAGAAGGGAAACTCTATCAAGGAGGTGCATTAGCAAATTTTTAATGGTATTAACACTGCCAAGTAGGACTGACTGAGTGACTTCCTGGAGTCTGGGCCTCATCCATATTTTCACACTGCTGCTTTTATCTGGCCAGAACGTCTCTGCTAACTAGAAAATGGGTTTGTTTTGTTTTGTTTACAAAGGAAAATAATGGGGTGGGGTGGGGAAAACCACAAAAAAACGCAGCCAGTGCTTACTCTCCGGATGTACTGTCTCTCATGCTGAAAATATATGGAGGAAAAACAAGAGAACAGAAAGATAAGATAGAGAGGACATGAAAACACAAGAGACCCACAGAAGCAGATCACAGCAAAGCATCATGCAGCAGGGAATGGAGCTCAGCAGCTACAGGCAGAAGCAGTAAGAGCCAAAGTCACCTCCAGCCTGGTGACAGAGCCAGGTTTTGGCAGCAGGTCAGCCCGGGGCATCTGCTCACAGTCCTTATCTGCCACTTCTCCACCTTCTGGCCCACCTTGGTTTGTGTTTTATTCTCACAGCCACTGCCTCCATCCCTCCCTGCCTCTGAGATCTCCTCCTGCCCGTGCTGCTCACACCCAGCACGTTCCTCACTCTGCCTCTCACCTCTGCCCACCCTGCCCATGCTGCTCAGCCAAAATCACACGTTCTGCTGGCCCCCACTCTGCTGTCTGAGGGCTGCAGGAGGGCAGGAATTGTGGCTGACTGACCACGGGATGGCTGCAGGAAGCCAGGAAGACTGACCATGGC
>VWZT01007269.1:161553-194451 GCA_013397055.1 Pachycephala philippinensis
CTGACCATGGGATGGCTGCAGGAATTGTGGCTGACTGACCATGGGATGGCTGCTGCATTTGCCTATGGCTACTCCAGAGCCTCGAGGGTGGGGGCCTGACTGTGCAAAAGTGACTTTGTGCCCAGAGCAGGGCCCCTGGTGCTGGCAGAACGAAAAGAACACCAAGGCAGAAGCAAAGGGTGGTTGGTGTTTTATGGGGTCAGTAGAAAATAACTCCTCTCTCGCCCCCGCACCGCCCTGAGGGACGCAAGGGGTTTGCAGGGTGGCAGCTCTGTTTGTCACCCCATGTCACCACACCACGGCCCCCGTGCTGAGAAACCAGAGGTGCAGGATGTGGGGAGCACCAGGAGAGTGACCAAAAGGACAAAGCTTCTGCTCTCTGTCTCTGGCATCCCCCTCCTCGGGATGCCAGCCCTCCTTTGCCAGTGCTGAGCCATTTCCACCTCCTCCTTCTGGAAATGGTCAGGGTGCCCCAGTGCCACGGCAAAGCCCCTTTGCACCTTCCCCCCACCCAGCCCAGAGCACCCAGGGACAAGAGAAACTGAGTACTTACATTATACCAACTCTGGCTTTTCTGTAAGGACAAAATAAAAGAGAAGCATTAGTTAGCACAGAGATCTTAGGATCACAAGAAAGAGGGACAGAGAAAGCAGCTCCAATCTGGTTTGTATCATTAGTGAAGTGAAAGTGGGATTAAACAGAAGATTTCAATGGATTTCACAGTGTGGTCTAACAGAGATATCCCCAGTTACAGGAGCAAGGGACAAATCCAGCAGCAGGAGTCTGGAACAGGAGCCAGTTCAGGCCAAGGTGTGCATGTCCACATGCACACACACACAGACATGCTGTCATCTTGTCTGCAGACCAGCAGGGCCAGCCAGCAACAGAGGAGCTCATCGTCATCACCATCACATCATCATCATCACCATCACATCATCACTGCCAGCTGTGTTTTTAGAGGCTTCATTCTTCCACTGGCTGGGTGGCAAATCTCACACTGCTTTGAACATCCCTTAAAGCACTGCTAAGGGCAGGGACACAGCTTTGCTCACAAAAGGCAAATGTTCCAAGAGTATTTTCAATTTTAAAAGGGACACACACACACACACACACACACACACACACACACAGACAGAGGGAAAGTGCTGTAGAAAATCGCTAGGAAAGCTAAGCAAGGAAAAAAAAAAAAGCTGGGATTTTTATTTTTTTTTCAACATTTCAGTGCACGGTGTTTTGCATCATCTGCACATGTGATTTTTTAAAATTTTTTTCGTCCTTATCACGGCATTTCAGGTGGTTTGAGAGGACAGGCCACACATCACACTGGAGCACACAAAAGAGCTGCCTCAGCTTGGAAAGTCACGGCAATTTTCAGCTGGAGGTAAGATTTATCTGCACAGGGAGAGGAAGAAACGAGCTTCCCACTCCCACTCCAGCAAGGCTGGCTTTCCAATGGCAGGACACTGGGCAGAGCTGGCAGGACACACAGGAATCCCCCTTTTTTGGGGGGATTTACCTGAGGGCAGTGAAGCCTGGGGGCACTGTCACCTTCCCCACCAAGGGTGGGCAGCTCCAGCTGTGCCATCCCCCTCTCCCAGCCACTTCCACACCACATTTGTGGCAGCTGAGGGTAACACACAAGGACAGAAGCAATAATTCACTGCCTTTCCTCCTCTGAAGCCACCTTGCTTCCGACCTTGGAGAATTTTGCAGGCTTTGCACCCAGTTTGGAAGAAGAAGGGGAACATTCTGTGCCTCGCCACAGAGGCTGCGGGGGTTTCACTGGGAGCTCAGCTGGTGTTCACACAGAAACTGCCCTGGGGCAGCCCACCGAGCACACACAGGGTGTTGTGCCCCAGGAAAGGAGGAGAAGTGTTAATGAGACCAGAGATTTCTGTGAAGATGCAGGGGATGCTCTGTTCCCACCCCTGGAGCTCCCTGCTGCAGCTCCCCCTGTGCCACTGCAGCCACAGAACCTCGCTGGCACCTGGATCCTGCTCTTGGAGCCAACATTTCTGTAGGACCTACTGCAGAGCTCCCAGTTTTCCTGTGCTGGTCTCTAATGAAAAGCCCCACAGGAACACAGTACACGGGCTAAAATACAAAATTTTGACATTCAAAAGAAGAACACTCATTTTTCCCCAAATCCTGGGGAAAGGAGAAGAGCTGAGGGACTGCACACAGAGCATGGCTCACCAGCCAACCAGAGGAATTTCCTCTTACTTCCCACTCCTTTCCATACTTGGCCATTCCCTCCATTCATAAAGGATCAGGTTGAAGTCATCCCTCCCTGCAAGTAGGACGTGGAAAAAAGCCTTATGCAACCCAGTCTACACTAAAAAAAGAAGCAGGGTAATTAATCTGAACCATGCACACAGCACCTTGTCCTCAGGAGCACAGGGCCCTAGATGGAGTGATTTTCCTGCAGATTTGTTTTGCCATCTGTCTGCCTTAATGAGCAAAAGGCGTAACTCAGAAATTCCTGGGGAAAAAAACCCTCATAATCAAACTATAATTGGCACACGCACAACAGAGGCACTGCTGTCACTGTGCCTGCTAAATCAGGGTGCCCATGCTGTGGTGTCAGCACAACCCAATTGCATTTCACTCCCCTCTGCTGCATTCATTGCAGGAACTATTTTTTTCCCTCCTCATGTTGAGGGAAATTAAATTCATTTGAATTTCCCCGAATCAAGGGTCCACTATAAAGGAGCTCTGCAGGTTCTTCTTTAAGCTCTTCCACACATAAAAATTATACTGACATCCATAATTATACTGACATCTGTACTTTTACCAACATCCTTAATTATACCAACATTCAAACCTCATCTTTTGCCTCCACCAAGTTCAACAGACTTGTCCAAATCCAAAGAACCTCAGCCCTTAAACCTCTCTTCTATTTTACCTTTTTTTAAACTCACTGAGAGTCAGAATGCAGGGAGATGCAAACTGTGAAAATCAAGAGACAGTAAAATGGAGAGACGGTGGGGGGAAAAAAGAAAGAAAAAGGAAAAACATATTCTTACTTTGAGCAGGTTAAGTCTGTCATACTGGAAAAAGAAACCATAAGCATTAGAACTGAAAAGAGAAAATAAATAAGTAACAGAAGAAAGGGGTTGCACACAGACATGGAGAGGATGGGACAGGTTTGCAGAGAGATGCTACACGAGTACAGAGCAGAGCTCGTGGTTACCAGGGGGCTGTAACCAGGAAGAACTTTGGAGGGATGTGAAAAATTGAGTATTTTCTCTAAGCCTTGAATTGCTGCCTCTAAATATTCATGATTTAGTGACCTCCCATCTGGTGCACTGCTAGGGAAGGTTACAGCTCTGCAGTGCACACAGAAAAATTCACCCTGATAAATCCATCCAAAAGGAGCTTCTACCTCTCAGCATCACTGGCAGCAGCATCACAACTCACTCCTTGCTGCTCCCAGGGGAACAGAAACCTTTTGCCAAGTGAATAACACACCACAGAGCTCTAGGAGTATCCCCAAATCCCTTTCACACCTGGGGAAGCAGAGGCACAGAACCAGGCTGAGGGCAGAGCTCAGAACAGATTCCAGAGCCCTCTCTCCTGATCTGTGCCCTTCCAAAAGCTGCGCTGCCCACCCGGCTTCTAAATGGCCATAACTCAAGGAAATGGATGGAATTTATTCCCCAAACCCTCAGCCCAGCCTAAAACGATCAGAATTTCATTCCCAATACCTAAAGGGGGTTTGTCCCACCCAGTGGGAGGGGTGAATGAGAAGACACAGCCAAACTCTTCTCATCGTGGCACGCTGCAAGGACAAGGTGCAACAGTCATAAGCTGCAGTAAGGGGAATTCTACGTGGAGAGGAGGAAAAAGCCTGTTCACAAGAGTGGTTAAGCACTGGAGCAGGGGCCTGGCGAGGCTGTGGGATGTCCAGCCTCGGGGGGCTGCAAAATGAGGCTGGACCAGGCTTTAGACCAAGCTGATTTAACCCTGCTTTGAGCAGGGGCTTGGGTGAGAGACCTCCCGAGATCCCTCCCGACCTAAACTGTTCTACAACCCCCAGGACCTGCACCAAAATTTGTATTTTCCCCCTAACTTAATATTAATCCTCGGCATTCATCGTTAGCTAAAGGCATTGGGAAGGATCTGAAGGAAATCACTTTTATCCTCGGGCAAGAGCAAAATAGTTTAAAAATACATATTTCATTGTTGGCTACTAGCAAAAAGATGGGTTTCCCCTGAGTTTGGAAAGCTGTCCCACAAGCAGCAAAAGCCTAAGGCTGACTCAGCCCTTGCTCCGTGGCACACTGGGGGGGTCAGGGTGGCAAAGCAAGCTCCGGGAAGGATTCCCTGGGGATGCAATTCCAGTGCTTAAAAACTCCTGGTGAAGCGCTCCCTCTGACGGCAGCGCCGCAGCACCGCAGGACAGACAGACAAAAGAGGGCAGGGGACTCAAGCAGATCTGTCAGCAATTGTACCAACACAGCAGCAAACTCATGGGCTCAAGCTGTTCCACCTCATTAGCCAGACAGGTTGGGAAATGAAACCATTCTTCCTGCAGGAGATGGGTGGGGAGAGGAGAAGAGGCTGAGAAAGGAGAGTTTAAAGTCTTTGCCCTCGAGTTCTTTGTTCCTAACCTCTCCCTGGATGAGCAGGCAACAGAAACCTCTGCGTGGGGAGAAGCAGGGGGTTCCATGCCTGGAATTCTTCCTTTGTGCCACAGGAAGCAGCTGGTGGAGCACAGAGCAGAGCTCCAGGCTGCACGCTCAATGATCCTCGTGGGTCCAACTCAGAATATTCTCTGTGTGTGTGAGCAGGGCAGGAGGCTCTGACAGGCTGCTGGGGGTCCTGCCTGGGATCCCCTTCCCTCTGAACTCATCTGGGCTCCACTCCCCTCCTGTTTCTCCAGCTGCCTCGCAGGGGTTGGGTTTTTCCCCTCTCAGAGCAGCAGGGGCTGGCTGCAGGCACCTCGCAGCACCTCTGCACACACTCACACTGACACCGCTCTGTTCCAGGCTTCTTCCCACCAATCCCTCTCCTAAAACCCTCTGCACCTCCAGCTTACCACAGCCTGGCCTGGCCCACACCCCTCTACTCACCAGCAGTCCTCTCTGCTACTCCACACCTTCCACAGCACTTCTTTCACACCTCACCTGAGCCTTTAGTCCCACAGTGCTCCTCTGCAGTTAGCCCAGCTACAGAGACCAAGCACAAGACAATCTGTCTAAAAAAAAGACACAAAGAAGCTTCCAGCAGACACCAGCAGATCATGCAAGGTCAGGCTGGTCACAAGGACCACGACCAAGGGGACACAGTGAGCCAGCACTGCTCCCTGAGAACTGCCCTAGAAGGAAACCCAAGGCATCCACCAGGGAAAGGCCAAGACAAGGATTTGGTGGATTGTGAAGCCATCCAAGCCATTCTGCTTTTATAAAATGCCAACAGCCTGGCACTTTCTCCAACATCATCCCACCTGCGTTTCTCTTTTTTCCACTCTTCTGGGGGTAGCACAGAGGTGTGAGATCAAATCCCAAATGATCTTATCTCCAATTCAAGCACCCACGGAGGGATCTTCCACTTATCACCTCTCAGAGCAAGCCCATGAATTCTCACAATTCATTTGGGACAGGTTTGTTCTACCAGGTTCAAGCTGGGTTCATTTGAAATCACGGATCTTTAATATTTACATCACACAGGAGAGCGTGCAAGGGCAGTAAGCCGAGATCACTGGCCACAAAAATGCTATTCATCATGAAAAGCAGGGAAGGAGTCATGGAGAACAACTCTTGTTTCTGAAATCATGGAGGAAGAAGACAGGAAAGAGAAGGAATCGTGGTTCTGTTCAACTCCAGAGGATTTCTCCCTGGCAAAGACTCGCTTCAAGGGAGAGGGGGAAGCAGAACTTAAAGGCTGAAATGATTTGGAAGCAGCTGATGGGGGGGTGATGAACAGGCCAGTTCTCACTCTGTGTGAGCAAATATTAGCGAGATCCCAGCGATGTCAGTGAAACCAGCTTCCAGCTACAGGCACGGGGCTGAGCTCTTGCTGACATTCTCGCAGCCACAGCAGGAGAATGCCCGACTGGGGTCAGCACTCAGCACCACGGGGAGGGTTCCTGAGTGATGAGACAGCTCTACAGTGGGGGACGGGAGAGAAAAAAGAAGGCTTACTTTGGAGAGGCGCTTGTGTGACTTAATCGGAGAGAAAGCATGCAGGAATGAAAAGAGAGAAATTAGGGAGAGAAGAAAAATTACCTCGCAGATCAAGAGAAGGAAAACCCAAACACCCAGCAGAGAGCAGTGTACCCCCCTTCCTCGTGGGAGCACCAGGAATTCCAGTTAAGCTTTAGGAGTCACTGTTGGTAAAAATCTCACTCCCATGACCTGAATTCCCAGCATTTTGAGGGCCAGGGTGATGCAAGTCCTCTGTGATTCCCCCTTCCCAAGGAGCCCATCTCCCTGTGAGCATCCCCAGCGTGGCTCTGAGCACAGCATGCCCTGCATCCTGCCTGCCTCCATCCCACTGGGAGCTTCCTTTTGGGAACACAGCGCTGGCAACCCCGTCCTGAGGGTGTCACCCAGCCCTGGGACGGGGTTTGTAGGTCACTGTGTGCACAGGAAGCCAGGCTGACCTCCAGGGCAACCTCAGAACGCCAATGATTCAGCTTGAAAAACCCTTTTTCCCCCCTCTTTGGAACTCGCAGGCTCCTCCCATGGTGGTGAGAGATCAGAATGTGGGCCACTGAGTCCTGTTCCCTCTGCTGAGTGGCCACAGAGGGGAGGGGATGAAGACTCCTTGTGTGTGACAAAGTCCAGCAATAAATCAGGCAAAGATCTAACAACTCATTTTATACCATCAGAGTTATGCCTGTGAAATTATTCAGGCTGAAACATCTCACTTCAAAAAGCTGGGCAAACATGAGCACTCCTAACAGCTGATTTGTAACACAGCACTGATATACCAGGGTTATAATCAAAGGTTTGTTTGGTACCCCAGACTCCTGTGTGTATTTTACCAGGTCCCGCTGCTCACACAAAAACCTAGAGCCAAACCTGAAACCCTCTTCCCCTGCACAGCAAAGACAAGGCTGTTTCTGGTATGGTCCAAAGACACAAAATCTTCCTGGGGGAAATATCAGCTACCCTGGGCAAGCCAGTCATAACACTGCAGCCGTGGAAGGAATGGGCAGAGGGCTGCAAAACTGCTTCTGTGCAACCTGAACCTCATCTCAGAGGGCTTGGTACGCACAGGCCCTTCACAGGGGAAATGTTACTTGTTCCACGCCCCTTCATGATCCAGGTGATAAAAGGTAACTGCAACAGCTGATTTTCAAGTCTTTCTCAAAACCACAGAGCCTCCCAAGGGACTAGACTGCAGAAAATTGTAATCAATGAGTTGACTTAGAGCTGTGCTGAAGCCTGACCCAGGCAAAGGACTCCGAGTTAGGAGAACCTTCAGAAATATGCTGGGGGAAGAGGGAGGGAGGTGAGACAGAGAAATAAAAGGCAGAGGACACGGCCAGTGCAGTGCAAGCCCAGCACCGGGGACACGGCGGCCAGAGCCCTCTGCTCGCCCCTCACCTTGGAGTTCTTGGCCCCGCTGCGGCCCGACTGCGAGGAGCAGCTCCGCTGGACGCCCTGCTCCGGCGTGGACGGCGATTTGTCCGAGGAGTGGTCGGAGCCCTTCTCCACCATGGCGTCCCCCGGGGCGTCCTGCGGCGTGGGCGAGCGGGAGCGTTTGCGCAGGATCGGGGAGCAGGCGGGCGTGCTGCGGTTGGAGTTACTGGCAGTACTGCAGGGGGGAGAGGAGACAAGGAGAGCGGGGTTAGCCATCTCCACACCGACAGCAGCTGCACCCCGAGCTGGGCAGCACCCACAGAGCTCCCCGCAGCACGGCAGGCAGAGCAAACACCCGCAGTGAGTTCAGGCAGTTCTCATGCACCACAGGCACAGGAACTGCTGGCAGTGCCTCTCTCCACCCACCCTGAAACCCCTCAGACCACAGAGCGATGCCCACGAGAAGGAACTTGTTGACTCCTGTGGGCTCCCCGAGTTTCAAATGATGAGTTTCAAAAGCTTGGAAAAATCAACATATTCTTGAGAACAAAGGAGGTGGCAGCGAGTTCTCAGCACAGCCTCCCTCTGCCCCTCCTTCATTAGTGCAGCTCTTCTCAACAGGATGCACCAAAATGGGGTCACACCTTGCAGAAAACACCCCATCAAAGAGCATCAGAACCGCTGGGGCTCTGGGAGGGGAGGCGTGATGACATTCAATGCAGCATTTCCTGTACAGAACCATCCTTTCCCACGCCAGTCAGAGCTGGGCATGAAACTGGTTTGCTGTGACCTAAAAGCCTTTGTGATTAAAAACAAAATAATAAAATTAAGTTCCTCTTTCACAATGGGAAAAGCAAGGCCTTTCAGAGTGTTACAGAAATTATGAGGGGAATGGAACTTCTCATCCTCTTTCCTCAGCAAACGCCCCAGCACCCAGACCAGCAAGCCAGTGATGTCCATATTAATACAGAACAGGAAAACTCAGATTTCCTCACTGCTCCTTCTCTTCTGATGCCTCTCCTTCCTGCCAGACTCTTCAAAACACCACATGCTACACCCATTTTCCCCCGTCACTCATTTCCTTCAGGAGTCAAATCTGTTTCTGAGCAGTCCAGACATCCTCGAGGCTTTTCCAGCTGGTCCTGCTCAGGTCAGCAGGTTACAGAGGAGCCTGGGCTGCTCCAAGGACTGGATCTGTGCTGACTTCTTCAGTACCCTGTTATCCCATGAGCAACGCCAAAAAGGCCACATCTGACAGCAGAGGCAACAGGAAAAGGATGGAGGAATTACAA
The DNA here is from genome assembly GCA_013397055.1 of Pachycephala philippinensis. NCBI lineage: Eukaryota > Metazoa > Chordata > Aves > Passeriformes > Pachycephala > Pachycephala philippinensis. The sequence continues at coordinate 170,378 of VWZT01007269.1, forward strand.
CTGCAAGGGACTGAATTAAAGAAGTTGGTACAATCAGACTCTTAAGGGCTATAATTTAAGCCAAATTACATCCAGCAATCACAATGACGCACAGCAAGGTACTCCAAATGGATCATTTCCTCCCTGAAAATCTAGAGGAGCTGAACACGTGCCTGAGGTTGCATTAATTCCCAGATAAAAATCATTTCCATCTCTTCTTACCTCTGAAGATAACCATTTTACAAGTGAGCAGACAACGTAACACACTCCCCCTGCAGTTACCAGGTTTGGGTTGGGTTGGTTTCGGATGAGCTGCTCTCGTAAATTATCCTTTATTTGCTCACTGCTTGTGTCAATGAACGAGTGATGAAACTGTCCCTGAACAGCCACAGCCAAGCTGCTTATGCAAACAGGGCCAGAATCAGATTTCCTGGGAGCTGGCACTGGGCAGGAACAGCAATGGAGCTTCACAGGAGCCCCTGAGAAGATGCTGCCACCCATATAAAGTGTGCAAGTTCATACAGATAATGAACAAGCTTGGGAAAATGGGTTTGCAAAATGTTCTGTAGGTAGGAAGCTGGATTAAATTAAACTCTGCTCTGTTATCTTTTTCTGCTCAATAGGATGAGAAATATAGATATAGAACAATAAAACCTGTTCAAATATCACCTAAACCCCAAAGCAGCTCCAGGGCAAAGAGAGGCAGAGCATTTCCCCCTTGGCTGGGAGTTCTTCACAAGGAGCAATGGCACATTCCCCAAGTGCCACATGGTCCCAGCATCTTGTCCTGTGCCCTCCCTTTCCCTGGACAAGGCACAGGAAAACTGAATGCTAAACCAGTGCAGCAATAACCATAGCAATATTCAAGATTTAATCCCTCCCAATAATAATTGAAGCAAAAGACAAATCAAAAAAATTATCTGGACCATTCTCCCAGCAGCACTGCCTGCAGCAGTTTAGGTATATCACAAAGGAAAATTACCAGGGATTTCTTAGTGTACTGAAATGATAAAAAGCATCAGGTTCCTTCATAGACTTTCAGCAGATCCAGTTAAAATGGGTATTTCACCTTGTCTGTGCTCCTGTTGCTCCTTCTCCTGCTAAACTCCATGTTTAACAGCCCAGCAGAGCTACATTAGTGACTCCAAGTTCATCAGCAGTGGTCCCAGACATGGAAATGGTTCTGAATTGCCATTTTTACAGACTGTAGAAAACGCAGAGCTCTAGTTAAAACCTCTGAATTCTGAGGCTGTGTGGGTCCTGCTTGCCCTCAGCATGCCTGAGGCAACAAAAGCTGGTTTATGTGAGAGGTCCCCAAAAACACAAGGCAAGAATCCGAAGCCATTGTCCCTGCAGCACATCACTGGGCTCAATTTGTTTGAACAGATGGACGAATGTTTCCTCTGCAGCTCTACAAAACCTGAGTTTACCCACCCTCAGTCTCATTTTCGGTTTGTGTGACTTCACAGTTTCACTCTGAGCTTAGACCAAGACAAACCCAGCCCAGGCTCTGTTTGCTCCCAGCCTGCAGTGGTGAGATTTTGCTGCTGCTCAATTAAAGCACAGAACGAGCAGCTCAAAACCGGGCTACAGCTGCAGGTGAAACTCAGGATGAAAATGCTTGAAAGTTCAGTGCTATTTTAGTCTTTTTATGGTCTTACAAAGCTCCTCAAGGTGGGTTTTTCAGTCCCAGCACAGCACCCCCAGCACTGCAGCTGCACAGGAGCAGCACCAGCACTGACTTGCTTAGAGCTGGCAATTTTATGTTTGCCCAGGCTCAGCTCACGCTGCCACAGCCACAATTTTTGGTGCCAGCTCTTCCGAGCACAACCTCGGGCAGATTCTGCCTTCTAAGCTCATTTTTTAGTTTATAAAACTAAATCCATCCACACATATCGTGTTAGGTGTGTGTGGATTCTCACCATGCAGTGATGGGGGGGAAAAACAACCCCAGGGCTCCTTATCTGGCTCTCCCTGAAGTCAGTGGCACAAATACCAAACCCAGGAGGGCTGAATCCCCTTCCTACTCCCTGATGCCTGGGAAAAGCTTAACTTTTCTCACACGAAGGACTCCACAGACAGAGAAAATGAAAAAACTAAACCCATCCACAGATATCGTGTTAGGTGTGTGTGGATTCTCCCCACACAGTGATGGGGGGATAAAACAACACCCAGGGCTCCTTCTTTGGCTCTCCCTGAAGTCAGTGGCACAAATACCAAACCCAGGAGGGCTGAATCCCCTTCCTACTCCCTGATGCCTGGGAAAAGCTTAACTTTTCTCACACGAAGGACTCCACAGACAGAGAAAATGAAAAATCTAAACCCATCCACAGATATCGTGTTAGGTGTGTGTGGATTCTCCCCACACAGTGATGGGGGGATAAAACAACACCCAGGGCTCCTTCTTTGGCTCTCCCTGAAGTCAGTGGCACAAATACCAAACCCAGGAGGGCTGAATCCCCTTCCTACTCCCTGATGCCTGGGAAAAGCTTAACTTTTCTCACACGAAGGACTCCACAGAGAAAACAAAGAGTATGTTAATTTAACTCTGTGACAGAGAGGATGGACACAGCAAGCTGGATGACAAGCAAGAGGATGGACAAGGCTGCCCCTGCCCCGAGCCCCTCAAAACTCTCCCCGCTCCTGCTCATTCCCTGGAGTTTGAATCCAGCCCAAGGCACAGCCATGACGAACGCTTTCTGCAGTTGCCATGGCCACCGAGGCCTGCAATTGAACCAGGAATCAACGCCTGAAATGCCAAAACGGCTTGACCCACTTTGAAAAAAAAATAATTGTAATAAATAACGCTTTAGAGACCTAATTGCCCAGAGCGCATTCAGGGCCTCACGTCCCCCTGCGGAGTGGCCTTCAGTAGATGAGACAGATTAAGCGAGGGACAGAACACAAACAAGCCCACCTAAGCAGCAGCCCCTTTGCTCCGAGGTGAAAACCCTGCACGCAGCATTTGAAAGCACACAAGGCTGAGTTTGTCTCCTTGGTTTACGTCCTTAAAGGAAAAATCTCCTCCTATGGCTGGAAAAATACCGTCAGCGAGCGTGGTGTGCGTGGGAATGGGCCAAACTCTGCTCGGACGTGGAGGAAAAGCATCAATATCTGCAGCAGTGTGGTAAAGAATTAGTAACCTGACAGCATCTTGAAGCTGGAGAGGGTCTCTTTATCAGGAATTGTAGGGATAGGACAAGGAGTAATAGGTTCAAGATGAAAGAGGGGAAATTTAGGTTGGATGTATGGAAGGAATTGTTCCCTGTGAGGGTGGGGAGTTCCTGGCACAGGGTGCCCAGAGAAGCTGTGGCTGCCCCTGGATCCCTGCAAGTGTCCAAGGATGGGGCTTGGAGCAGCCTGGGATAGTGGAAGAGTCCCTGCCCATGGGACAGATGATGTTTAAGGGCCTTTCCAACCCAAACCCTTCTGGGATTCTACGAGCTTTCCGTCAGCTGGTGGACAAGGACATTTGGCAATGCACAGACCAGCCCCTGGTCATACCCCGCCCTGGGACACAAGGGAAGACACAGAAAGGCCGAATTCCCTCCTCCAATAGAGTATTTCCTGTAAAGATCTGCACCACGGACAGAACTTCACCAAGCAGTCACTTTTGGGAAAGGGATTCCATAAGCTAAGTCTGGTGTTCCTAAAACTATACAGGAACTCTTCACAATGCTTTCATGGAGAACTCAACAAGAAACCTGACTTTGCTGGTTAAATGAATTTAATGAATCTAAACGAATTCTGCATGAATGGCACCCAGGCAGTCCTGAAGTGACACAAAAGTCTGTCCATCCCACCAGATCCAAAATCACCACCCTGCTGCCACTGCAGCACAGACGCCCCTGGGATTAGGACAGGCACCCTGCAGCAGCTCCTTCCCAAATCACAGGTGCCCCAAGAGCCAGCAGCCACCTCCAGAAGGGCACTGGCACGGCACCTGTGACACAGATTAACACAGCAAATCCCTCTGGGTCTGCCACTTGCAGGAGGTGGATTCAGCCAGCAGGAATCACAGTGTCAGGAAGAGAACCAAAGGATTTGAAGCTCAGCTGAACGAGCAGCAGCTTCAGGAACACAGCACTGCCCACCTTCGCTGTGGCCACCACCGGCTTCTCAGGGGGCAGAAAAGCACCGGTGACACCATTCCCTGCAGAGCATTCCTCAACCCCTCAGAAGTCCTGATCTGGAAAGCTTAAAGGCCTCCAAGTGTCCCTCAGTTCTCAAAAGAATTTGCCTTTCAAAAGTCATCCTGCAATTACTCACATCTCCCTGCAGCACCAAGCTGATAATGAATGAGCTCGTCCAGGCCCAAACTTGGGGTTTGTTCTGCAATTTGAGCTTAAATCTAAAAGTGCTGAGCAATACGTCCCCAAACCAGCAAAGATGCACATATTGAGCACATATTTAACTCCCTCTGTCTGGAATCTATGGGCTGTGCAAAGTCAAGCCTGTGCCTGCACTTTCCTGGGCAAGGAGATCCTCGAGCACAACGCAGAACTGTGCTGATAGTCCAGAAAAAGAGCAGAAAGGTCAAGAAGGCACCTCAGGCCTGGCTGTAGCTCTAAAAAGAGTTAATTCTCCCCAGAAACAGCTATTAGAGGGGTTAATTAGACGCCTACAAAGATACTTTTCTGCCATACAGTCTGACATCAGTGGAAAAAGAGGAGATTCAGAAGCTCATTATGCAGTCTCCCGAACAGCAAGCAGATGGTAACAACTTTTGATCACCAACCTACACTCCCTTCAAATTGATAATCCAAGAATGAAAACCTCCATAGATCCTGGAGCAATTCCCTGGGCCTTCCATTGCTCTACAAGCAATAACAAAATGTTATATTTCTATTACATCTCCCAGCAAGAGAGACAAAAGAGAAAGCAATAAGTCAAAAAAGCAATGACACCTGCAGGGCTGTGCAGAAACCAAGGAGTGTTTCATGACAAGTGCTTTGAAAAGAAATCATAAAAATAGTCTGCCTTCTGCATGTTTTTCAGCAGAAAAGTCCAGCCTCGTTTAAGATTTACTCAGTCTATTTTGACATTTTGCAGAATGCTGTCCTCCCATGACATCCAATCACATGTTTACATATTCATGAAATAAAATTAATGCAATTATTATGCCTCAGAGGATTAGCAAATCACTGCAAGCATTAGGAAGGAATTTGCCTTCTGCCCACAGCCAGCAGTGCGAGGTTGGGCAGATGCATTATTAACCGTGTCATTGTCCCCGTGGGTCACCCGATCCTGGTTACCACTGGAGACAGACCCATGGACAAACGGCCTCATCTCTCACAGAAACTCCCCCTGGGCTGCCTTTGAAGCAACCTCTCCCCTTCTTGCTTGGAGTTACTGTAAAAATCCCAAGAAAAAGTTGGAAAATGTTTCTGCAATACAACAAGGCAGATCTTAATAATAAAGTTCAATAATGCACCAGTCACGACTTGGAAAGTTCATGTGCAGAGAACCACCAAGGGTTATGAATCACACCCTAAACTCCTCCATCAGCCACGAATTATTATCATTCCATTTGCTCCAAAGGAAGGCAAGCCACACGAAACAAAGTATGATGGAAAATACAGAGAAATCTGGGAAGCAAGGAAGGGGAAATAGCACAAAGTGAGAATTTCACATCCCTCTGGAGGTGACAGACACAGCCCCACCACAGTTACCTGCAGGTCACCTGCTCTACAGCTGGACTGCCCAAGGAGGAACAGATCCAGGCTTTGTTTCTTCCCCTTCCCACCACAAAATGAACAGCTCTGGTAATCAACAGCAAGAACTGCAGTATCTGATGCTTCCATCAACATCTCCACGCCTGGAACTTGGGGCAGAACAGAGCTCACAAGTCTTGTTTAAAAAATAAACATAACAACAACAGACACTGTTAAACCACCTTTGATGTGAGCAAAGTTTTGAAACCTTGACGGCTCAAAGGATAAAAATAAAAATTAAAATAAATCCAAGCCTGTTTATTTTAATCCTCATCGTTTCCAAGCTAACATCAGAACCTTTCAGTGGTTTGGAGATGCAATGTTGCTGTCATGCATTCTTTATTTCAAGGGAGAGGGAGATAAAGCAACAGAGCTGGTGATAAACACCCATTTTTGGGTGGGGATGTAGGTGGGATACAACTCCCAGACTCCCTCCAGAAGAGCTCAGGCACTTTTCCCTGCTGTAACCCCAGCAAGGCTTTATGGCCTTTATCCCTGGCACAGTGGTGCCCCCTGAGCACATCCCAGCCCTGGGGCAGGGGTCTCACAAACCCCAGATCCAAGTGAGCCCGAGGAGGGCTCCGAGCACCCCCAGCAGCCCTGGCAGCGCCGGCGCGGGGGCGGACAGGGATATTGTGCATCTCGGGAGCAGGAGACAAAGCTGCAGCTCTGCATCTTCCCACTCACTCCCACGGCTCGTCAGCAGCAGCCTTCACAAGTTAAAGGAAGATGTTGTGATCTTCAAAGCGGGGATCAAAGCGGTTTCCTTTGTTCAGCCCTTGATGTTTCCTCCCTTTACCTTTCTGAAAATAACAATGCAACAATTTCACGTCCCTCAGGCTGATTTCCTGCGTGCATCCCCCCTGCTTTGCTCCATCCCTGCAGCAGCACTGGCCAGCTCCAAGTTAAAAACAGAGAGGGTCAGACCCCCTCAGTGCCAGTCACAAACTGCTATTTGTCCTGAGCACCTGGCTCAGCCTCGTCCCCCTCCCCTGACAAATTCCCTCTTGCTTCATCCAGCTGGTTGTCAGTGCCTTGAGCAGCTGGGGGCTTCTCCAAGAGAATGTTGGGGATTCCAAGTTGCTGCACTGCTGTAAAATATAACCCTAAGATTTGACCTAAAGTTTCCATCCTACTGAGTCAAAATCACAAGTTCCATCCTAAATCTGGCAGTTTCTCCTGCAGATGCATGTGATTTAATGAAGCAAGGGAACAGGAATATATTCTGTTTTCTGAGCCAGCATATTTCCATTATGCACAGGACAATGCCAGTCACCAGTAATCTAAGAAAAAGCAATTTTTTAGGGCGTTCAGCAGATTCACCCTGCCTATGAACACACACAGTGCAATGAATCCTCACTTCCTACTGTTCTCCCCTGCCAAAAAATATATTAAAAAAAAAAAAAAAAAGCCACCTGTACAGACTCTGGAGCACAGCCTGAAAAGGCGGCACAAACCAAATCCTGCCTCTCCCCATCAGTGCAAACACACAAACACCGGGAGAGGAAGGCAGAGCGGAACCACGAGCCCTTTCAGAGGCGAGGGAGCACATGGGCAAACAAACCCAACCATATTCCTGCAGCAGCTCCGTGACGCATCCAACTTCGACCCCCTCCTGCTTCTCTTTCCCTGGACCCAGATGTTACGGCAGGAATAAGTGTCCCCGTGGGAATGGGGGATGGGGGACACAGCAGGGCGTGAAGGGGAAAAACGAGGAGGGGTGAGGGGAATGAAAGCTGCATTTAAAAAAAAAGAAAGAAAAAAAAAGAAAGAAAGAAAAAAAGAACCCAAACAAAAAAAAAACAAAAAAACAAAAAAACCACACAATCAGATTTGCCCATTGTTTTGAACAATCGAAAAGGCTGTTTTAGCAATTCCGCCCTGCAGGAGAGGCAGGGCACGTGCGTGGGGGGGGGGAACAAGGAGAAAAAAAAAAAAAANAAATAAAATTAAACAAGGGATCAGCCGGCGGAAAGGAAGAGAGACGAAGCATCTCCTGCACCATGATGTCACTGCCTGCTCTCCAGTCCCCCGAACGGAGAGGAGGCAGCAACCAACATGGACTCCGCGTTAATCTGCCTGGAGAGCGCCTGTGTGCGATGCGATGGGATGCGATGGGATGGGATGGAGGAGCCGCGCCGAGCCCGGGGGTGCCACACGTGTGTGCCAGCCAGCGGGCACGGCCACAGCGAGCAGAGCAGCGCAGCACTAACCTGGCAGCCATTCGGGAGCGTGGAGCAGCGCAGAGCAGCAGCAGCAGCTAGGAATTCATTCGGGCTCGCTGGGGATTCATTCATTCATGCGCTCGTGGGCGGCGAGCCGGGAGGGTACTCACCTCCTGCAGCATGGCACGGCCCTCCCGAGGGCTCTCAGGGGCGGCCGCAGCGCCGTGCGGGCACTGCCCCGGCCATGCCCGTGCCCGTGCCCGTGGCCCCGGTGCCGCTGCCCGGCGCGGCCGCAGCGCTCGCAGCCGCTCCGGCTCGGCCCCGCACACGCGTGCGCAGCGCTTTACATAATGCACCCACCGCCTGCCTCCCGCCCGCCCCGCTCGCATCTCCCCCGGGAAACCCGCACCGGGGACCCCGAACGCTGCTCCAGGGCTCGGGGGAACGCCGCGAGTTCCTCCTTCGAGTTACGATCCGGCAGCTTGGAGGTGCTTGTGTTCGCCCTCCCCGCGCACACGCGCTGCCCGGAGAAAGTTTCGGAGCGTGTGAGAGAGAACGGCGAGGAAAATTAAAGCCTAATTAAGCGGCCGCGTGGATTATCTGAACTGAATTAAACAACGCTCATTTAGAGAGTTAAGGTGACCTCAACTCAATTCAGCTGGCTCCGTCTAGGAAGCTAATTTTGTTTCTTTTATTTTTTTTGCCGTGCTTATCCATGTGTAAACAGGCCTGAGGTTTTTAAAGAAACATTATCAAGCAAAGTTACAGCTCGGCAGCAGCCTTAGTACGTGGCGTTGCTTTTGGGAACACTGTATCCCTCCAAACCTGCTTGTGGACATCTTTGTTCCAGAATAAGGAGAAGGATTTCAGTCCCTCTCAATACAACAAATAAGGGACAATAAGTCCCTCTTAGTACAGTAAAAATTAGGCTGAAGGATGATAAGGAAGAGAGCAAAACAATCACCCAGCTTGCCCTTTTCCTCCCAGTCTATGAAATCAGGCCTTGTGTGTGCAAGGAAGCAGTGTAGAACTGAACTGGAACTGTACTAACAGCCCTGGTTTGAGCACAAGTGTCCACGTGTGGAATTACACTGAATTATTTGACTCGGATGCTGCGAATGACCCCCTCAGGGACACACTGCTCCCCACCCATAACACAAGGAGCTGTTCCTTAAACGCTGTAAACACTCATCACTCTGCCCTTTGCCTGCTTTTGTTGCATTTTACCCCTTCCATACCCAGGGCTGAGCATTTTCCCTTCTCTTCACAATCAGTCCCAGCTCTGAGTGCTAATTCCCAGTAGAGCATCTTCCCAAAAGGCTGAATATCCATCATTTCACTATAATCAATATCTGTGGGAGCAGGAGATGCTCCAGCAAGCTCAGGCCAGTGCAATTCAAAGGCTGCACAGGATTTTAAACTGAAAACACCACCACACACACCTTTGTCTGGACACTACAATAGTAGCACCACCTTCATATTACTCAGAGAATACACCTGGGTGCACACAAATTCACTGTTTATGTACCACTGTTCTAATAAATTCATTGCATCCATCAGCCTGATGTCAATTTTGTTGTTTCAAATGCTTCCCAAAGTTTGCCAGCTGGAGAATTTACGAATTTATTTCAAGGAAATTACGTGTAACAGGCAAATCTTCGTGTTTCCCATGCCCAGGGCAACAGAACCTCACATCCAAGGGTACTGTGATTCCCACTGAAACACCGTGTGTAGGATTGTATCCAGGTTCAGTGAGTGGATCATGTGGATAAACTCAGATAAGAGCAACCAGCACTAAAGACAGAGGCCCTGAACCCTTTCAGCACAGCCTGGAGGCCAAGGAATGCCAAGATTCAAATGCTCACCTGGAATCCAGGTTTGATCCCACTGGGTATCAGCTGAAAGTGCTCAAAGCTGAAGCTGGAAGAATCCTGACCAGACAAGAGAAACCTATTTTGGGAAGCAAACAAAACTAACCACTGTAACTAATTCAAGGCTCAATTATCCATCTGTGGCAAACATTATTATGCAAGGGTTTGTGTTCTCCCAAATGCTGTTCTGTACCTCGAACCAGAATCAATTCAAGCCTCACACTTTGCATTCAACAGGACTTGGAATGAGATATCTGAATGATCCCATTTTGTTTGGATGCATCTTTCAGTGTTTTTTTCTCTTCCAGAGAGAAAGTGAGAAAATAGTTAAAACCATAATTCTTAGCCTCTACAAATTCTCATATATTTAGTCTGGATGACTATTAAGGTTTGAACAAGATGCTATTTTTTAACTCTAACAAGAGTTACACTGACCCAAATGCTGTGATAAATTCGATATAATGGCTACTTCAGATGTGGAACACAAAGGCTCAAAGCAGGTCATGGAGTGGTAGGATAGACGTGAGGGTAAGCCTAACCCACCCTTCAGACTGTCAGGAGAGAAGATGAATCAAAGAGAAGTCCTCCTTCCAAAAGCACTGTAAGAGCAGTAGTAAAAATGCAAGACTTACTTAGAGAAAAGCTTCTTAGGTTTATCTGGTGTGGCATGCAAGGGGCAAAGTTATGGGGAATTTGGAAAACCACAGAGCACCTCAAATGCTTCACAAACTTCAGCAGATCTGCAAAGTTTCACCCCAAACTCTCGGAGGGACAAATACTTGTTACTTTTCTGCAGCACCATCCCTGGCACTGAAGACAGCTTGGGTCATGGTGATAGAAGTTAGATAATCCTGCACTGAGAGAGGATCTTTAGGGCCTTTAAGGAAACTCTTCTGGACACAAAGCTGCCAGTTCCTGTCTCGTTCAAGAGCTGCAAGAATGCATTTTGTGTCAGCTGGGTTCGCTTGCACGGGTCTGCTGTTCAAGACTCAAGGTAAGGGCTTTATTTCATGTGTGAAGGACAACGTGAGGCTCTGCAAGCTGAGCATGACAAGGTCACACCCCTCAGCCTGGACACCAGAGCTCCACCAAGCCCTACAGGAGAACCAGAGTCACATCTGGGCATCCCTCCCTGAAAGGATGCTCCAATTTAGGGCACATCCCTCAGGATCTTCAGCGTCCAGGCAGGCAGCACCTTCACCTTGCCCGAAGTGCACCTTCCATGTGCCGCCCTGTAACAGGAGCACTCTCATGCATATTGCATCTCCCAGCCCCGAGGAAATGAGGCACTGGCCGAGTAATTAAAGCCCGGGGCTGATGACAGATCCGTGGGACACAGAGCAGGAATGTCCAGGCCTGCAGAGCAGCACGTGGGGGTGGGATCAGCTCTCCAGCCAGCCACAGCAATCCTACCCTCCCTGTAAGCCACACCAGCCGTGCAGAACAAAAAGAAGCCTTTAAAAGTCTGTCTGCAAACTGTCAGGCAACAACGAGCACCTGCATTGGAAAACACAGAGGGCTTCTCATTTCCCTCCATAATTCTTTGTCCGCCTTTAATATGATCTGGTTTGAAAACTTAAAGCCGTTGGGGCAGCTGTTCCCCAACATCTCTGCTTGTCAGCTGAGTTGAGGACAGAACCAGGGGGACACACTTTCATTGTGTTTCCAGCCTTGTCTTTGAAAAAGACACATCAGAAATGTCAAGAAACGGTGTCCTGAGGGAAAATTCAGTGCTACAACCTCAAGATGTGCAAGCAGGATTAGCATTAGTGGGGAACTGGGTGGGAATTAGTATTTCACACGTTTAATCTGGTTTTTGCTCGTACCACAGCTGCTTTTCTGCTGTTCACCCTCTTTAGGAATGAATGGATGGACCCCTGACTGCACAGCTCAGGACAGGCTGAGTTCTCTGACTGGGATATTGGTTCTGTTTAATTACTCCTGCTCACCCCATGGGTGCTACTCCTCAAACCCCACAGGATTCCCACCCTGTTAAGCAACAAGCACCACTCTCCCTTTTCCCCAGTGGAAAATGGGCTCCTAGACAGGTACCAGACCAAGCAAAACTCTTTCTGAGCTGACAATGGCATTTTCACAGAGTCCATGGATTCCTAGGGCAGTGGGGGCTGGAGGAGGCAGGGAATCATGTGCTCACAGGCATGGGGAGGAAGAGGGGGAGGAGGAGAACAAGGGGAGAGAGAGAACAAAGTGTCAACATCTTAACTGGGACACACAAAGAGCCAGTTCTTACTAAGAACTTAATCCAGGATTAACAAGAGGTCAGCTACCTCTGCAAGGAGACTGCACTAAAAGGAGCCAATTAGCTCTCCTTAATTGCACAAAAGGAACCACACAGAATTAAAGACATTCACCAGCAGCAGGTCCCACCTCGCCCAGGAAACACAGCCCTACCTGGTGTCCCCAACACCACACTCAGCACCTGGAGAGCCAGGAGCAGGAGGTGATGGATGGGAGGGAAAAAGGCTGCGGGGAGGTTCAGCATCAACAAGTGCTGGAGTGAGAGCTGGAGTCTCCAGCAGCCAGCACAAGCATTTGTAGCATGGCCAGAATCTGCCTAAACAGTTTCCTCATCAGCCACCACCATGAACTGCCCCAAATCCTTGAGGAAAGCACAGCTCTCACCTTCCCAAACAGTGACATCCATGAGGATGTTCAATGCAGTTCTTAAATCAGTGGGATCTCTGATGCCTACGGAGGGCAACTTAGAGACTGGACAGGAGTAAGGGAATAAAGGTGGATATTTATTGGAAAGGCCTTCAGAGGCACACCCTGGGCAGGCCAAAGGCTGCACCCAAGATGGACCCCGAGTCACGAGTTCTTCACACTTTTATAGCTTTGCTCCATTTGCATCTCAACCCAATTTCACCAATTCAACTGTAGCTAATGATGGAATTTCCCCTCAGCTTGCCCCCCTTCTCAAGATGCTGGGTTACACATTTTGGGCCTAGGCCGGGCTGGGTGTCCTTGGAGAGCAGCCTGGAGAGGCTTTGTTCTGTCTGTCTCAGCATGAGAGAGCAGCAGCTCCCAGGCTGCAGGACACTGCAGAGTTACACACTGGGAATGCAGGATTGGAAACATATAAAAGCCAAAACGGAAGGCATCATCTCTGAAAATGAGGAAGAGTAGCACAAGGGGAACCAGTTTGGCCCCGTAGGTTGAGACCGACAGAATCCCATCCCAGCACGGAGAGGCACTGCAGGATAAATGTGAGGATAAATGGAGAGCACACAGCATCACAGACAGGTAGCAGATCCCACCTGGAAGCTGCCAGTTTGGAATGATGCAGTGGGAAAGGCTAGCTGAGCTGCCCACCCACAAATCCCCTGTCTGGAATTTCTAATCATAAATTATACAGATATTACACATCTGAAGCTCTCTGTCAGCCTCTGCAAGGTGCTAAATCCATCTCTTTTTTCCTGTGGAGCCATTCCACGTTCTGTTCTCCTGCTCTGGTGCATATTTTACCCCAGAAGCCCTTGCTCTGCACTGACAGATAATGGATCCAGCAGCCGGTGCACTTAAAAATGAAGATTAACAGGCACATCAATAACGCCAACAGATGTCTCTGAGATGGAGCACTAATAAAAGGAACTCCTGCGTTTATTTGGGTTATAGCACCGTGCTGAGGGCTGGGAAGATCAGGCAGACACGAGCCTGAGTGCATCCCAGCAGGATCAGCTCCCAGTTTGAGGGAGGATGAAGGTAAAAGCAGAACAGGTTGACCACAGAAACCTGCCCTACACACAAAGAAAAATAACAGAAACAGGAGCTTACACTAATTACAGGTCCCTATGAAATCATTACAGCAGTGCCTCCATTATTTATCCTTCTTTTCTGCCCTCAGGACAGAGTTAAATGTCATGCCACTGTACTTGCAGTGACATTGCAGGGGGAGCCACCAGGGGACAAGCAGCACCAAAACTTCACCTCAAACCCAACACAAACAAATGAGTTCTCGGGATGCCACTGGGAATACGAGACAGCCACCCCCTCTCTGCTCCCAGCAGCTGAGCAGCAACCCTCAGTGGGGCTGCTCCAGTGCAGGCTCAGCACAAAGGGAGAGTTCCCTGACATCTGGCTGGAGCTTCAATAGCTGCCATTGGGGAGAGCAGAATGAGCATCAGCAGAGCTGTGCCAGGGCTGGGCTGCAGCGGCCTCCTGGTACAGACAGGCCCCACTCCACCACCCCTCTGCTCCCTGATCCCTGCTGTGCTGAGCTGGAATAGCTCAGATCTCATTCATAAAGAGAAGGAAAATGTCCTAAAAGCGCCCAGGGTCCAGTCTCTTCCTCCAGCGCTGGCTGGTGCAGGGTGTGCTCCTGCACTGTGTTATTCTGCTGTGGCTATTCCAGCTTCTCCATTGTTCCAATCTGTTTATCCCACCCAAACGCAGCCTCCTGCAGCCTTCTCCAAAGCACTGCCCCAGCCTCTACCTTCAGATCTGACCGGTGCCACCTCTGATTTCCAATCCCAATCCAACTGGATTCATCCCCACTCCCACTGACTTCCTTAACTTCGAGATTCCTGAAATCTCCTGGGCTCACCCCGAAACTCACCAAAACCACTACAGAGCTGCACAGTGCAGCCATGAAGACAGAACATTTCTCCACCTTAACTCTTCCCCAGCTTTTCCCCCCACATCCCTTCCACCCCGACTGAGATTCCCCCGTCCGGCTGCATCCCCATCCCAACCCCGCGCCGCGTCAGGGCATCCTTTTCCTGGTGAGCTGCCTGACCTCCCAGCGCACACACACAAACACACACACAGAAAGGAACCTGCGAGCACAGGAAGGAGTCCCCCGCCTGCCTGGGAGATGAAAAACGAGGAGCTAAAGGATGCCATCGCCACCTGTTAGCGCATCGCCCTTCCCGGACCGCGGCCGCGGCTCTTCCCCGCTCCTCCTCGGCGAGCTCCCCGCAGGCGGCAGCGATTCTGCCGGGGGGGACACCATGGAGCCACCCGGGAACCTCGCTGCTGCTGCTCCGAGGCATCTCACGGCCGCCAAAGGAGCTGACAAAAAGATTCCCCGCTCCGATAGCGGCTCGGCATGGCTGGAACAACGCCGCCTTTGCAGCGTGCTGCCCGGCCCTGGCATCCGAGCTGGCTGCTGCCCGCTGCCGAGAAAAGCTCCCACTGGCGCTTTAAGGATGGCCCACATCACCCGGTTAACCCTGGCTGCTCCTCGCTGCCGGCTCCCAGCAGAAATTCCAGGATTTCTGCTCTTCTCCTGCTCTTACCCATCTGTCCTGCCGCCCTGGTGCAGCTTCTCCGCACTGCTGCACAGCCCTGGCATCCCAGGCACAGCTTTATATTAAATATCCTGAGCTGCTGCACAGCCCTGGCATCCCAGGCACAGCTTTATATTAAATATCCTGAGCTGCTGCACAGCCCTGGCATCCCAGGCACAGCTTTATATTAAATATCCTGAGCTGCTGCACAGCCCTGGCATCCCAGGCACAGCTTTATGGAATATCCTGAGCTGCTGCACAGCCCTGGCATCCCAGGCACAGCTTTATATTAAATATCCTGAGCTGCTGCACAGCCCTGGCATCCCAGGCACAGCTTTATGGAATATCCTGAGCTGCTGCACAGCCCTGGCATCCCAGGCAGAGCTCTATGGAATATCCTGAGCTGCTGCACAGCCCTGGCATCCCAGGCACAGCTTTATATTAAATATCCTGAGCTGCTGCACAGCCCTGGCATCCCGAGCAGAGCTTTGTTAAATATCCCCGTCCTCCCCGCAGTGCAAACCACCAGGGAGCCCTTCTGTGACGACAAAGGAGCAGGGCAGTCAGCGTGGACATAAACATCCCAATTACCTCGAAATTCCACTTCCTTGCTCCCACAAAGCTCTGACTCTTCACCCCGAGGGGCTGTGCATCCTCCTAAACCTTATCAGACATCACAAACCATCGATTTCAACAGCAGGCAGCAACAGGAGAAATATTTGCCTTCAACACTGGGGCATTTCCAAGTGCAAGCTCCGGGAAAGGCCGTCTCCTGCACGAGGTTATACAATGCAGGAGGTAACAATGTGACTCATCTTGGAAGTGTATACAAACACACTTAAAAATCTGTCTGGGGAAAAATAAACAGAGGCTGTGCCTGATTCCCGTCTGGAAAAAGCAGGAATGCTGCTGTCCTCGGGTTTGTATCTGCTCCAGGCAGGTGTAACAGAGGGAACAAAGGCATGGCCAGCAATTTAAAGAATTTAGAAAGCAAGAAAGCAGCACAGATGGACAGGGGAACAGCACAGAGCAAATGAAAAATGTTCTTGCAACATGATCCAGGAGCAGGGAGCGCGGATGTGACCCGGAGCTGATCAATCCCACCTCACGGAATGATGAAATATTTGCTCTGTGTGATCAGTTAATCCCAACCAGGAACACGTTGGAAGGGTGGCAAACAAGCAGAAAGATTTTCTTACAGAGCAATGAGTTCAAAGGAAAGCAACAAAAACATCACAGCACTCACGAGGCTCGTTTATGAAAACAAACTGGAAGGGTAAACAAAGTGGAGTGGTCAACAAATATTTGAAGAATGTAAATATTGAAGAGAAAGAGAAGCTGTATTAAAAGGTTTGGGGTTTGTTGTTTTTTTAACAACGAGCAATGGGATTATATGAAGCTGTGGGAGAGAAATGAGGCTGAAGTCAAATCCTCAGAGCCAGGAGCAGGAGAGAAGTGGAATAAACTCGTTCACTTGTCATGTTCATAAACAGCAATAGGTAACTGTTAATAAAGAGAAAATGGAATCAGAGAACCACAATATCCTGAGCTGGAAGGGACCCACAAGGATCAGTGAAGTCCAACTCCTGGCCCTGTACAGCACACCCCATTGGCAGGAGCATGGATCAATACCTCAATAACATCACATTTTTTCAGTCTCTAGTTCTGCTTTCCATAATTTTCATTTTTTTAAAGAGGCAGCAGCAAGGCAGGACTCTGAAGGTCTGCAATGATTGCTGTTACAGCTGTTTGAGTGTTACAGTTTAAAGGATTGTTTTGACTTGCTGCATTTTTGTCCCCAAAACTTCCAAGACACACACACACACAGACATCCATGTGATTTGGAGTTCCATGTGGGAAATCTTGCAAAGTGACATCCAAATCATCCCGAGTTCTTAATCTGGGCTGTGATCCTCGAAAGAACAGATGTCCTCAAGATAATTATGGCATCTCCAAATACGAGCAAGGCACAGGTTGTTTTGGGACAATGATGAGGATTCAGTTTGTGGCTTTGGGCAAGTCCCCTGTGAGAAGTGCAGGGGATAGGGCTGGATGTTTGCATTTCTCATCCTGGCTCCTACTTCAGCAGAGTTTGCTCCTTTTAGAGAATTGTTTAAACTATAACAATTTTTTAGGTCTCCTAAGCCAAGCCTCCAGTAGGGAATTAATACACAGCTATAATAAATTTGTTAAAAGCAAAAAACACCTTTCATCTCCATGTACCTCATCTGCAAACCAAGGCCAATTCCACTTCCTTTCTTCTACCCTTTGCCCATCTTGCCTATTCAGGATGGAATCTCTTCCTCCACACTGGAGGTGGGGCATGAAAATCTCCCAGCACAGCAAATCTCTGTTTTCAAGAGCCTCTTTCACCGTAAAACAACACCATTTTAGAAACAGTTCTATTTCCCAGATCAGCTGTGCTATCAGCTGCCTTTAAAACAGAAAAGAATCCACGGGGAACTCATTCCTCCTGCTGGAAAAATAATACAGCAGGTATTTGAGGCAATGATGCAGCTTTAGTGCCCTGGAGCAGCCACTGAATATTGCTGAGGTTCTCGAAGCTCTGGCCTCCAGACACATCCTTCTTTCATTCCCTGCAGCTAAGCACGGGTTTGCCTCCCAAACCTCATTCCCAAAATGTGCACCAGGCTGAGGGGAGCCACGGGAGCACCACATTCCTCTGACAGCCCAAACCTCATTCCCAAAATGTGCACCAGGCTGAGGGGAGCCACGGGAGCACCACATTCCTCTGACAGCCCAAACCTCATTCCCAAAATGTGCACCAGGCTGAGGGGAGCCACGGGAGCACCACATTCCTCTGACAGCCCAAACCTCATTCCCAAAATGTGCACCAGGCTGAGGGGAGCCACGGGAGCACCACATTCCTCTGACAGCCCAAACCTCATTCCCAAAATGTGCACCAGGCTGAGGGGAGCCACGGGAGCACCACATTCCTCTGACAGCTCTGGCAAAGCCCAATTCCAGCTCCGAGGGCTGCAGGAGCCAACCTCGCCACGGGCAAAGGGCACCTCTGCCACATCTCCAGAGCTGCTTTATTTCTGCTCCTGTGGGCTCAGAAATACACCAAAATTACAGCTCTGCCTCTCTCTGGCAGCTCTCTAAAACCCCTCTGTCTCCAGTGCAAGGCTTTTAATTCACAGCCCTTGGAGTGTCCTCACGGCTCCAGGGCTGAGACCTTGAAACGATTTCTGTGTCCTCAGGCCTGGCCACCTCCTTCTCCTGTCATTTACACCCAGCCTGATTTGCTTAGTGCTTCATTAAGGGCAGGACTCTAATTAGAGGGAGCTGTTCTTGCACTAAATATAAACAAATTGTGTGTTCCCCCTCCAGCTAATTTGTTCTAATTTTATGTGCCTATCTGGACATTTCTTCTGTTACCAATCTTTGCTGCTCCTCAAAATACACCTCAAAATACACCTCCTTACCCCCAAAGTCTCTCTTATTCCACTCATTTTCTCCTCCATTTTTCTCCTTCCAATTCCAAGGCCTGAAATTAGCTGTGGTCCAAACCACATTTTTCCAAACCTGGTATTCCAAGTGGTTTGAAAATTATTCAAAATATAGTCCCCAAATACATGTATCTCCCTCCCAAAAAAATCTACAAATTCCTCCTTCTCTGCTCCTCTGCCACACGCATGGAGTGCCTGTGACATTGTCAAAGGAGAGTGGCAGCACTTTACATCTTTTTTTAGTTGGAAAAAAAGCAGAGCATCTGCCCCCAGGTCACTTGGCTGTGACCACAGAGAGCATTCTGTCCTGGAAAAATGGTTCCAGGGGAATAAACCGCTGGAAAATGTAAAATATAATCAATAGCACAGGCCTAAATCTGGCCAAAAGGAAAATTTGAGGGAAGGAGAAGCTCAGAGAACATTCCAGCATCTTGCATTCAGCATGTGGCTCTGCAAGGACACCCAGAAGGAAAATGAATCCTGTGCAGCATTTTGGTTTTGGTGTCTCCATTTCCTGAGCTTGGATATTCTATCCTTGGATATATCATTGCTGGTATATTGAAATTTATATAATTTACTTCAACCAGGCTCAAAATCCTGAAATTAGTAGCTACTAGTCATAATAAGCATCAATTAAAGTAATAATGGAGTTAAGATGCACTTTCTAACCAAGCCTGAGACATTCAGGGGAGCGTTCAAACAAAAACACAGCAGCTGCTCAAACAAGCAAAGGAATACCCTGAACTGGTTTAGAATGGAGAGGAATCTGGAATTTCAGCAGGAAAAAGCAGAGGAGGCCTTGCCCAGGACACAGTGATTCTGTCAGGAAGCTCCACAAGGGTTTTGATGGCAACGTTTGCCTCTTGCAGGCTTTGCTGAGCAGAAACCAAGCAGAAATTTCAGCTGTGTGAGTGCTTCTCTCCAGTCCAACACAACTATCAACACACGTCGAGCGAATCAGACACTTAAAAAATGTCCAACACCTCCTTCCAGCATTTGTCCCACGAAAATCTCCGCTCCAGGCAGAGGGAAGAGGAAGAAGAGGCTGGTTTGCCTCATTTTGCAGGCAGGGAAAGCAGGGCAGAGGATCTGAGTGGTCAGTGACAGATCCAGGCACAAACAGAGCCTCTCCTGGCTCCCAGCTCCCACAGCCAGCACCTTCCTTCCCTTTGGGAGCGACCAAACAGCACCCAGCAGCCTCAGCTCCACATTTTCCCTCTCCTTGACTGAATTTTCCCCCTTTCCAGGCTTTTTAGTGAGGAAAAGAATCTCTGGAGGAGCCTCACTGCTGCCTCATTTGTCTCAACTCAAAGCCCTGAGCGAGCAAAGGCTGCAGAATTCCAGAGCAATTCCAAGCTTAGCTCTCCTTGACTGAATTTTCCCCCTTTCCAGGCTTTTTAGTGAGGAAAAGAATCTCTGGAGGAGCCTCACTGCTGCCTCATTTGTCTCAACTCAAAGCCCTGAGCGAGCAAAGGCTGCAGAATTCCAGTAAGTCTCCAAGCAGTTTGCCCTTCACTTGACATTTATGAGGCTGCAAGGACTGGAGACAGAGAGCAAGGTGATCTTGCCATCTGATAAGAGGGAGAGGCAATTTCCCAGAAAAACAAATGATTAGGATTCAATTAGCCCAAATAAATCTGCAGCCCGAGGAGAGATCTGGGGGAGAGATTCTGGGTGTTGGCAGCAAACTCTGCAAAGTGCAGCATCTTCGTGGCCTAAGTCAGAGAACTCCTCTGTGGCCTCAGAGAGGTTTCAACATGCACATATACACTAGAGAATAAAATTACAGATGTTTATCCAAATTGAAATCAAGCACTGATGCCAAAAGCCAACCACACAGGAAACAAAATCATTAAAGGGATGCTTTTGCCAGTCTATTGTCACACAGAGCTACAGCAAACCCAAAGGGCTCCAAAATGACTTGGTTTTATTTCAGATGGTCTCCTCCCACTGTAATTTCATACTTTTACTAAAATAAAAGTTGTGCCTCACACCCTGGTGCCACTGCAGGTATGAATCCAGCGTGGCACTGTGCAGCCCAGGACAAAAACCAGGGCTGGGCTGATCCTGGTTCTATTTCTGCCTCTCCTGGTGCCCACGAGCACAGCCTGGCCAAGGGAATTGAGTGCAAGGTTGTTCCTTGACTTTAGTGCACTCAGATGAATCCTCACTGCTTCCTAGAGCTTCCCACTATGGAAAGGACCAGAAAAAAAACCACAAAGGGCAGATAAATCAGCACAAAACCTGCTAATAACCCCTCAGCAACTGTGTGCCACAGAACCATCTACAAATAAACTTGCCAACGCTGCTCCGAGTTGTTCTCCCAGGCACCTGGCACAGCATCTTCTTGCTGAAAAAGGATAAAAACTGCACTTTATGGATACAGTGTCCAGGATGTATGGC
This sequence comes from Pachycephala philippinensis, assembly GCA_013397055.1. Lineage (NCBI taxonomy): Eukaryota > Metazoa > Chordata > Aves > Passeriformes > Pachycephala > Pachycephala philippinensis. The sequence continues at coordinate 191,232 of VWZT01007269.1, forward strand.
CAGTTCAGAATGTTCTGGGTGCAGGGGAAGACGAGCGACCTGTCAGTGAGGTTTGCTCTTCCTCCCGCAAACGGGAACGTTCTGATTCCTCACATCCATTTGCAGAATTCATAAGGAGCTAAGGCCTCTCCTTTCCCAAACACCAGAGCCATATTTATATGTATGTGGGTCATCTCTGGTGGTTTTCAGCAGAGGATTATCAGCACCTACTTCTTCGCCCTGAATAAATGACACACAGGAAGATGGAGACGCAGAAGAATCAATGAAGACAGCAAAGACTCAAAACGCAACATTTGAACCTGTAATGTGAAGGTCGAGCAGCACAATTAAGTAACTTTAACAGAACTATTTTGCTAAGCTCCTCCAAAAACTGAGGAAGAATTGATTTGGAAATCCAATTTCATTTGGGATCGTTTGCAGAGCCACAGAAGGAAGTTCATTGTCGCTGCACGCAGTTCTTTACCTCTCCACAGCTTCAACATGAAATTGGAAGTGATTTAAGCAGCTTCATCATTTCCCTGGGTAATGAAGGAGGCACGAATCCCAAACACCCACGTTCATCACCTCTGCGTGTCACGGCGAGGACTCGATGTCTGCGGCGAGGACAGAACCACCCCTCCTGTCCCCGTCTCACCAAGCTGCTGATTTATATCTCAGAGAAGTCGCAGAGCTGAGCAGGACGAGTGTGACAGCTCAGGAACCCCTCCCTCCCCTCTTCCACGCCCTGAGACATCGATTCCAAAGCCAGGGAAGGGCAGGGGTCGGAGCCTGGTGGGGGCACAAAGAGCCCCTGCAGCCGCAGCCTGCAGAAGGCAGAACTGAAACTGCCTGTTTTCAATCTTCGCTGCTCCCTGACATCAAACAACTTCTAATTTTAGCTCTGCTGTTCTGTAACCCTACCTAGTTCCCATCCCACCCCCACAACTACATAATAGATCCTTCCCTCAGATAAGTAGGGTGTTGGAACATTGAGAGGTTGGTTCTTTTTTTTTTTTTTTTTTCCTCACCCACAGGCACTAGCAGAAAAATGAATTACAGGTTTATTTTTAGTGGAGCCCTTGGCCCTTCTCTTCTCTGTAGGTTCCAGATCGCAGGTTCTGCAGCTCAGAACTATTCCAACCAACACAGCAGCACGAGCAATGCAGAAGGAACCACAAAGGAAGGAAAATCAGAGGAGCAGAGCTTTTATTCAGTATCCCATTTATGGGACATCCAGTTCGGCTACCAGCTTGTTTTTTGTCCCTGCAACGCTCCTCTGGCATTAGATTCTCATTTCTCATCAAAGATCTGAATTAGTTTCCATCTCTGCTGGATCATGAACTCCCCAAAACTCCTAAGAAGGAAGAGCAGAGCAAGCAGCACAGCCCGAGATGGAAGGGGAGGGAGAGCCTGCTGTGGTTTTTGGCTTTCTGAGATTTAAAGCTCGAGGCCTGGCTGATTCCAGTCCCTGAGGAGTTATGAGATAACAGTGATGTCAGCCTGGAGGCAAAAGCTCTCTCTCACAATACCAGGTCGCAACATAAAGGTGGCAACAGCATTAAAACATCACCCTGTGCCACAAAAACAACAGATTAAACCAAGGCACCAGACCCTGATGAGACAAATGCCTGTTGTCATCTGTCCTAAGAGCATCCTCGGGGGCTGCAGCATCATTCCTGCCACCAGGACGCTGTGCAGGAGCTGTGTGACGTACAGCAGGTCCCTGCATCGTGCCACTGCCACCCTCTGATGTCACCCAGCCACCCTCTGATGTCACCTAGCCACCCTGGCTGTGCACCAGCACCCTCTGATGTCACCCAGCCACCCTCTGATGTCATCCAGCCACCCTCTGATGTCACCTAGCCACCCTGGCTGCCCACCAGCACCCTCTGATGTCACCCAGCCACCCTCTGATGTCACCCAGCCACCCTCTGATGTCACCCAGGCACCCTGGGTGGCTGCAGAGCCCCGGGGCCACGCCGGGAGCTGAGACCAGATGGGGGTGAGATCATTTTGGGCATCAGGATGAGATGGCTGCTGCAAGAAATGCAGGGCATGGTGAGAGGGAGCAGCACGCTGGCCTGGGCCAGGCCCAGAGGTGGCATGGGGTGCCCTGATAACACACAGGGTGGGATTTGGGGTGATCTGACAGCACGGGGTGGATGTGGGACCCAAAAACAGGGACGGGCAAGCCCTGCTCCTAAGGGTCAGAGCAGGCTGCTCCTGCTGACAGCTCTCTGTCCCTCCCTGGTACAGACAGCATCATGTGTCTCTCTGAGCATGGCTCCAGGAGGAAATCTGGGTTAACCCCAGCAGTGCCACCCAGAGCGGGAATGGCCGCTCCTGCACCAAGGACAGAAGGATTTGTTCACATCCCATTCACTGGAGGTTTTTTCTTTAGACAAACACTAACCCTACAAACCCATTTCATATCAAGGCTGTCTAGCCCCTATTAAATACCCCCAGCAAGTTCAGAGAACTCTGCATTCATTCTGTCCTTAAATCTGTGCTCCTCCAATCAATCCAGCAGGGACAAATCCACATTATTTGGGCAAAGCAGGACCTGAAATAACATCCTCAACTCACCCTCCTGTGCCTGGATATTGCAGCACAACCAAATAAACAAAACTGCCTGTAAATATCCTGGGGGGAGCAGAGTGACAGCTGCAGAGATCCAAACTGCTGTATAATTAAACAAGGGAAGCAGTCAGAATATTTGATTTTGGGAAGGGGTGGAAGGGGGATGCTGAAGAGGCAGGGCTTGGGTACCACTTTCCAAATGTCTCCAGGAGAGCCAGGGGAGCCGATCAGGATCCTTATGGCATCCCAGCAGAACAGAGGGGCCCAGGGCTGCTCAGAGCCCCCAGGGCCCTGCCTGGAGCCCGAGGAACGGAGAGGGAAGAGCGTCACCTACTGAAGCCTGGCCAGCAGCACTTCCTCCAGCACTGTAATCTGCTTATGTCCCCACGAATCCTCGAGCGGCCTCCCCGCTTAGCTCCCGGCCTGACAGAATCACCAGGATGCTCCAACGTGAGCTGTCAGAAACGCTGTGACACACGGGGAACAGCCAAAGTCCCCAGTTCCACGGTGCACAGAGCTCCCGTGCGGGGCTGGAGGGGAGGCAGGGACAGGGATGCAGCAGGGCCGGGATGCAGGGATGGGGATGCAGGGATGGGGATGCAGGGATGGGGATGCAGTGGGGCCGGGATGCAGGGATGGGGATGCAGGGATGGGGATGCAG
>VWZT01007269.1:203949-216479 GCA_013397055.1 Pachycephala philippinensis
GGAGGGAGGGAGGGGAGAGAAAGGGAGAGTCAAAAGAGGATGAAGAACAACAGGCAAACAACTCGACAGGAGGGTGAGAACAACGAAAGTCACTTGGGGGTTAGCCCCAAGCTACTGAAAGCTTGGTTAACCCCAAGCTCTCCCTCCTGCCCCCCAGAGAAGGGCAGGAAAAGCATCTCAAGGATGGCCCCAGGTGAGGAACTTGTTTGGAGCCTGGCAAAAGCCCTGGGTCGCTGCTGTGCCCCCAACTCCGACCCCCTGCCACCACCCCAGGGTCCAGCAGGATGCTGGGGGACAGAGAGGACCCTCCTCCTCCTCCTCTTCCTTCTCCTCCTCCTCCCAGCTTCCTCTCCAGGCTGAGCTCCTGCAGGGAGCCGGGGATAACCCCGCTCCCTCTCACTGCGGGGAGGGAGAGTGACACCCCCACCACCCCCCGAGGGGGCATTTCGGGGGTGGGGAGGGAAGGAACAAAGCAGGGGGGTTCTGGGCAGTGCACAGGCTCAGGAGGAGTGCTCAGACACGACGTGGGGAGGAGAGAAGAGAGTGAGGGGGGACAGGCAGGCGGGGAAGCAGCGATGGATGGTGCAGAAGAGCCATACCGGAGCCCGGGGACAGCGCCACGGACACGGGCGGAGCAGAACCCAGGTACGGGCTCCTCGGCTGCATCCCCCGAGCCCACTCACCTCGCACAACACTCACAAACGATTGGGCCTGACTTAGTAACTCTTTGCTGCGCGCTCAGCTCGGGCTGGAGGCATCAAACCAACCAGCTAAAGGTGAGCCCGGCGCCGGCATCCAGAGGCATCCGTAGCTGCGTGGCCCTGCCCCGGATTGGCGGAGCACGGTGACTTCATGCCGCCCCATTCATCCCCCGGCTTCTCCCCGCCGGTTCTCCTGGCCTACTTTGCTCCAGTAAATCAGTCTGGAGCCTGTGAGCCAGCGCTGCCAGCCCAGGAACGCGGCTCGCAGCTCCCCAGAGCGCCCTGGCACCGGGCAGACGTGAGCAAAGCCGGCTGCGAGGGAGGCAGGGAAAACACTGCTCAGGCAAATTAAGAGCCTCTGAGGGCGAGGAACATCGCCGGCTGAAAGTGCTTATTCATCCCCCGGTGCTCAGGCGCGCGGCAGGAGCACGCAGAGACCGGCAAATAAATATAAACGCAGCGAAGGAAGGGCAGCTCAGCCTCCGCAAAAGCAGAGCGCTGCTGCTCCTCCCCTGGGCACAGGCGGTTCACAGCTCACCCCCAGGGAGCAGACCTTCGGAGGGTTAGTGTATTTAATATTCTACAGCCCTGCCATCAGCCTGGACTGGATGGAAATCTAACAGATGTCACTTCTCCTGCAGAAGTGCAGAGGGTCCAGGAGGATGGGAACACGCAGCAATCAGCACCCAAACCACCCCAAAATGGGGCCATGGGCACGGGGAGTACCCCTGTCGTGGCACACAGAAAATGTGTGTTTTGCCATGTGTTTGTGCTGCGATGCGTTCATGCGTGCCTGCACAAACCAGAGCTGGCACACTGCACCTCTGTACTCAGAATAATTGGGAAGGACGGAAGAGAGGAGGTTTAGATGGGATATTGGGAAGGAATTCTCCCTGGGAGGGTGGGGAGGCCTGGCACAGGGTGCCCAGAGAAGCTGTGGCTGCCCCTGGATCCCTGGCAGTGCCCAAGGCCAGGCTGGATGGAGCTGGGAGCAGCCTGGGACAGTGGGAGCTGTCCCTGCCCACGGCAGGGGTGGCACTGGATGGGTTTAAGATCCCTTCCATCCCGAACCATTCCATGATTCCATGAAATACAGCCTTATCAGGGACATAAATCCCCTCTTCCCAACACTTATTTCACCCTCCTAAGACATCCAGTGCAGCCACAGAGATCCACAAACAGCAATTCCACACACAGTGGACAATCTGCCCCCCAATCCCTCTTTCACAAAGCCACTGATGTCCCTGACATTTCTACTTCTGTGGTTTTCTCCAAGTTCCCAGCAGTGTGGGAGGGGGAAAAAAACCCACAACAGCTTCATGAAGGACTTTCAGCAAATCCTGAGCTAAAGAATCATAATTTTGCAACTCAGAAAAAGCTGAATTTCTACGTTTCAGCCTCTTTACAGCAGAGGCTCTCTGTAGTTACAGCAGCTCCTGAACTTAAAAGCAAACAGGAAACATCTCCCGAGGAAGTCAGTGTTCGGAAGGGAACAGCCCACTGTGAAATGCCTGAGCTCTGGGTAGGAATTCGAGGCTCTATAAATAGCCACAGCCATGGTCGTGTTAGCCCGGGGTTCCAGCTCATAATTGCCTCCAAAAGGATATCATCAAAATTAGAAAACATTGCTTTTTGTAAGCATTACCTGCCCCTTCAAACAGCCACAACTCACAGCCAGCAGGGCATCCTCTGCGTGGCTTCACCCTCACCTCTCCAAGACTCCCAGTGACTAAAAAATTCCCTTCTTCCAGTGCCCACGCAGTGCAAACAAAGGGCTGAGGAGGCTCAGACAGATTAATTTGCCAGGAAAGGTTCATCACCTGCAGGCAGAGAATTCTCCGTGCTGCCTGTGAGGCACCACTTCGGCCACACTCTGATTCTCCCATATGGCAAAAAAAGGGAAAGGCTGCAGGAGTTAAGGAAAGCAGCAAAAAAACCCCAAAACCCTCTGTGGGTCTGTGAAATGCATGCAAAACAAAACCTGTTAGTGACAGAAGCAGTGGGAGGGGAAATTAGAAACAAATCAGGAAATGTTACGGGGAGAGAGAGAAAGAGCTGCTACAGAGGATGTCAGGGTGTAAGGAGGAGAGAGTTTCAGTGGTATGCACCTCGGTTACAGGTGTACAGATCCCCGGGAGAACGTGGCAGGTGGGTAAAATCCTGAGTCCTCCCCGAAGTCAGCAGAGATCTGCAGCGTTACAGGGCACAGCAGATGCCAGCGCAGCATCTGCCAGCCAGGGCACACCTCCATTTCCCTGGGAAAAAACCTCAGCAGGGACTCCCTCTGTGCTGCAGCAGCTGGGAAGTCACATGAGGCTTCATTTCCAGCAAAAAAAAAATATGCATTTCTCTTTCTCTGGGCATGATGGGAGCTGTAGTCCCATGGGCAGAGCAGGGAGTGCCCAAGAGCCATTTCTGGGCTGTGACTGCAGCCTCTGTCCTGGGCAGAAACGTGGGGTTTGGGAGGGAGAGAAAAGTGCAACAGCAGCACAGCACCTTCAGCTGCTTGGAATAGAGAATAGAGAAAAACACCCCTCCATCAAAAGGAGAAAAATAATCCCCTAGAGAGACTTGGGAATAAGAATATTTGCGTCAGGAGAATGAGGGGCACAGAGACACTGGGATGATTCAGATTGTAGCTGCTGCTTTCCTGAGCAATGTTGTAATAAAAAATCCTGCTTTCACCCAGTCTTTTGGCTCTTTCCCTCCCCTCATTGTCCTGCCTGTTTGAACTCAACCTCCCCTTTGCCCGAGGTGGTGCAATCACCTCTCCCAGCCCAGCAAAGGCTCAGTCACTGTGAAAAGCTGGGGAACAAGAACTCCAGGACTCACGGCAAGCTCAGAGAGAAATTAGTTTCATTTCTGATGAATCCAAATGAAAGTCATTTCCTAATTTTTGCCATCATTGCCAAGAACCTGCAGTCACTGTGAGAAGGCTGCAAGACGTCACTGCCTTGGGCAGTGATCAGTTTTTAATTTAGAGACAAGGAGATTCTGAAATATCTCATGGCCAGAAATAATTCCCATCACACCACAGCCCAACACCTGAACAGGACAGGATTTGCACTCAGGATAACGCTGAACATGCAGGCTGCCAAAATCAGAGTGCTTTTAAATGCCTTTAGACCTGTTGGAACTTAAATCTTTCCAATCCATCAGGATAAATCTTTATATGGAGTCCAACAGCCTGCAGCCCCTGGGCTGGCACTGCCTGAGGGATCAGCCACGGAGACACTGGGGAAACCAAACCTGTTCCCATCTGGATCTGTGGGGTATCTCATGCAGTATCCTATACAAAAATAACCTCAATTTTCAGATAAAGGGGTGAAGAACGCACACTACGATTTTTTTTTTGGCTTTAAGAATAAAAACCACCAGAGGGATGACTGCAGGGGAGGAGAAAGATCCTGAATCCATCATTTCTGAAACCTGAGACAGATGAAAGCAGCTAAAACAGGGGCCCAAGAACACAACTTGAGGCTGCATTGAGGCGTTTCAGATGGGCACTGAGAGCCTCCCTCAGCCCCTCCTGCACATTCAGGGGCTCTCCTGGTGAGAGTGGCATCAACCACGGGGCAGAACAAGGGCTGGAAATGGGAATGCAGGGCAGAGGATGCCCCTTCCCCACAGTGTCCCACCCCACAGAGCCACATACCCTGCTTTCTCAGGGCACCGAGGGGTGGCAGGTGCTGCACAAAGCCCGAGCTCATGTAAAGAAGCCTAAGCCTGGAGCAAAGATCCTTTTCCAGAGTAAAGAAAGAATGAAATCTGGCAGTGCTGGAAGCTTTTCCAGACCCGTATCCCCCAAACAGACCCACATGCCCATGGCCTGGCACTGAAACAGCAGCAAGGGGTTCAGGAGAGCCAGCACACAGCAGGCAAAGGTTTGGGACTGGGAACTCACAGGGGAAAGGAAAGCAGGCAGCAGAGAAAGCTGAAGGAAAAGGATTAAAGTTGGAGGAGAAGAGGGAAAAAAGCAGAGGGGCTCAAGGCCAGAGCGTGGCTGGTGCCACCCCAGTGCCTGACCTCGCTCCACACGCCGCCACCTCATCACCAAAATGCACAATAAATACTCTGCACAGGCCAGGGAGGGAAGGGATGGGGAGGAGAGGGAGAGGGGAGAGGAGAAGAAGAAAGGCAGAGGTCAGCAGCACTCACACGGTTACAGTCATCGGCAGCAAGGGGGGAGTCTGTCCCAGGCCAGCTCCCCACAACCTGAGGGAGCGTCCCTGCAGCAGCAGGGGAGGAAACGCTGCTGGAGTCAAAGAGGATAAAATCCCAGCCGGGTTACACACGCACAGTGGGGCAGGGGGAAAAGCAGCACAGAGCCGTGACCTCGGAATCCAGCGTGGAAGGATGCAGTGCTGCCATGGGGGCAGCTCTGGGATGGCTTTTTGGGGTTGGTGTGGTCACTGCAGCCCGGCCCCAGAGGAAGCAGCAGTGACGAGGCTGATGAGAGGGCAGAGCTGAGGAGAGAGCTCCACGGAGCTGGAGCTGCGCAGGAGGCACTGGGCTCTCTCATCTGCTCTCAGATTTCTCCCATCACAGGCAATTCGATTTTAAAGGAACAGCTGCCTTGGAGCCTTTTGCCAGATGCACTGCTGCTGTGGGGTGAGAGGCAGAGAGCTGAGAGAAAATGAATTCTCTGTTGAAACAAAGAGAATTGGAGGGTGATGAGTACTGGAATGAAATTCTCAAGGCCAGAATTTACCAACCAGACTGCCCACTCCCACTATCACAGCTTTTCCCAAGTCTCCTGAAACAGGGGAGAAAAGCCCTGGTGAGAAGTGTGGATGTTCAGCTCAGACCTGGTGAGAAGTGGGATGTTCAGCTCAGACCTGGTGAGAAGTGGGATGTTCAGCTCAGACCTGGTGAGAAGTGTGNTCAGACCTGGTGAGAAGTGGGATGTTCAGCTCAGACCCTGTGAGAAGGGTGGATGTTCAGCTCAGACCTGGTGAGAAGCGTGGATGTTCAGCTCAGAAGGAAGCCAGGGCATCCCTTGCAGAGGCAGAACCTATAAAAGGATGTTCCAAGCTCGTTCTGAGTGGTTGGTACCTCCCCTTTTTACCTGCTGGCTATGAAGTGTGAAGATGCACTTATTTCCCAAGGTGACCATTGCAAATCTTCTCATATTCCAAAGATTTTCAGCACTAAAAGCCTGGAACAGGCCGTGATGAAGTGTGTGTGTGCTGACTGCAAAGAGCCGATTTGTTCAGGGGCTCACACTGAGAGCAATCTCTACAACACAAGAGCAGGAGGATCCTTCACCAAACCAGTGCAAAATAAATTAAATTCCCAGTTCAGACCAGTGGAATTTTTCTGTTCCTACAGAGAATTAAGAAGAAATGCCCTGCAGTAAGCAGCTGCATTTCAGAAAGCACTGATGGCTGTAACCAAAGGTCTCTGTAAGGACAGGAGCAGAGGCATTCCAGCTGAAGGAAGCTATTCCCACATCCCTTTTCCACCACTCACAACCTGCCACAGTCCCAGGGGAAGCTGAGGCAGCACCAGCGTGGCTCAAGAGCAATTTCTCCTCCAGCTGCTTAGGCAGAAGGATCAGCATCCCCCTGCTTTCCCTGTGCCAGGGCTGTGAGCAGCAAAAAGTTCATCGTGGGCCCGGATTCTCCAAAAATTAAAGTGAGAGAACAAAAAAAGATCTTCTGTAAGAAATAAATCTTCTGTTTCTGCCCTCCATCCAGTCCTGACTGCTGATTTATTGGCTCCACAAGTGGGGTTGGACTCACTTATCCCCACACTGCTTCTCCCCACCTGTGCCTTGATCCTTTCTCTGCCCCCTGCACATCAAACAAGTCCCTGTAAATGAGGATATTTTGCCCAATCTCACCCCCAAGATTAAGCAAAGCTTGAAATCTTTGAGATTTTATTAAGAACAGAGGCAGATTAAAGCTGTAGCAACTCAGGGGGCTCCTACCTTGAGACACCCTTCTCACCCCACTGCTTTGAGTTAAAAAAACCCCGTAAAAAGGGTGGGAAAAGAGGGCACTGACTCCTCACAGACACCACAAGCAGCAGCTCCATCTGCTAACCCGACTCTGCAGCACAAGAAGGGACACTCCACGGTCCAGCTGGGATGTCTGACATCATATTTTAGAGTTTTATTAAGTGGATCCACATTTCCACCTCCCAGGAAGTCTTCTGGAACGGGAAACTTCCCTTTTAAACTGGATTTTGGCTGCAAATGTCACAAAGAAGCTGAAGAATATGTTTCATTCTCACCTGTTATTTGTCTTCTCTGTTGGCCAGACCCACAGATCGAGTTCTGGGCATCAAAGATCACTTTTTACTTCCCCTTAAACAGCACCCCAGGCCCCAGAGCATCCCCTAGGAAACTCCACACACAAATAATATTAACAAAATACCTTTTTAACAACAGCAAACCGGATTTGTGACGATTCACAAGGAAAAGAGGTCAGAGAAAAACAGGTCCTGAACCCATCCCACCCCATTTTAATTGAACATCACCTTTGTGTCACTGCCCTGCACTCAGCAGTGGCCTCACACGGGGTGGAAGCAAGGGATAGATGCCCTCTCAGAGCTTTTCTTTGCAGCAGGCACACTCATGGCATGACTCACGTGGAGCTTTCTGATGCCACCCCAGCCACAATGTTCCCAGCACGAAGGAAGGTGGGTTTCTGTGACAGGCAGACAAAGAGGTGTTGCCCACACTCTGCTTTTTCCCAGGGAACTCTGCACTCATTTCATCATCATCCTGATGCATCCATTCATTCTGCTATCAAGACATGACTGGTACAGCTAAAATTCCCAAATCCTTCGGGTTTGGGCACATGCAATAGGGTTGGAAGGACAGTTACAGCCCCTATAAAAGCCCCTACATGTATCCCACATCCCCCAGCTTAAAAATGCTTCCCCATGAGATGAGGTGGGAAACTCTGACCTAGAGATTTAAAGCCAAGTCTGCAGATTTAAAGATTTAAACCCCAAAGCAGCCCCTCCCTGCAGAAACCTGGCCACACAAGCAGAATTACCATCAGGCTGCCCAATAAACCCTCCCTTCTGTGCATCTGTGAAACCCCCAGCTCTGCCTGGGAGAGCTCAATCCAGTTGAGTTCTGTGAGACTCTCTGATGGTTAATTTTACAGCACAACTGAAGTTTCAGTGCTGCAGCAGGAGCCCACAATGGCCTTGTCTTTCTTCCCTCGTCTTGCCCTTCAATTTGGGCAACAATTGGAGCATTTTCAGGCAATCTCAGAGGGCCCAGGACAGGCTTGGTGGGCACACATCCCCTCTCAGAATGGGCTCCTTCTCTCTGCTCGATGCCGGGCGGAAGGAGGAGTGAGCAGAACAAATCTGAATTAATTAAATCTGAATTAATCCCCTCCACAGCCAGCCCTGCTCTCCAGGGCCAGTTGGCACCTCACAGCGAGGGCAGCTTGGGAAATGAGCCCTGAGAGGGGCAGGGAGCAGGGGAACAAAGCTGAAACCTGAAACTCTCCCTGCAGGGCTCTCTGGTGGAGGTGTGAGCAAAACCTGGGCACTTCCAAGCAGGAAGCTCATCACTGTTTTGGGTTCTCTTTGCCTCAGTCTCAGGAGTTCTTTTCTTCGGGGTTTACATTAAAAGGCAGGAGATGTTGAGTTGTTCTTCTAATTGGATGTTTATTAATTCTTATCTAAGGCATAACTGCACGGGATGTGCCCTCTAGTTAAAAGGTGGAAAAATGGCCACGAGTTCTAACTTCCAAGGCCATTTAAAGTCCAAACTATCCAATTATCAAATGCCAACTAATTTATTTTTACTTATAATCCAGTAACCATTGACCCACAAGCCGCATTGCGGATTTTTTGGACCAATATCAGAACAATACCTAAACACCTAGGTTTGTGAAGAAGAAGAAGGAAAGAAGGAGAACAAACCTACACCAGAAATCCTCCATCTTGTCACTAAATCCCATAAGTGGAATTCCCTACATCTCTACGTATTTCACCCAGTGACATAACAAACTTCTTTTTAACTCCACAGCAACAACTTCAGTGCTATCATATAATAAAGGGAGTTTTTTCCAAGGTCTCAGATCAAATGCAGCGTGGTTTTGAGGGGTCATTCTCTGAACTCGGGGTCCAACAGAAGTTCTGTCCCAGGAGCACAGGGAAAATACCTTTGGGTCACTCCCCCCAAGCAACAGCCCCCAGAAAGCATCCCCAGCCTCTTCTCTGCCAATTCTCCACCAGAATATTCTGAGAATCCTGGAATTATTTATTACGGGGCACAGAGCTCGTGGGGTGACCATTGCCCCAGGCCTGGAAGTGAAATGCAGTTACACAACCAAAACTTCTGCTCTTGGGAGCAGCAAGGGAAGGTAAGGAACCTGCCCAGTGTGTCAGAGAAGGAGAAAGATATGGATGCTAAAAAGCTTTAGCAGAGAAGATTTCAGCTCTCAGCAGCAGTTTGGGAGAGCTCTGTTCTTTCTCATGCGAAACTGTGCAAAACACGATAAAGTTTTCTGTAAAGACTTTGCTAATCTTGCACCTGTGAATATAATTAGAATTGTTGTGATACCGACTAGAGAAATGGATGATGTGTGAATTGACCAATCACCCTGATAGGTAGTTAGTTAGAGGTCCAATACCTCTTGCCATTTAGGAAGACACTAAAAGAACTAAACACATAAAAACCCGTCCTTTGTTAATTAAATAATTCATTCCTTTCTGCTGACCACACTCGTGTCTCGGAGTCCTTCTTTGCCCTCCGGCACCACCGACAGTGACAGAAAGAGGGACATTGAAACACCTCTGCACCTCCTCCTCGTGTTCCTGAGCATCAGGAGGGAGTGACACAGCGGGGTGAGGTCTGTCAGGCTCCCCTGTGCTCAGTGACAGGCAAAGCACAGCAGGGCTGATCTCATCCTGCCTAAAACCAGCCCAGCAGAGACAGAATTTTCAATAAAAAGCCAAAAACCATCAGTGGTGGCATCTGAAGAACAGAGGGCACGTGGTGTTTGCAGTCACTGACTCTGCCAGAGGCCAGGCTGAACCCAAGGGGAACAGAGCTGAGCTTGAGCTGCTCTTGTCAGCCAGAGATGTGTGGGAATCGGAGGAGTAGAAACCCCCACAAACACTAATGAGTTTAATTTACAGCCCTGGAAAGAGCTTGGGTTGATGTAATGATAAAGGTATACAGATCTTAAATAGAATTATTATAAACCTATGTTTCTATAGTTATAAGTAAGAAAATGCATTGGGTGATATGGTGAAGGGTTTTAAGTATAATAATACGATTTTATAGTTTAAGTTAAGAATTTAGATGTTATAATAGAAGTATGTGTGTGTATGTGAGCTAACAAGTTATTGGTCAAGAAACAGACACAATGCAGTAAAAAGTACCAAAGGTGATAGGTTATAAAATCAAAACAAAGTTTCGTGTTAATTGTCTATTGGACTAGAAAGTTATAAATTGCCATGGAACTCTGAAACTCGTGACTTTCTTCAGTTATGGAGACTTGCTGTTAAACCTGTAACTCCTGAGACTGAGGCCTCGTTTGATTTTTTAAGTAATAAGTCGTAAATAACAGAGTTGGTCCTGTCTCTTAGATAAGGTTCTGACAGAGGTGAGAGGGGCAAAAAAGGGACATATTCTAAATATTAACCATCTTTCTTACAAAAAAACCAACCTACAGCATTCTGGTTAAACTCCTATTTAACATTATGTCAAACTGACCCAGAGCTTGGAGCTAGATCCAAATCCAAACTCACTTTCAAGTCACTGCAAAAGCATCAGGGTTCTGCTCAGGGAGCCTGGGAGACCTCAGCAGCCTCCAAACCTTGTCCAGAACACTTTTAAAAACTTCCCTGAGGATGATCCCTCCATCTGTGAGGGATAAAAGCTCCTCAGGGGTCTGAGGGGCAGCAGGACCCTTCCTACAGGGATCTGTGCTGGATCTGTGCAGGAAAAGGGGCTCGGAATGTTGTGCCCAAAGGAAAAGGACACAGGGAACATGCAGCAAAGCAAGCCCTAAGGACATAAATAATACAGAATTTATCCATTTTCAAACTCTGATCTCTTTTCTGCTCTTCCCACAACTTCCTGGGAAAATTCAAGCAGCCAACAGAATTTCTTCTTCAACTTGTCTCTGTCGCAAGCTTTTCCCTAATTCCCTTGAAAGCTCTCTTGTGAATTTTGATCCATTATTTGAGAATTCTTTGTCAGATTGCTCAGAGTAACAGCAAGCCCTGCAGCCCTGGAACTGCAGAATCAGGAGCTGCAGAGATTAAGGAACTAGGATGAAATGCAGGAAATATCAAGGACAGAGATCTTAAAATTAACTGTGCTCTCCCATTTCCTCCATTAGATATGATCTCTGTGTAAATCATTTGGATTTACAGCAGTGGAAATGTAAATAATTTTGATTTATTTGGTTTTTTGTGTAAATGATTTTTTTATTACCTCTTGCAAACAGCCACTCACTTCCCTCTCCTCCATTTCCAACCTTGTGCTTTTCCTCTCGTCAACAGTTTGTCTCCTCCTTAGGCTGAGTCTAAGGACTGATTTTTCCTCTGCTTCAGCAGCTCAGCTTTTAATTAAAACACACTTTGCACCCTTAAACCTGACGGGTGTCCCGGTGCTGTGACAAGTCCTTGGATCAGGCAGGGACAGGCTCATGAATTTGGGGTTAATTTGGTGAAAATTCAAGGTAATTCATGCATAACTTTGTCTGCTTTCAGTGATGATGGGGTCTGTCATGTGCACACCTCTCATCCAAATCCGTGGCTCCATCCCAGCCTTACCCACCCCTGGAATCATTTTAAGTCAAGCACAATTATTTGGACCCTCAAGCTCAGCTCTGCCTGAATTTGTACTTTCACAGTCGTGGTGTTCCAGCATCTGAGCAGCTCAGACTCAATTCACCACCTCTGTTTTCCCGGGAGGTAAAAAAGGAACTCTCCTGATTTCATAAATAGCGACACGAAGTGACTCACCCACACTCACCCAGGCAATCAGCAAGCACAGAAACGAGCCCTAAATTCACACAAAACCTCTTTCCAGCACATCCCACTAAATCCTCCCTTCTAAAAATACCCATAAAGGACATTTTTTTGCCCCGAGATGACGTTTAACTCCCTCTCAGCACCACCCAGGCACGGATAACTTACATGGATTTGCAGAGGGAGAGCTTTTTCCTCAGGGAGGAGACACAGGGGTGGCACACCTGCCTCACCAGGGTGCCACAGGACGCCTTGCCAGGGTAGGGGTCCTGCACCATGGCAGCACTTCCCAACCCTCCAGCCACCAGCAGCACTCCCACCTCCGGAGGAAGGAGTGCCAGAGAGCCCCAGGTGCAGCCAAAATGTTCAGTCTTGTCCTAAAACCTCCCGGAGATGGAGCATGGAATCCCTCGCTGAGAAGGGAACCCCACCAGCAGCACCCTGAGTGAGGATCCTGCCTCTGAGGGTTCCTCCAGCAGCCCCTTGGGTGAAGATCCTGCCTCTGAGAGTTCCTCCAGCAGCACCCTGAGTGAGGATCCTGCCTCTGAGGGTTCCTCCAGCAGCCCCTTGGGTGAAGATCCTGCCTCTGAGAGTTCCTCCAGCAGCACCCTGAGTGAGGATCCTGCCTCTGAGGGTTCCTCCAGCAGCCCCTTGGGTGAAGATCCTGCCTCTGAGAGTTCCAGCAGCAGCAGCTTGGGTGAAGATCCTGCCTGGCAGGGTTCCTCCAGCACCTTTGCTGAAGATCCTGCGTGTCAGGAACCCCACCAGCAGCACCCTGGATGAGGATCCTGCCTCTGAGGGTTCCTCCAGCAGCACCCTGGGTGAGGATCCTGCCTCGGAAGGTTCCAGCAGCAGCACCCTGGGGGAGGA
>VWZT01007269.1:216594-236189 GCA_013397055.1 Pachycephala philippinensis
CAGCAGCACCCTGGGTGAGGATCCTGCCTGGGAGGGTTCCAGCAGCACCCTGAGTGAGGATCCTGCCTGGGAGGATCCCAACCATTCCCAGCTGTGTGTTCTCTGTTTTTCCCATCTCAGAACGGACTCAGCAATCAGCAGCCCTTTGCTCTTGGCTCCTTTCAGCACTTTCCCAGCTGTCCTGGGCCGGGTGCAGCTCGTTCCCTGCTCTGAGCTTCCTCCTCCTGCTCCTGCCCTCCTCTGGGATGCCAGGGGCAGCGTGCCAAGGCAAGGTGCACCTTCCAGGGCATGGCACGTGGCTCTCTGCCCTCCTTTCTGCTCACATCCTGCAGGACTGATGAAATCCTGGGCAATTTTGGGGTTTTTAGGGATTTTTTTAAGGAGCTGATGTACAACAGTCGATTGATAAGTGACCAGAATTATCCTGGAGCTCTTCAGAACAGAAGCTCAGAGATCCCAACCTGTGCTTGGAGGACCTTTTGTTACTGATCAAAAAATAAAAGCAGCCAAAAAAAATCCTCCTCATTCAATTTCTGGGGGTCTAAAAGCCTGAAGATGCCTCAGAAACAACGTTCAGCTGTGTTATTTATAACAGCAGACAGAAGCTCTCAAAGGCTCCTCACTAATTCATGTCCAGCTCACATTAAAAGTTGTGTTTGAGTTATTTTTTGGCCAAGTTTCATGAGCACAAACCACCAATATCTGAAGGAAGAGTGTACCAGTGCAGCCTGAGGGAATTACATCAGAAAATGAGGGAAAACCCAGCAGAAAAGGCAATTTACTATCCCTCACATAGGATCATTTCAGGATCCACAAAAACAGAAGTTAATTGTAATTAAATTTAGGCAGAGGAATGTTGCTGGTCCCAAATAGAAGAGGTCAGAAGGCTCAGCATCACTGTGGCTCTGCATAAATAGATTTGAGATCTGACTGCTGCTGAAATCTGCCCCTTCCAGCCAGGAAAATATTCCTAGCACCAACCTAAGTGTTCTATTTAGTCCTCACCTGAAACAGGTGACACTTCCAAATGATCCCCTGCTGCTACACCCAGAAATTTATGAACAAATCCCAACCCTGTGAAATTCCAGCTCAAATGGAGTAACAACACATCACACAGAGGTGATGCCCTCACAACCCCCTGCTTTGCTGTCCCACTCTTTATTTCCTGGCTGCAAACAGTCACCTGCCAATCAATTAGGGATGTTTTGTTAATTAGTCCGGGCTCCACAGCCTAGGGGAGATGGATAAGTGGAGTGAAACAGAGAGGAAAAGGTGAGCTACAACCCCCAAGTGCTTCTTGTGAGCCAAAAACTCGCTGTAACCCCCTATAAATCACAACATCAGTGAGTAAAATGCAGCTTAACCCCACAGAGAATCCCAGAAACCCAAACCCAGCTGCATCCAGGGATATTTGTAGGGAAACAGCCCTGCAGGACCTGCCCCAGGACACAAAGGCAGTGACAGCTCAGGGCTCACAGTTCATGCCAAGCACAAGAAAACTCAGCAGATTCAGGCTCAAAAGTTGACCTACAAGATACAGCAAAACTCCTCATCACGTGCCTCTGAGCGAGGCAACATTCATAAATCATGCACCAAAATAAACAACAAAAATCGGTTTTCAACAGCTTTTGTGCCAATGCTGCAATCTGAAGCAGCCATTAATCAACCCAAATTAAAGTTTCTTCTGGAACTTCACAGCAGTTCTCACCCAGCTGCTGCACACAAGTTCCAGACTTCAGGACGGTCACAACACTTCAAAAGTGAATAAAACCAAGCTCAGTGGTGCCTTTGCTGAGGGCAGGATTCACCCAGGAAATGCCATTTGTGTGGTTTTAAGGATCAGAGGTGCTAATCACCAACACACAGCAAGTCTGATGAAGCTGCAACAGCAGCTGGAGTTTAGGGAATGAGCCTCCAAAGAAAATTCAGGCTACTTCAGGGGCTGGAGGCATTGTCCCACTCTCAAGGTGATGAAAAATGCAGCTTTTTAGACATCGATATGAGCAATTTAAATCACATTTCTTGTTAAACAGCTCTGAGAGATAAAAGGAAAATAAATCAGGACCTCGAGCAGCCCAGCATTCCACTGAGGGGTCCCATGTCACTGTTGTACCAGGGACAGCAAGAAACGACACAGGCCCCATCCATGAAGGAATGGAATTATTTATTAATTTACAAACTGGTTTATATATCTTAGTTCACTTGAATGGCACAAAATTATTGGTCCCCGACCATCCACCTCTTAGAATGATTGGCTAAACCCTACAACAAAATATTTCTCCAGTCAGTACCACAACAATACTGCACAACAACTTGCACCTGCAAGATAAAGGATTAGAACAAAAAAACTCTGCTTTTCGGCCTGCATCCGTGTGAAAGCAAGGACTTGAAAGCAAGGACTTTCACATGGATGCTGGCAGAAAGCTGGAAAATCTCTCAGCGACCAAACCTTCAGCATCCAGAGTCCCAGGCACAGACTCACCTGTCCTCGCGCATGAAGGGGCTCAGGAACCGCGCGGAGTCATCGTCGTGGCTGCTCTGCTGGCTGCTCTGCTGGCTGCTGCAACACGAGACAGGCACAGTTAGGGCTGGGCAACCTCCTGGGGACACTCAGCTTTAATCCAGAGCACAGAGAACACAGACAGGGCTGGGGAACCTCCTGGGGACACTCAGCTTTAATCCAGAGCACAGAGAACACAGACAGGGCTGGGGCACGTCCTGGGGACACTCAGCTTTAATCCAGAGCACAGAGAACACAGACAGGGCTGGGGAACCTCCTGGGGACACTCAGCTTTAATCCAGAGCACAGAGAACACAGACAGGGCTGGGGAACCTCCTGGGGACACTCAGCTTTAATCCAGAGCACAGAGAACACAGACAGGGCTGGGGAACCTCCTGGGGACACTCAGCTTTAATCCAGAGCACAGAGAACACAGACAGGGCTGGGGAACCTCCTGGGGACACTCAGCTTTAATCCAGAGCACAGAGAACACAGACAGGGCTGGGGAACCTCCTGGGGACACTCAGCTTTAATCCAGAGCACAGAGAACACAGACAGGGCTGGGGAACCTCCTGGGGACACTCAGCTTTAATCCAGAGCACAGAGAACACAGACAGGGCTGGGGAACCTCCTGGGGACACTCAGCTTTAATCCAGAGCACAGAGAACACAGACAGGGCTGGGGAACCTCCTGGGGACACTCAGCTTTAATCCAGAGCACAGAGAACACAGACAGGGCTGGGGAACCTCCTGGGGACACTCAGCTTTAATCCAGAGCACAGAGAACACAGACAGGGCTGGGGAACCTCCTGGGGACACTCAGCTTTAATCCAGAGCACAGAGAACACAGACAGGGCTGGGGAACCTCCTGGGGACACTCAGCTTTAATCCAGAGCACAGAGAACACAGACAGGGCTGGGGAACCTCCTGGGGACACTCAGCTTTAATCCAGAGCACAGAGAACACAGACAGGGCTGGGGAACCTCCTGGGGACACTCAGCTTTAATCCAGAGCACAGAGAACACAGACAGGGCTGGGGAACCTCCTGGGGACACTCAGCTTTAATCCAGAGCACAGAGAACACAGACAGGGCTGGGGNACTCAGCTTTAAATCCAGATCAAGGAAAACAAACAGAGCTGGGGAACCTCCTCTAAAACATTCAGCTTTAAATCCAGATGGAGGAAAACACAGACAGAGCTGGGGAACCTCCTCTGGAACACCCAGCTTAAATCCAGATGGAGGAAAACAGATCTTTGTGACCTGTGGAACACTCAGCTTTAAATCCAGATTAGGGGAACCTCCTCTGGAACATCCAGCTTTAAATCCAGATGGAGGAAAACACAGACAAATCTGTGTAACCTCCTCTAAAACACTCAGCTTTAAATTCAGATCACAGAAAACAGATCTTTGTGACCTGTGGAACACTCAGCTTTAAACCCAGACTGTGGAATTCATGGATAAATCTGTGTAACCTCCTCTGGAACACTCAGCCATAAATCCAGATGGAGGAAAACACAAGGCTCACACTCCACATTTAGGGTTGAAAAGAGAAAACAACAGGAGTCATTAAGTTTATATCTGATTCACAGCTGGCACAGGGGTTTGGAGTCCCTTAATCTCAGTGACACGTCCCTGAGAGCTTTCCAGGAGGAACAAGTGACCTTGCCCATCACCTGGACAGCCTCTCATCGTTCCTTACAGCCAAACATTCCAACCCCAAACTTCTGGGGGTTCATACCCACCCCAGCCCCAGGCAGAAGCAGAAAAGAGCAGCTAAAACCAAGTTTTGAGGTGGCCAGTGGAGAATTTCTGGTGAGACTTGCGAGCTGAGCCCACAAGATGTCACTGTCCCCGCTGAAATGGGTGATTTGGGAGATAATTGTATTTTCTGCACATTTATCCTGTGGAGTTCGCCTCCCTCCCCTCCGGGGGCTCCTCAGGATTCCTGCTACAGCTTCATTTCCTCGCAAGAGCTTTCTGCTGAGCGTGGGCAGAGCTGGTTCTGCCTCCAGGTAAGGCTGGAGGTGCTCCTGGATCCTGAGATTCAATCTGCTCTGCCTGGGTACCACTGCCTCTGAAATCATGGGAAACCAGCAGCACAAATTGTCTGGGAACTCAGACTGGGATGAATTTCTCTGTTGGTGGGGTCTAAATTATTAAATAAAACTAGATCAGGTCTATATCACCTGCTGGCAGTCATAGCTGCTGCTGCACTGAACACACACCTGCACATCACATCGTCCAGAGGCACAGAAATATAAATATGAGACCAAAAACCCCCACCAAAGTACATCTTTTCGTCCTAAAGAGCAACAATTTTTAGCCAGTAACACCTATTTTAGGGAAAACAGTACCAAAACTGCAAACAGCACATTTCCATGAAGTGTGCTTGGTAATTAAATAAAGATAAAGGGATGGGTTTTCTCTTCCCCCTTCAGATAAAGAGTTTTTGCCAAAGAATTTGCAGTTTTCTGCAAAGAATAAAAAGCCAACGAATCTTAATTTCATTCAATATTTTCCTCAGCAACCTTCATTTTGACCAGCTGCTTCTCTGAGGCTTTTAAGGGCTCCCCTTTATTGAACACGAGCTCTCTGAGAACACAACACCTGTTTTGGGGACACATTTAGCATTTGGGAGACACCACCTGGCATTGTCCCCTATTTCTGCCAGCTCAGAGCATGAAACAGAACATTGTCACTGTTATGAGAGAGAGGAGAGCAGGCTGAAGCTTTCAGAAAAAGCTGATTAGTGATCAATAGTTATAAAAATCCTCGAAAAACCAATACAGAAATCAGCCCCTGAGGCTGGGCACAGGAAAGCACAAAACTCCTGCAATAAGGGAATAAGAATTCTGCGTTGGCTTTATTTTTATTTTCTATATAAATCAACAGCTGGGTAAGAACGACACATTCCTAAAAGCAAAGAAACATTTTTCTTGCACTTCTGAGATTAATTATGGCCCAGTGAAGTGAGAAAGAGCAGAGGGAACCAAATTTACCCTCCTCTGTCCAAGGAATTTCCCCCTTTGGATAAGAGGAAGCATTGCACGGATTATTTCTACAATTCCTTGTTTCTGCACAGAAAACCCTCCCATTTCAATTCAGATGGAGCAGATGGAACCAAACGTGGTTGAGGAGAATTCCCAGTCTATCCCAGCCCAGCAATGTTGGGAACACCACGAGAAAATTCCCTTTGGGGACAGCCAAGATGAACCTTAGACCTCTTCCCACTCATCCACCTATTAAAGTTCACATTCCAAACGCAGGTTTAAAATTTAACAGAACCCAGCTATTGCAGCTCATTGAAATACAGCACCTCAGCTCGAGATTAGGAGCAATTAAAAACTCAGAGAAATCACTTTTCACCCACTTGTCTCTCCAGCATGAGCTGTTCACTGCAAGAGAGCGCTTTGCATAAAACTTTGCGAGCTTGCCACACAAAATAAAATCATTTCAACCTTCTGGTTATCAGGCACAAAGCTGTTAAATTCACTGAAATGCTCAGAGTGGTTGAAATGCAGAGCCCCATTGTTTAATGATGTTTTTCAGTCCATTTCAGGATAACCTGCTATTAAGTGTTCCTTTGGAACGCTGTAATGACAATTTAGTGCTGTTGTCCCAGGGATAATGGAAGGAGATAAAGAAAGGTGTGATTTGTACTGAGGAATAACACGGAAAGGAGTTTTCAGACGGAGTTTTGTATCCAAAGAGAAGGCCAAAAGCTGGAAAAAACTCTCAGGAAATCAGCAAAACAAGCTTCTCTCCTTCCGAAGCTCAGCAGGGATAAACTTGAATTTGGACAAGGTTTAAATCTTCGGGTGCAGAAGCCCAGGGTGTCCCTTTCATTCTTGTAACTTCTAAGGGCATAAAAATACTTTAAGGTTTATGCCCTGTGGTTTTTCCTTAATTCTCATGCAAACTCATTACTTATTAGTTCAGAAAATGAAGAAAAATCTTAAACACAGGTTAACCAGGCCTTTTACCAATTAAATCTTTGAAGATGCTGCTTCCAGCACTCCTCCACCAAGCAATTTACTCAGGTAACCCAAGTACAAAAAAACCCCCATTTTTCTACTGAGTAAACCCAGGTGTTCTGATCACACAGACTCTGTTTGAATCGGGAGATTTGAATTTGAAATATTTAAATATTTCTCTTGCACTGGGGAAGGGTTAAAAGGGGCAGGATGGCCAAGTTCTCTCCTCTCTCACCTCATTCATTTCGAAAAGAAGAACATCAACCAACCTCCCCAAGCCCTTTCACCAACATCTTATTTACCAACAACAGACTCCTTGAGTGGGAATCAGAATCCATGGAAAAATCACTGTGATAAGGGAATTAATTGTTAAATTCCATCGGCAGGCACAGAGCAGGGCACAGATCTCCCAATGGCAAATATTTGCTGACCAGATAACATCAACAGCATTTCAGTCCCGGGCTGTTTGTAAATCAGTCAGTTTTGATACTCTTGGGTGACTGCTCACCCTAAACCACACAAATACTGGAAGGCAAATATTTGAAAAGAAAACCACAAACTACTGCACAAAGGCAGCGAGATTCAGCCAAAAAAACCACCAGGGCTGGTGGAATTCACGGTCACTTGGCACAGGTTACCATAAACAAATGGCAAAAAAATCTGCAGTCACAGCAAACAGCACATCAGCCCTCCCAGGGGACAGGCATGCAGCAGCTGGGAAAAAAAAATCACTTTTTTGGGAGCACTTTTAGGCCTCATTTGAACTTGAGGGTTCAAAAAGGACGAAGTTACATGAATACTGAGCTGCTACCAAGCCATCATTGGTGTGCTCTCATATTTCAGATTAGAAGTAAAGGGAAGTTTGTGCTTTCCAAAGCCACCAAAAGCAGAGAACAGCAGCTGCTTCCCTCAGAGAGCAGCAGCTTTCCCCATCTGACACTTGTCTTCCCAAAAAAACCCTCAATTAACCAGCTCCAGCTACAAGCAGAACACAGGGGGGAAAAAATGCATTTGCCTCTTCCATGCTGAATTCCCAGTGGAGCCATCAGCACCTCCCAGAAATGAGATTTTAAGGAGAATTTCAGCAGAAAGGAGCCAGCCCAGCACACACCCACTTCCCAGTTCTTGCAGCAGCTTGCTGTGCTGGGAGAGGGGAGCAGCCCCACTTCCTGGGGGAAGTTCAGCAGAACTGAGAAGTGCAGAATTCAGAGTGGCTCAATTTCGCAGCTTCTCGGAATGACCAAAACCTCACCCCAAAAAACTACACAGAGCTCTTCCAGCAGCACAGCCCAGGGCTGCAGCAGCTCCCTTTCACCACTAAACGCCTCCATGAGATCACCTAAACACTCAGATCACTTTTCCATAATGGGAGAGGCTCTGTAGCCTCTAATCTTGAAGCTTTTCAGTTTTTTACTTTTCACAATCAGCATTTTCTTAGGGGGAAAAAAAAATCACATCAAAAAATCACATCACTCAGTTTTTTTCCTCTAGAAAATACCACAATGTTTTTCACGCATGTGGAAGTCAGAAAAAGGTGAATGACCATTAATTTATTCCCAGAAAGGCTCAGAGTGAATTTCAATTTCATTAAGGAAAGTGAAACCATTATGGACTACTTGAAATTAAAGGCTCCTTTACCTTTATAAGCCAATTCAAAATATCTAACCCACCAATTTGTAAATAATATTTTTAGCTCAAGTTCCAACAAATCAGCAGCTCACTGTTAACTGATTTATCTCACTGGAGTGAGCAAGAGAAAGTTTTTTAATGAAAAAAGTAGAATTTTTACCTCTTTCCAGCACAGAATGTGAAGGGAAGCAGCCTCAGAGCCCAGAGCTGAGCAGTGCTGGACACTCTCCCCTCATTTGTCCCACACTGGGAGAGAAGTTATCAGGATTTCATCTGCAAAACCTCCACAGTTGCGTAGCTGGCAGCTCAAGGAACCTCCAGCTCCTCAGCACAGACACCCTTCTGAGCTGGGATGGAATTCCTCTCATAATACACTTCATTTTTAACGTGTTACAGGCATTTCAGGACTTAGGCAAGTCTTTCCTTTCAGGTGAGCCCACAGCGAGTGTCAGAGTTTCCAGCAGAAAATCAACCTGAGTAAATTCATCTACTGAAGTGTCAAAAGCTGTTCCCCACTGATCCAACAAAATCCACAAGTTCTGCATCTTTTGTAGCACCAACATTTCCTCCTTAACCCATCCTCATCTCAGGCCAAAGGGAGAGCTGTCCTTAAATTTAAGCCTGAATGATCTACTCAGCAGTTCTTGCCCCAAAAATCACACGCAGGTCCTGAAATTACAAGCGAGGGTGGCTTGAAGAGGTAAATAATAAATTCAAGCTGATCAGCTGCCTTATGCCCACATCAATAATGGATGCAGGCTGCATGCACAGCAAAATGCCAGCAGATTGCCTCTGAAGGAAGAAACTTTGTCATGTCTTAATCAAAAAATACATGCACCTGTGTGCAGGGTTCATGGTTTCCACAGCTGTGTGCAGGTAAATAACTTTATTACCTGGCTGGAAAATAAATGATGGGTGAGGGTAGAGGAGAAGTTGTCTGTGTCCCTCATAAAAATCATCCTATTTATCATCTGCATGCCAACCTTGAGGTTTGGATTATTGTTCTTTTGAACAAGGACACGTCCCAGGGACACTCCTACCCCCAGGAATTGCCCTCCTGCTCTCTCACCTTGAACAAAGCTGTGTCAGGGGCAGGAAAAGCTCTCACAGCTGTCTCTGGGGGGAAAGGAAATGAAAGGAAAAAGGAAAGGAAAAAGGGAAAGGGAGGAGAGGAGAAAGGAAAGGAGAGGGGAAAGGAAAGGAGAGGAAAGGAGAGGAAAGGAGAGGAAAGGAAAGGAAAGGAAAGGAACAGCCTCCCTCCTGCTCTATCAGCTTTTAGAGAACCAGCAGGTGAACAAACCTCCCATTATCCAGGCTGTTAAAAACTAACCAGCGCGTTGGAGTTTCCGGATGAGAACAGCAGACCTGGAACATTAGAGACAGCGTTTGGAGCGCTGAGAGAGTTTGTTTATTCACTTGGATGCTCGCTGTATGCTAATGGTCACAGAGCTCTTGCTCTTGCTCGGGGCCATGTAAGCAGAGCAGGAGCAGCTCAGCTGGAGCACAGCCTGCTCCCTCTCAGCTGCCAGCTTTCCTGGGAAAACCCTGCCACCGAGCAGGTACCTGGCCACTGAACTCGGATCAAAGCTACCAGGCTCCAAAAATGAAATTCCAGCAGCTTGATAGCAACTCAGCCAGAGAAATGGAGTGTCAGAGCCTTATTCAAGAGATGGGAGCAACTCTGTTATTTGTGACTTATTACTTTAAAAATCACACGAGGCATCAGTCTCAGCAGTTACAGGTTTAACAGCAAGTCGCCATAACCAAAGAAAGCCACGAGTTTCAGAGTTACATGGCAATTTGTAACTTTTCAGTCCAATAGACAATTAACACGAAACTTTGTTTTGATTTTATAACCTATCACCTTTGGTACTTTTTACTGCATTGTGTCTGTTCCTTGACCAATAACTTGTTAGCTCATGTACCCACAGATACTTCTATTATAACATCTAAATTCTTAACTTAAACTATAAAATCATATTATCATACTTAAAACCCTTCACCGTATCACCCAATACATTTTCTTGCTTATAACTACAGAAACACAGGTTTATAATTCTTCTACTTAAGATCTGTATACTTTTATTATTACATCAACCCAAGCTCTTTCCAGGGCTGTAAATTAAACTCTTTAGTGTTTGTGGGGGTTTCTACTCCTCTGTTTCCCACAATGGAGCAACAGGGAGCAAGCTGTGTTTATTTCCCCAGTGGGAGCCACACACAGCCTGATGGCTGCTCCACTTACCACGTGAAATTTGGGAATCTGTACACCTCACAGGATACCTGCACTCCCAGCACACATTGGGAATTCCTGTGACTCTGAACAGGCCAAGCATTGTCACTGTCTGAACCCCGAGGCAGGGCTTGGTGAAGGAGCTGCTGCACAGTTTAAATTCACTGAAATGCTCAGAGTGGTTGAAATGCAGAGCCCTTGTTGTTTAATGATGTTTTTCAGTCCATTTTAGGATAACCTGCTACTAAGTGTTCCTTTGGAACGCTATAATGACAATTTAGTGCTGTTGTCCCAGGGATAATGGAAGGAGATAAAGGAAGGTGTGATTTCTTTGCTGCACAGAACCCTTCAGCCCTCAGCACAGCTGTCCCTGGTGCCCCTAAACAGAAGCGACACTGGGAGCATCTGTCACAAACAGCAGAGGCACAGGAGAGCAGCAGCAGCACAGAGCAGGTGCTCTCTCTGACCAGTCTAGACCAGGAGAAGCAAACAGGCAGAATCTGTTTTATAGGGAAACAGCTTCTTGCCCTAAAAAGCTTCCATTTCACTCGGGGCACAGCAAGGGTTACCCCACATCTCTTTCAAATTATCGCCACAAAACCCCTCAGGGTTTATCACCCTTTCCATGGCCAACTCCCCACAGATTCTGCTTCTTCTGTGCTGTTTTCTGCTGAGGTGTGAAAGCCCAGGAATGCTCTCTGCCCTCTGCCAGCCCACAGGCTCAGCACAGTGCCCAGCAAATTGGGATTTTCCATCTGGGCTAGGAAGGGAAAAATCCCATTTGAAAACACCGTGTTTCCCATGGCAGAAGGGGCAGATCTGCTGCACATGAAGAGAGGAGGTGCCACGCTGGCTTTGGTATGCTAATGCCACCTAATCCATCCACCACTTCACCTTTTTTTCCAGTCACTGCTTCGAAAACATCACCAAGAAATCTCCTGGAGATGAATAAGCAGAGAGTTGTCAGCACGGCTGTGTAAATAATGTGTACAAGGAAACTTAGTTCTTTCTTCTGCTTTCACACCAAAGGAAACGTGTCCTGGCCTGCCTGAAACACATCCACCATCAATAAATCCAAACTAAATCCTTCAGTCGAAGGATTGAATCCTTCATCCTCTGAACTTCAGACCTTAACTTCGAGATTCTGACACTTCAGCACGTGCCTCATACATTATCTTTTCCATTCTGTATGCTGTGCCTGAATCCCTGCTTGTACCACCACAGCTACGTGAAAATCAGAAATATTTCCCAACCAAGAGATGTTTTTCAATGTTAACTTGCTGAGAGGGATTATCAGCTCCTCAATGGCGTGCATTCATTGATGAAAGTCCTTCAAAATTTAATAAGCTGACAGGCTGACCTTGCTAAAGGGACCTGATGCAAGAAGAGTTATCACATAATCTGAGTGGATATTAAAAGCTCTGCCCTGTAAACACTTGAACACCACAGCAGACAGTGAGTCAGTGTGGTCTGGTGGGTGCAGAAGTGCTAAAGGTTTCTCTTTTTCTGGAAGTGCAGCACATCCTTTAAACCCCTCAGATCAGCTGCATGGCAGCTGCAAACAGGGGAAGAAAACTTGGCCCACACTAAGCCAGCCTAAGGATTTATAAAGTAGTAATTTCTTGGAGAAATCTTTAAAGTGTCTTGTTTGTTTGGGGCCTTCAGGAATGGCAGATTGTTCCAGCCTCCTGTTAAAGGAAGGGTTAATTCCCCTGCATGTGGTGTGCCCTGCAGAGGGTTACATAAGGTGCAGCTTTATCTCCCTATGGCCACACAATACAATGCCTGGGCATTCATTCCCTGTGCTGACAGGCTCTTGGAGGTCTTTGGGAATGATTTGTGCCCTTTTCAGCCAAAGGACTGTGTGACTTTCAGGTCTGGAAAGCTGGCAAGGACTGAGCCCAGGCACCTCGACACACAGACCCACTAGGCTGCTTGGTTTCTCTCTCTTGTCCTCTCTTTGTCCCAACACTGAACTGAGGATATCGAGGGAAGTCTCAGTGGTGGGAATGAGCATCACCTAAAAACACTGTCAGAGGTTTGGCATCATCGCTCCTGTACAGGATATTCCAGCAGAGAGCTCACTCCTCTCTCTCTCAGGGTCTCCTCAGCACGCCTTAGTGAAGTTACATCTTCTCACCCACTGGCTCTGTGTCACCTGGAGGACCACGAGCAAGGACAGAGCCCTGCCCTGCTGCTCCCAGAGAACATCAGGCCATTTGCTCTGGCACCAGCACATCCAACCAACACCATGGCACATTCCGGCCAACAGGCGAGGACAAAGTCCAGGGGAACAACAGACCCTTCCTGCCTATTTTGGACAGCACCACCTCGGGAGCAGGGAAAGGGGAGCGGCCACAAAACCTACCTGCTCTCACTGTACTCCTTCTTCTCTCGGACGCGCAGCCACTTCCGAAGGAGGAAGCGCTTGCGGCGCGGGGAGGCACTGGGAGTGGAGCAGTTGGACCAGGGGGTGTCCTCGTCACTGGACGGGGTGATCTCAATGGATGGGAGCTGCAGGTATTCCTTGCTGGAGGAAGGAGAATCCTGGTACCTGCCGGCCTCCAGGCTCTGCTCCTGCACGTTCTTCATCCGCCTCATCTTGAAGCGCTTCCTGCGCAGGGTCGGCGTGGAGGAGCTGGACCAGGCGCAGCCGCCCTCCAGCACCTGCTGCTCGGGGACTCGCAGCGCCGGGAGCTGCAGGGTTTCTGTCATATTGGCAGCTGGCATCAGACGCCTTTTCTCCTTCTGCTCCCACCCCCAGGCACTCTTAGCTCTGATCTCTCGCTGTAAACCACACCACAAAGCCACAACTCGCCTTCCTCCTTTCCTCCTCCTCCCTCTCTCTCTCCAGCACTGCCCTCCCTCTCAAGCAGGAAACCTCATGTTCTTCACGTGCTCTCATTTAACAACCAGCGGGGTGGGGAGGGGGTGTCCGGGACACAGCCATGCCACAAGGGAAGCCAGTTTCAAGTTTCTTTCCTCTTTCTCTCCTCTACAAAAAGTCCCTCCCCTGCCTGGTCTCTCTCAAAGCAGGTTTAGCACTGACACCAGCGAGGGCTTGGCCGGGCTTCAGCTCCCCTCCCCAGCCCCCCTTTGCCTTTTCTGCTGGCTCAGGAAAGGAAAAGTCTCCTGGGGCTGCTCTAGGAAAACTCGGCCGTGGTTCTTCTCGAGAGACGAGGCAAGCATGGAGTGGAGCGGCGTGGAGCTGTGGGGAGGGCAGAGAGAGAAACAGAGGGGAGGGGAGGAACAATGCTAGATAAAAACCAGGAACAAGAGCAGCAGGAGCAGCGTGTTCTGTTCGTGTAGCGGGTGCGACACGCGGGCAGCTGTCGCGAGTGTGACCGCGCTCCTAATCCCGAGACAGCGCTTGTGTTACCGAAAATGCTGCTGCCACCAGTCCGCCGATGGAAAAGGGGGAAGGAGGGGGAAGAGCCTCCCGGAGGAGCCAATTGGGCAGGGTTGTTCCTTTTGTCCCACCTTCCTGCTCGGCCAGCCCACCCCGACAGGAGGCGGCGAGCGGAGTTGCGCTTTTAGCCTTCTTTCACCATAATTCATCTTTTTTTTGGTCCCCATTGACTGCTCCCAGAGAAGCCGAANAGCCTTCTTTCACAATAATTCCTTTTTATTTCTATTTTTTTGTCCCCATTGACTGCTCCCAAAGGAGGAGGGGGATTGAGGAATAACCCCGACAGGAGGCAGCGAGCGGAGTTGCATTTTTAGCCTTCTTTCACAATAATTCCTTTTTATTTCTATTTTTTTGTCCCCATTGACTGCTCCCAAAGGAGGACGGGGGTTGAGGAATAGCCCCGAGAGGAGGCAGCGAGCGGAGTTGCGCTTTTAGCCTTCTTTCACCATAATTCCTTTTTATTTCTTTTTTTTTTGGCCCCATTGACTGCTCCCAGAGAAGCCGAGGGAGGAGGGGGATTGAGGAATAGCCAAAAAAGCAGCAGCAGCAGCAGGTGGCACCAGAACTGGTGGGGCTTTTAGCTCAGTTTCACGCCAGTGAAAGCTGATTTAAAAGAGTTCTCGTGGGGCGATGCTGCTTCCAAAATGCCCGTGGATGGGGGATGGAGGGTCCGAGGTGCGGGAATCACAGAGACATCACACAAGGACAGGACTGGAACAGATTTCACACCGGGACCAAGAATGCGGGCAGAATTCTCACACACCAAGGGTCACACACCCGGAGCAGCAGCCCCAGGACACGGCTCGCAAAATTCTGGTGGCGAAATCGAATCAGGAAAAATGTTGTGACAGATTCTCCGTCAGGATCCTCTGAATTTCGCTGCCTGCTCCTGCGTGAGGCCCTATTTTCGTGTGGAAAAAAGGGATATAAAATTAAAATCCCTCTAAGCCAGTGACTAAAATTCAGCTGGGTGAATTTCGAGCGTGCTCTCTCTCAAAAAAAAAAAAAAAAAAATCAACATGAAAACATCTCTAAATCAACCTGACACAGCTTTAGTTTTCATTGCTCAACAGCCTGAACCTTTAAAAATATTAGCTTCAGGTTAGAAAATATTTGTCAACCCGAATCAAAATAGTTATTCTTGCACGGACTGCCTTGGTTTTGTTTGAAAATAAACTTCACAGGAACTCTGAACATCAGAAACTGCCATCTAGGACAGAGATAATGTGTCAGAAAAGGGAGATTGATATCAGCAGGAACAAGGGGGAAGGAAACGTTTCCATCAAATGACAGAGCAGTTAAAGTGCTCAAGTGCTATATTTAATTTCTGCACTGTCCTTTTTGCTCTGCTCCTTCTGTAAGTTAATAGCTTGACAGCTCTTCAGATGGATTTCTGGAGAATCTGTCACCTTGGTATCCATGCACCAGGTGCACACACACAAACAGAATGCCTTCCACAAACGCCCACTGAAAAAGAGAAACTCAAATAAATGTGGCTTGTTGTTGTCTTTTTGAGTCCGAGAAACAAAAATCTACAGTTTAGACAAAATGCCAGTATTTCAGAAGTAGCTTGGGTAGCTTTGCATCTTCTCTGCCTCAGGGGCAGATCCCTTTTCTCCCTCCTCTGGAGAAACCTGAACCTGAGCACTTCAGCCACATCCTGCCATGATTTCTGCCTTTTCACCACTGCTGGACACAACATTCCTATCTCTTAATTCCAAAAATTACATTTCACCTTCTTCCCAGGAGCACCTGGGAATCGAACCCCCATAGCATTGCTCCTGAATTTGAACCAAGAGAATGTGGACCTTCACAAAATCCACCTCCTTCACAAATCCACAAATTGCCTCCTCTGGGGGAGGGGATGAGCAGCCCTTTGGAGATTATCACGAAGGTTTCTCCCATGCATTAATGAGTTTGATCTCATGGAATCTTTCATCAGATACACAAGATTCTCATTTAATTGCAGCAACAAGTACAAATGAGGGTCAGAGCTGGCACTCTGGCACGATCCTTTAGCACAGTGGGCACTGCAAACCCTCAGAGTACCCAGCAATTACCTAATTAATCCACAAGAGACTCGTCCACGCTGCTCTGGGCCAGGGCAGCATTTGGTAATCGATTCATTACACAAGGAGAAGCTGGGGCTGTCACCGGGCTGATTTTTGTTGCCACTGTCAACACAAATTCTTCACCTTCACCCTCACTGAACTTTAGTGGAGCTCACTTCGGGAAAAGACCTTTTCACATCTCCTTTATACATGAAAAAGGAAATAATTCTCTGTGCCCTGGGAACCCTTCCCCTTGACCAGCACAGTGCCTGTCCCCTTTAACTCCAAGCATCCCAGGGATCAGTAACCAACACTCATCTGCACTCTGGCATTCCCAGCACGCTTTTATCCTGGACAGGGGATGCCGGCACCTGCCTGGTGCTCTGGGAAAAGAGAGAAGCTCTGCCATGAGAGCCAGCTCCACCTGACCCAGAGTGAGAGATTCCAGCCTGAGCAAGGACTATTTCTGTCCCAGCACCTCCCTGAGCCTTGGGTGATGACTATTCCTGAAGTTTAATGATCCATCAAAGGACGGATTTATTCCAGCAACAAGTGGTTGTCAATGCTTCAGATTGATCAACAGCCTTTCTCCTCCTCAGATGTTCTGGGTTCCCCAGTGTCCTCAGAAGAGGGCTTGCAAATGAGGCAATTAGGAAAGAAAAATTCTATAAAAAAATTAACATCCCTCCCCTGAAGGAAGAAGCCAGCCCAGATTCTTTGGCAGACCTTTCCAAAAGGGCTCTCCCATGTGTTTAGGGGTGGCAAAATGGGAGATGAATACAGAGGAGGAGCTGGCACTGAGAGTGCACGGTAAGAAAACCATGTTATTAATTAAAAGCAGATATTTTTAAGCACAGGAAACACATTACAGCTTCTTCAGAAGTTGAACCAAGTCACTCAGATTCACATCTGGCTGCAGAAGCTGTGCCAGGCCAGGCAGGGACATGGGAGCACTCGCAGCCTGGGAGGAATTCAAGCAGAATTCCCTTTTTCCTACAGCTCAACATAATTTTTAACTTATTTCCCTTCCTGTGCACACAGCTGAGAGTGGCAGCTTCTGCAGGAGGAACCTGCAACTCAGGCATGACCCTGCTAGGTCAAAATTCTCATTTTTCAAAGTTCAAAAACATGCAGGGAGTTTTTTGTTTGGTGTTTTGGTTTTTGTTTGTTTGTTGGTTTATGGTTTGGTTTTTGGTTTTTTGGGGTTTTTTTGGGGGGGGTTTCTTGTTTTGGTTTGTTTGTTTGTTTGGGGTGTTTTTTTTTTTTGTTGATGGTGGTGGTAATTGGGGGGGTTTTTTGGTGAAAATTCTGGAGTAATTTTGTGATTTTTAAACGAAAAGTTGATACATTTATCTGTGTTTACTTTCACATTCTAACATCCTTCCGCAAGAACAGTGATGTTATCTTTGGAGCCAGATCTCACGCCAAGACCTCAGCCATATTTTGCTCTTTGCACGTTAAATCAGACGAGTTCTATCACAATTTGACAGATGAGACGCTGTGGACACGTGCAAGCAGCAAATTGAGTAAATTCTTATCTCAGTGCCCTGCAGCTCTGCCCCTTTGCAGGGTGCCCTCCCTCCCAGCAGCTGCTGCCCCTCGAGCAGGCACAGGTTTGATTTTGGCTGGGTGACACCTGATCCCTGCACGTGTTCTCCTCTGGAGCCCCAGCTCTGTTCCAAGGCAGATGACACAAATTTCACAGGCAAGAAATGCCAGCAGCAGTCTGGGACAAAGAGAGGTTCACACATTCCCTTGGCTCATGCTCGCCTCAATTTTTCCCTCCTCAGTGCAATATTTCAGTTAAAACTTCAGTCAGTGGGAAAATCAGCTTTTGGATAAATTGTATAATTTTTTTTTCTGGTATAGAGCTTGAATTTATCAGGTTTTTGGTCAATAATAATTGGTTTCTGAATTCAAACCAGGTGTGCACATCCTCGTACTCCCAGTGCAATGCACAGCCCACACATGCCAAGGGCATCACAGGAGGTCACCCATCCCAAAAATAGGGAGCAGCAGCTCTCAGCTCCTGCTGGGATCACAGCAGTGCCACCACCAGCCTTGTGGGCAACAGTTTGTGTCCAATCTCTGCTGCGAGGGCCAGAACATGGATATTTAAACATCCAAAATGGATATTTATTCTATCAGGTATTGGTTGCTGCCTGTTTTAACAATACTTGAAAAGATGGGGGAAGGGGCTTTCTCTTAGGGGTTAATCCATACAGATATTGTGTATCTACAATATACCGAATATATATATTCTGTATAGATATTGTGTATTTATGAAAGGCAATAACTGGAGATTAATATCTATTTGTGCCTTCTCTTTAACAGGAAACAATTCCCATGTCAGCCACAGCCATTAAAGACTCCAAGCCATGAATTGTTGCTAGCAGAGCACCACCTTCAGCAGGCATTTCAGTCCTGACCTCCTGCACAGCAGCAGTCCCCAGATGCTCCAGATACCCCCCAGAATTGCAGGAGCTGTCAGAAACTATTCCAGCAGCACAGCACACCGAGTATTCTCTCAGCATTAGGGCAGAACTTTCACAGTTAATTTCTTCAGGCACTGTTCTCTCTCCAAATTCAAGGGGACAGTGGAGCCAAAGATAGCAAGCAATACAAATTAAATCAATGTCATGACTTGGCAATGATGATCCATCAGGAGACAGCAGCAGGGCACAGGTTTCAGAACCTGTTTGACAGTCTGAGTTCTCCTTGTGTTTTAGACGTGAAGGGAATTATTTGGCTCTGCCTGTTCACACTGATTCTGCTCGAGCATCGGCAAGGGAAACTCATTTCTTCTCCTAAATCTAATGGGGGGATCGAGGATCAGTTAAATTCAGTCCATCACAGGGTGATCCACTAGGATGAATTTCCATAGGAGCCTGGGAGTTGGAATTCCATGGAGTTCCTCTCCCTGCACAGCACTGACCTGATGGATCACTGCCCCCAACACAGCACTGAGCACAGGAGGACAAACCTGGGAGCACAGAAGGTCTCTGAACAATGAACATTTCCCCTCTCCAGCTGCAATCCCTGCTCCACCAGCCCAGCCCAGCCAGGCTTGGCTGGTTTGAACCTTCCATTCAGCACCTGGACAAAACAAATACTTCCCAAGTTAAAGAAGGAGGAGGGTTTTGTTACAGAACACCCTCCAGGCCAGCGATTGAAGCTCTCACAAGATCGGTAATTTCTCATTTAAGGGAGATGCAGTGAATTTTTTGTACAAGGAGCAGCCAGTCTGGAAAGGCTTTCCCTGGTCAGCACGAGTGAGAGTGGAGTTTCAATTCCTGCTCCCACAAACAGGGGTGGTGTGGATCTGCTCCCCACCCGGGCCTTTGTTTCAGCTCAGAACAAAACCCACCAAGGGCTGGATTGTCCTTTTAGGAGGGCCTGACTCCAATTAACTCCCAGGTCTGGCTTAGAGCTGGGACTCGATCCCAGCTGTGCCTTCCCTGCTGCTGCCCTGGCTGATCCAGGAAACCCTGATCCAGGAAATGCAGGTCCAGGAAACGCAGATCCAGGAAACCCTGATCCGGGAGACCCACATCCAGGAAACGCAGATCCAGGAAACGCAGATCCAGGAAACGCAGATCCAGGAGACCCAGATCCAGGAGACCCAGATCCAGGAGACCCAGATCCAGGAGACCCAGATCCAGGAAATGCAGATCCAGGAAACCCTGATCCAGGAAACCCTGATCCAGGAGACCCAGATCCAGGCGACCCAGATCCAGGAGACCCAAATCCAGGAAACCCAGATCCAGGAGACCCAGATCCAGGAGACCCTGATCCAGGA
>VWZT01007269.1:247876-271405 GCA_013397055.1 Pachycephala philippinensis
AGACAGCTGGCTAAAATACCCCACAGACACTGCCCACCACGGGGCTAAAATACCCTACAGACACCTGGCTAAAATATCCCACAGACACCTGGGCTAAAATACCCCACAGACACCTGCCCACCTGGGCTAAAATACCCCACAGACACCTGGGCTAAAATACCCCGCAGACACTGCCCACATGGCTAAAATACCCCACAGACACCTGGGCTAAAATACCCCACAAACACCTGTCCACAGGGCTAAAATACCCCACAGACACCTTCCCACGTGGTTAAATACCCCCACAGACACCTGCCCACGGAGCTAAAATATCCCACAAACTCCTGCCCACGTGGCTAAAATCTCCTTCACACACTGCCCCCAAACCTGGGAGCAGCCTGGCACAAACCAAAGGTGATCCAAGCTAAAAAGGGCTGGGATTGGGACAAGTCTGTCAATTCACACCACAGCCCTGATAGTTTCAACCTTACAAATGCACCAGCCTGCTCTGAAAAGACATTGAGATATCCCTTTTCACCCCACTTGTCTCCAAATCTCACCAGATCAGCCTCTCTGGAAGAACACGGTATTTATTCTTTAAGGGGGTGTTGGAAATGCAGGCTCTGGAACAGAAAACCTTCTGGAAATTCCCATTTGCTGCATAAACCAGAAGAATTAAACCACAACAATGCAAATTATTGTTGGATTGTGCTAAAGTCACTGAGGCCAAGAGTCAGCCACCCTCAACATCTCAGCCTGACGCTGTTACCCCGAGCTCCCTCGATGGCTCTCTGAGGTAAACATATGCTGCTCTCTCATGGTGAAATAAGCGTTTAAATAGATCAGGAGCCTCCAGCAAATGAGTCAAATCTAATCCTTAATCAGCACTTGCTAGTTCACTAACCCCAGACAAATTATTTAATGCTGTTTATTGAAACTATCCGAGCAGCTGGTTATCTGCAGCTCCCCTCCCCAGCTGATCCCAGCCTGCTTCGTTCAGGGGAAGGATGAGGGGAAGGAGAGCACAGGGAACATCCAAACCGATATGGGAGTCCCTCAAAAATTCTTCCAGAAAGGAAAAAAAAAGAGTTCTTGCAGATTTTGGCTGCTTTATCACTGAGGAATGTTTTGTGTGGTTATAAAAGGTGCTGAGGTAGACACATGTCCAGCTGTGTCTGCTTCATTCAGGGGAAGGATGAGGCTAAGGAAAGCACAGGGAACATCCAAACTGATATGGGAGTGCCTCAAAAATTCTTCCAGAAAGAAAAAAAAAAGAATTCTTGCAGCTTTTGGCTGCTTTATCACTGAGGAACATTTTGTGTGGTTATAAAAGGTGTTGAGGTTGAGACGTGTGTCCAGCTGATCCAGCGGATCCCAGGCAGTGCCTGCTTCATTCAGGGGAAGGATGAGGGTAAGGAAATCACAGGAAACATCCAAACAGATATGGGAGCACCTCAAAAATTGATGAATGTAAAAAAAAAAAAGAGTTTTTGCAGCATTTGGCTGCTTTATCACTAAGGAGCATTTTGTGTGGTTATAAAAGGTGCTGAGGTAGAGACACGTGTCCATCTGATCCCAACCAGTGCCTGCTTCATTCAGGGGAAGGATGAGGGTAAGGAAACCACAGGGAACATCCAAACTGATATGGGAGTGCCTCAAAAATTCTTCCAGAAAGGAAAAAAAAAAGGATTTGTGCAGCATGTGGCTGCTTTATCACTAAGGAACGTTTTGTGTGGTTATAAAAGGTGCTGAGGTAGAGACATGTGTCCATCTGATCCCAACCAGTGCCTGCTTCATTCAGGGGAAGGATAAGGGTAAGGAAACCACAGGGAACATCCAAACTGATATGGGAGGGCCTCAAAAATTCTTCCAGAAAGGAAAAAAAAAAGGATTTGTGCAGCATGTGGCTGCTTTATCACTAAGGAACGTTTTGTGTGGTTATAAAAGGTGCTGAGGTAGAGACATGTGTTATAATCCCAGTCTTTTCTCTCCATTCTTTTCCCATTCCACTTCCCTTTTCCATTCTCTGTCTCAGGTTGTATTTCCCTGAAAAGAATGCTGGATCCAAACACCAATTTGGGGATTCACAGGAGTCCTTGCAGCTGGAGGACACAGCCCTGAGCTTGGGGGATATTGTGAAAGCACCCAGCCTCAGCTCACAGCCAGCCAGGCTCCACAGGAGCTGCTCCTCCTTTCCATGAAGTCAATGTGAGGCAAAATTTCTGTCACAGGGGCAGAATTCCAGGGCACACAAACTTCCTGCCCTGCCCCCAGCTTCCCAACCCCTGCTATTCCATGGTTTTGCAATCTTACACCACACAACTCTCAGACCTCTTCCTGCCCGGCTCGATTTCACATTCCCCCCACTGCCTGCCAAAACCTAGCTCAGAGAGCACTTTGTTTATAAAATCCCCCTCTCTCCAAGGCTCAGGGATAGCCTCACTTGGCTCATCAGCAGATCCAGTTTTTTAACCCGTCTCTCCAGCCAGGTTTGCTATTTACAGCTGGAAAATTCTGCACTCTCCCCTGCAGAAAGTTCAAACAAGCCTGTGGGGAAAAGGCATCACAAACTCAGGAGGCAAATTATCATTTCACTGGAACAGAGCCATCCCAATTCCAGGACTTTGTTCAGTGGGCAGCTCAGGATTGGTTTTCACCACATGCTCGTGAAGGGAATCAAAGCTGAGCTTTAGATGAAAGATCAGCGTTGTTACAGCAAGAACTAGACTCAGGATTTTCCATTTTCCAGGCGTTAATTCATGGAGCACTTGGTTTCATTGAGACAAACAGCTTTAATAAGGAGCANAACTTGCCTTCTATCACAGGATATTTTCCTCCAATTTTGGCCCAAACCAATGCATAATATCAAATCAATCCCAAGCCAACACCTCCCAAAGGCAGCCCTGCTGGGAGCAGCTGCAGGAGGTACCTGAGCTCCTCCAGGAGCCCCTCTCACATCTCCACAGCACAAACAAACCCTGCTGATCTTGGTGTTTGGGGTGACTTTATGGTGTGTATCCTGCATTGTCTAGATATGAATCTTGTGCCTTTCTGTGCCTGTAAAATTGAGGGAAAAAAAGTCAGATGAACTTTTTCAGAGCAGTTCTGTGCTCCAAGGACACTGCTCTCTTGCTGTGTGTTTCTGCAGGGAGCAGAGTGGAGGAAGCACCCTTCTTGCTTTTTCGGCTCTGCTTCTTAAGAGACAAACAGAAAATTAAAATTTGTTTTCCTAAAACTTTGGTTTCTTCTTCTTCTTCTCTTCTGGACTTGTTCAGAACATCAGAACCTCACCAGAACACCTCACCCCGGTCCGGAGGGGGGCCCCAAAGCTGACCCAGCTCTGAGGAGGAGGAGAGAGACCACACTCACAGAAGGGCTCTAAAATCTTCCAGGTTTTCTCCCCACAGTGAGAGATTTTAGTATTTAGCATTGTTATTCTTTTCTGTGNCACAGAAGGACTCTAAAATCTTCCAGGTTTTCTCCCCACAGCGAGAGATTTTAGTATTTAGCATTATTATTCTTTTCTGTGTGTTTGTTAAATAAACAGATTTTTTTTTCCCCTCTTTCCTCCGAGGAAGGTTTCTTTCCTGAACCTGGTGGGGGAGAGACAGCTCTAACTTGCCTTATATCAGAGGATATTTTCCTCCAATTTTGGCCCAAACCGATGCATAATATCAAATCAATTCCAAGCCAGCACCTCCCAAGGGCAGCCCCGCTGGGAGCAGCTGCAGGAGGTACCTGAGCTCCTCCAAGAGCCCCTCTCACATCTCCAAAACACAAACCAACCCTGCTGATCTTGGCCTGCCCATCACAGAGCCACGGGGACTGGATAAACAAGCACCAGAGGGATCCGTGTCCTCCAGAGGAAGCTGGAAAACATTCCCAGTTCTTGGGTGTCGTGTTTCTCTCCTTGACACAATTACAGGAGTTAAAGAAACGTTTCCCCCCGTGGGATGTTTCAGATTCTCCAACTCGCCTGAACTTTGCTCACCAAAGCCTTTTCCCGTTTTTCCCAGAAATTGTAAAACTCAAGCCGTGGAGTGGCTTTAAACAGGGAAGAATTTAATGCAATTAAAGCACTGCTCACTCTGCCCAATCCCCAGCAGGATATTCCTTTCCCAAGTATTTATGCCCACCTACTCCTGAAAATTTAAGATGTTTTGTCGACATAAATGTGGATCTTCACAAAGGTGAAATTCAGTGTGTGGGACAAACCCCAGGGCTGAGCACTGGAGGGGACCTCACCAAGGTGCTGCTGTCAGCTAGCACCTTCCAGTGTTTCTTTTGGAAAGAAATACAAATACAAAACCCTTTTTTCCTCCCAATCTCAAAAGCACAGGATTTGTGTTCCACAGCCTCATCTCCCAGCCAGCACTTTGACAGCTGAGACACACCCAATTCTCCTAACGGGAAATCCCCTTTTTTTATTCCAAGTGCATAATTTTGTTCCCTTTTTTATTCCAAATGTATCATTTTGTTGCCCACGTTCCTTGGGCTAGCACTGCAGTATTTGATAATTTAATTGCAGAATTACCATTAAATGCCATTTTCACCACGGAGGTGGCAGCTCAGAACCACGAGCAGGGGACATTGCCCACGGGTTTGCAGTGAAAATCAGGATTTCAGCCCAGGAAGAGCAGCCACCCTGCAGGGCTGCATTTCCAACCCCGAATGACCCTGACACTGTGGAAGTGTTTATTTGTTCTGCTCCAAACCACCTTCTCCACACTCCCACATTGTGTTATCTCCTCATTTCCCTCCTTCAGTCACTTCATTATTTTGATTTCTCTCTGATGCTGATACATGAACTCGCATCTTTTGGTGCTCAGCTGTAAAACCTGAGCACCTTTTAATGGGAACCTTTTGCTTTTTTTTAATGGGCTCATTCCTCAATCCAAAACACTCGAGGAGGTGTAGGAGTTCCTGACTTCATTTCCTCCTGAGAGCAGAGTTCCCGTAAAGCAGAATAATCAGCTCAATTAACCCCCTAAGAATCAAAAAATTATCATCTCAGGAATTTTGCTTAGGGTCCAGGGGTGCTAAAGAAAGGAACAACACACAAATAATGATTAGCAAGTGCTTCAGAGCTCTCCCAGCAAACACACAGATGGCACACAGACAGTCAAATGCTACACACACATTTCATGACATTTTGGAAGCAGCACATTTGGATTTGAACACCCCAAGCTGTTACTCAGAGCAGCTTTTTTTTTTTTTTCCCATTTTTTTTTTCTTGCCACCAACAACACTCTGCCTCATTTATTTTCGTATTTAAATGCACCCGCAGCACAGATCTTTGAGC
The DNA here is from genome assembly GCA_013397055.1 of Pachycephala philippinensis. Taxonomy (NCBI): domain Eukaryota; kingdom Metazoa; phylum Chordata; class Aves; order Passeriformes; genus Pachycephala; species Pachycephala philippinensis. The sequence goes on from VWZT01007269.1 coordinate 253,158, forward strand.
ATGCTCGTAGTAAAACTATTAACATGGATTTGGATGTTGCTGTGATCACTTTGCTTCTCCCTCTTGAGTCTGGAGGGAGCCAGAAGCCAATGGAGAAAGGAAAGCAATGTGCAAACCCACAAAGAGGAGAGAGATCAGACCCCTCAGAAACTCCTCTTATTCCTGCAAATGTTCATTCGAGTGACTTTTAGCTGCCTCTGCCAAGCTGTTAAAGCTCTGCAAGAACAGATCCAACAGTCCTGTGCTTGCTTTGCCCACCACAGAGATGTTTTTGCCATCCTCATTCTTCCCAGCCCATGCAGCAAAGGAAGCCCAATTCCCCTTTTAAACTCAGATTGGAGCCCTCCCTGGCAGTTCTGCAGCCAGCTGAGCTGCTCCAGCACAATCCCACTCTAACACACCATCAGATTTATGGGTACTGAAATGTGCTTATTGAATAAAAGCCATTTCACAGGTTTTATAAATAGTGGGGTTTTTTACTGAGGAAGCAGAGCTGGCAGTCCAGCAGCTGCCACAGGACACAGATATGTGAATTTCTGAATTTTATCGAGCGATTGTGTTCCAAAAAAAACCCCAGAAGCATCTGCTCTGAGCCCAGAATTGTGCAGAATCATCCATTCAGTCACCAACACTCATCTTCAGATGGGAATAACCCAGGAGATGCTGACTCCCAAAATGCTGCTATAAACCCAACAGCACTGAGCTCACCTGAGCCCTCTGGCAGGGTTTATGCCAAAAATCAGGGACTCACTTGTGCCATGCCCCAACCAGGCCCTTGAGCCACAAATCACACTCTATATAAAGTTTTATCACACCACAAAGAAGGAAAAGAAAACACTCCCTCGTGGGCAGGGTTTGGGCTTCCAGCAAATCTGGATTCCTGCTCACCCCTCAGGAAGAGGGGAAGTCTCCAGAGAGAGGAGAGCATTAGTACGCAGCTCATCTCAGCCCTAATTACACTTGGCATTCAAATTACAGCCCGGAATAATTTCGTTTAGGCCTTCAGTGATAACAGGAGAAATAAAAGACATCAATAAACATCACAGAGCAACGACAGCTGGCATCAGAGCAGAGCTGAGCTCCTTCCATCCCTGCTCTTCATGAAAGACTCATGGACGGGGGAAGGGAAGCTGCAGAAGCCCTGCTTGGAGAGCTCAGCTGCCTCTCAAACACAACCACCAGCCACCGCAGGATCTCGCAGAAACAAACCTGAAAACTGAGATGTGTTTAGAAATAAAGAGAGCAGCTTTGGGTTAGGAGTGGCTTTCGAGGGCCTGGAATTCGAGCCATGGTGCTTAACAACACCAGCCCTAGCAAAAGCCTCTCCAAAATGTGTTTTAACCACCCAGAAGGTTTCTTGTGCTGCCCATACAGAGCCAGCCTAAACCCTTCTGTGTTTAAACTGAGTTATCCAATATATGTTTTAACCACCCAGAAGGTTTCTTGTGCTGCCCTTACAGAGCCAGCCTAAACCCTTCTGTGTTTAAACCTACTACTCAGTAGTGTTTAAATAAATAGATTTAAATAGATCTTGAGCCATGTCCCCTCTACATCCGAATTTAAGAAGCTTTGTTTGCTATTAGTTGCCATTTCAACAAGTCCAAGATGTAATCAACTTAGAGACAGCGCTTGGAACTATTTTTAAAATATTTCTGCTTTCAGTTGCAATGCCTGCAGGAGGCAAAGCAGGGCACACGTCTCCCTTATCTGCCTCCCACACACATTTTGTTCTTCACACCCCATAAAGCACTGCCGGGAACCCACCTGGCTGCTCTGTTCCCTCCCAGTTTCGGGAATTGCCAGCCAAGGGAGACAATGAATGGAGAGATGCAGCCACATAAAAGCACAGCCCGGCAGCGCCAGACGATCCCCGCAGGAGCACATTAAAAAGCACAAATTGCTCCCGGCGCTGGTGCTCGGAGGAGCAGCTCCATCGGTTCCAGCAGAGCTGAGGAGCAGTGGGGAGCTGGGCTTTGTGTCCCCCCCGCCGCAATCCGGATAATCCGTGCCCTGCTACAAGAGTACTCCGCTGGAAAAACACAACAGTTTGGCGCATAAACCGCTAATGGGATTAAAAAGCTCGTTTTTATCTCCCGCTCCGCTCGGATGTTCTGTTCCCCGGGAGATTCCTCGTGTCCGTGTCCCCCGTCACAAATCCGGGGATGTCTCGCCAGGACAATGCCGCGTTTCTGCCAAGGAGCTCCCGCGGATGGCAGGGGCTCTCACTCTCAAATATTCACTGCTCCTGAAAGACTGGAGCTTCCTCCCAGACACGTTAGCAGATAAAAGGCTTATCTACACAAATAGTAAACATCCAGCTGCCCTGAGCTGCTTACTCCAGCCGTGGGATTGCAAGGGCTTGGAAAGGGAGCACAAGGACCCCTGAGCTCTTTCAGGGTTCCCCCTTAAAGCACAAGGGTCCCCCGAGGTCTCTGAGTGCTTGGAGACAGAGCACAAACACCCCTGAGCTCTCTAAGGTTTGGAAAGGGAGCACAGAGTCCCCCTGAGCTCTCTAAGGTTTGGAAAGGGAGCACAGAGTCCCCTGAGCTCTCTAAGGTTTGGAAAGGGAGGACAGAGTCCCCCTGAGCTCTTTAAGGGTTTGGAAAGGGAGCACAGAGTCCCCCTGAGCTCTCTAAGGGTTTGGAAAGGGAGCACAGAGTCCCCCCAAGCTCTCAGAGGGTTTAGAGACAGAGCACAAACACCCCTGAGCTCTCATAAGGTTTGAATGGGAGCACAAGAACCCCTGAGCTCTTTAAGGGTTTGGAGACAGAGCACAAAGTCCCCCTGAGCTCTCTGAGGTTTGGAAAGGGAGCACAAACACTCCTGAGGGAGCACAAAGTCCCCCCCCAAGCTCTCTGATGTCTCCTCAGCTCGGGGGCAGCGCTTGGGGCAGATGGAGACAGATCTGGAGCATTTCCAGCCCCGAGGTGCCACAGGTGGCTCAAAAGCCGCCAAAACCCACAAGTGCAAGGTGATCTGTCAGGGCAGAGGCTGAAGCACTCCCAGTCCAGAGCAGCACTGCCTCACACAGGTTTGGAGTTAAAATCTTTAGGGACACGGCCCCGTTTTGCTCCTCTCTGGCTTTGTTAAGTGAGAGATCAGCTCCAGTTCCCTTTGTATCCCAAGGCCCCATTGAAATAGAATCAGAAGCTTCTCTCAGGCTGCCAGGGTAGCCCAGGGCCTCCGTGCACAGCAGTCATTTTTTAACTTTCCCTTCCTTGTGGCACAGGGGAGAGTTCTTTCAACACTTAGGCTGCTCTAAGACTAAATAATCAGATTTGCCCCTTCTCCATCCAGCCCAGAGATCCCCAAAGCTTTCCCTGGCAAAGGCAAGGCAGAGCAGATGCTCGGGTCAGATGAGATTAAAGGGAAATGTTCCGTATTGGTTCCCCTATCCTGTAAAACAAAGGGTAGAGACTGAAATGAAAGCCAAGGGAAAAGATCTCAGATTTGATAACTGGTTCTGCTGTTAAAAGTGACAAGAAACCGGCCAAATTTGCCACCAGGTTGAAAATGTGGCAGAACCAAGGAGCTTGGCTTCAAAAATCACGAATGCTTGAGGAACTTGGTTCCTCTCTATTAATTTTTACCTTGCCAGCCACTCACAAGACTCAGAAACCAAAGTGTGAAATCCTCATTAATTATTGGGCACCCCAGAGGCAGGGAAAGTTAAATATTGGAAGGGAAAAGAATGATGGCAGAAGAAAGAAAAATCAGGAAGAGCCAGGGCGAAATGGATAAATGAGGTTAGAATAAAAATTGATCTGTGTACATCTGGGCTGGGTGACAGCTGCAGTGACTCGAGATAAAACAGCACCCAGCCACTGGAGTTGTGTGCAGAGGTCTCCAGGGAGGGAAGCAAGGAAAAACAGAATAAAAATGAGCCAAGACAGTTATGTGGATGTTTCTCTCAGTCACAACACAGCTCAAGTGGAGGGTGAGAAGGTGGGCGAGGTGTGTGGGCTGAGACACAAATAAAGATTAAAGGCATTTTGTTAAACCTGTATCCAGATGAGAGTTTGCAATTCCCAGCCTGGTGATCTGGAACAGATTATTCTGTAACCACTTCCCAGCACTGAGGGTGGAACTGATTATGGGAAGGAGCCATTATTCCCCTGATTTTCATCAGGGACCAGTCCTACCAGAACCACAGAAAACAGCAAACACATGAACGAGCTGCTGATTTTCTCCATCCTGCTTTTCCAACTTTTCCAGGTGTCCTGTTTCCAGAGACTTTTTTCTAGCACAGGTCCCCCTGTTCTAAGTGTGATCAAAGACCTGCCATGGTCATGAAACCATGTCCTAAAAGCTTCTCTGCAGCAGGGCTGGTGCCAAACCTGCCTGCCTTGGCTTAGGGGTTTTGAGCACGCTGCTGTCACTGAGCTTTTCATTTTTATCTCTGCTAATCCTGGTAATCTCTTGCTCTTTAGTTAAGTTAGGCCCTCAGTAGTTACCAGTATTTATTCTCTGAAGATTCAGGACAGAGTTACAGCAAATCCAATTTCTGTTCCCTCTTGATTGAAATCTCAGGACTCTCTCTAAAGCAGGTAAGAATTACTGAATTAACTTTTTTGTGAGCTTCTTAAGCACCCCACAAGGGAAATCCCCAGAGAATCCACAAAGAGAAGGGCACATACCCCAAAGAAAACAGACTCTGGACACCTTAACATGAAATTATAGAAATTAAATGCTCTCTCCACCAGTTTCCTCACCTGCTAAAGGGGGAAAGCATAAAGAAGCATCAGGACCGTAAGTTCTAGGACATGCTGATCCAGGCCTCGCAGAGCTGTCACTTCCCTCTCCACAATTTCAGGTTTGAGGACTAAAACTGGTAACACAAAATGGGTTTGCACCTGGCAGGCAAATGCAGACCAAACACGTTCCAAGTGTGAGGAAAGGTGTGCTTGGCTTCAAAGGAAGGACAGAGAAGGGACAGGGACTGAGCTGAGCAGAGGAAGGGAGCAGGCAGCAGCCAGGCAGGGGCCAGGGGAGTAAAAATAGCTGGGGTGAGTTTTTTATTTGTTTGCCATAAATACATCACTGAAAGCTCTCAGCACACGAGGAAGAAATCTCCTCGGACGAACACATTTCTTGTTCCCTTCGAGCTGCATTCAACAAAAGGAGTTTTCAGAGCAACCCACGACTCCAGCCTGATTGTCCCTCTGTTTGAAGGATTTACAGGCACAGAGATCCTATTTTTGGCTTACAAACACCCTGAGCATTTCATCTCCAACCCCTCTTCAAACAGTGCCAGGTCTTAGCCTGCCTAAACTCTACCAAAACCACATTTTCAATCCTCCCAGTCACTGCTCCGAGGCCACAATCCCTGACACAAGTCCTCACCAAGCCCAGGCTGTGTCACAAAATCCACCTGGATGCCACTTTGCTGCATTCCCACATTCCAGAATGTTATCCAAACTTGCTGCATTCCCACGTTCCAGAATGTTATCCAAAATGTTGGTAACATTTTTTATTCTGGCATTGACAGAAGCCATCCAAGTTTATCCCTAACGATATCATGGGAGTAAAAAGGGGGATTGCACCCTTCAATATGGGCAGGACAACATCAGATTAGAACAAGTTGTTCCCATAAATATTTATATCCTCAAGAAGAGCGCCCACTCCTTGTACCTTGAAATTCAGATCCTCTTTTAGAGGCAGCCACTTTTAGACCCATCACTTAATTGAACTTGAACCCTCTCTTGCTATAATTAATTGTGCTGGGGAAGTTTCTGGGAAGTGCAGTGCAAGCCCACAGCTGGTGCCTTGCAGGTGGAGAAGTGCTCCGAGGAACTTCAGGTGCAATGAACACTCCTCGCTCATCTCCCTCCCTTCCTGGAGCTTACAAACGCTCTGCCAGCAAATCCCGGGAGCTCAGAGATCATTAATCATTTGGGTACAAAAAGAATATTAACCCAACAGTGCTCCCTCCTGGGACTGTGGCCTCAGGCAAGGAGTAAGTCATTAGCTGGACCGTGCTGTTCCAGCTCCCTCCCAGCAGTGCACCGGAGCAGCTCCTTGATTAATCTTTTATTTCAACACGGATTATCTGTTAATGTTTGAGGCTATTTGTCCGTTTTCCCTGCCACGGAGTTAATTAAAAATGTAACAGAGAGCAACACACAGAGTTCCAGGAGTGAGTTTTTCCTGGGGTATCATCACATAACCTCATGGATGGGTTATGCTGAGTCCCTCCTTCCTGACCCATTATGGATGCTAAAAAGCCTTGGCAGAGAAGATTTCAGCTCTCAGCAGCAGTCTGTGAGAGCTCTGTTCTTTCTCATGCGAAACTATGCAAAACATGATAAAGTTTTCTGTAAACAGACTTTGCTAACCTTGCACCTGTGAACATAATTGGAATTGTTGTGATACCGACTAGAGAAATGAATGATGTGTGAATTGACCAATCACTCTGGTAGGTAGTTAGCTAGAGGTCCAATACCTCTTGTCATTTAGGTAAACACTAAAAGAACTAACCACATAAAAACCCGTCCTTTATTAATTAAATAATTCATTCCTTTCTGCTGACCACACTCGTGTCCCTGAGTCCTTCATTGCCCTCGGCAGCGCCGACAGCAACAACCCCTCAGCTGCAGATTCGCACAGGAGCTGCTTCAAATAAACACCTCAGTCATTGACAAAGAGCTGGAATAGAGCAAACCTGTGGCTGTGTGCAGTCAGAGCCCTGCCAGCCAGGCGTGGGCACTGTGAATGACCTAGTTAGGATTGGAAATGTGAGCAGGAGAGCTGCAGAAATCTCCCACTCCATCAGACTCCAGCCCACACTGAGCCTGGGGTTCCACTTCTGTCACTGGAGCTCCCCGAATAGGTAAAAACTACAAAGTCCATGCTGCCAAGAGATGATCCGAAGTAAGGGAATTTTAATGAAAGATTGAACAACTTTTATATGTTAATATGCAGAAACGTGTTGAATGGCATAAAGTAATTGGTCCCTCGGACACCCACCCCTTGGGGTGATTGGCCCAGTTCTGAGACATCTGTTTCTAGATGTTTTTCTGGTTAAAACCAAAACAATCCTTGAGAGGTAACTGCAGGTGCAGAGATTTAAAAACTATAACATTGTTTTAAATTCTTTACATGGGAAAGACAGAACTTTCCCAAAGTGCTGCAAAGGCTAAAGAAATTTCCTGCTGAGGCCTTTTTCATATCCATACACTTCGCTGCCCGGCCCTGCTGTCCTGCCAAAAGCAGAGATCCCCCCAAATGGCACCAACACTTTTGGGTTCTGACCAGCTGCTGAGCTCAGCTGAGCAACACAAGGATCCGTCCTCCTTCTCTGAATGTGCTGCCTTCCACATTTTGTGCAATTAGCTTGGGAAGGGAGCCTGTCACATCAGGGGAATGTTGCTGGGTGGATGGGGTCCCTCCTTGCTGCGGGGGGCAGGAGGGCAGCGGGGGTCTGCAGCTCCGGGGTCCCTGCCCTTTCCACGGCGCCGCGTGTCACTGCGATGAGTGTCACAGCACGGGCAGGGACAGCAGCCTGCTCCCTCTCATCAGCTTCTCCCGGCAGACACGAGGGCTGAAGGTGGTCATAATTAGCTCCAAATAGCAGTTCCAGCCCCTCTTCCTCCCGGAATAACAGGCACAGGGCACGAGCAGCAGCGGGTTTCCTTCACGAGGAGGAGGTGGTGGAAAAACTCAGGGCAGCAGTTCAGAATTTGGGGGCTATGGATATGAACAAAGGCCTCAGGCTGGGAATTTCTTCAGCTCTTGCAGTACTTTGTGACGATTCTCTTTCTCATGTGAAGAATTTAAAACAATGTTATAGTTTTGTAAATCTCTGCACCTGCACCTACTTCTCAAGGACTGTTGTGGCTTCAACCAGAAAAACATCCAGAAAGGGATGTCTCAGAACTGGAGCAATCACCCCAAGGGGTGGGTGTCCGAGGGACCAATCATTTTATGCCATTCAACACACTTTCGTGTATTAACATATAAAAGTTGTTCAATCTTCCATTAAAACTCTCTTACTTCGGACAAAATTCGTGGTAGCGTGGACTCTGTCAACTTTACCTCCTTGGCAGCAACAGCAACAGGGGCCAGGTCAGAGAAGAGCCTAAAACACCACAGCACAAAACCAGAACCCAGCATGGGCATCCCCATCTCTCCCTCCTGCCTCATCTGGGAGCAGATCTGAGATTTCCAGCTCCTCCAGCCCCAAATTTTCCTTGTCAGCAGCAGCCACACGGCCCAAAGCTCGGCATTTTCCATCCCTTGCTATTGTCACTCCATTTCCATCTGGTTTGGACAGCCAAGGATCAGCAGCTTTTATAAAAGCCCAATTCCTTCGTGCCCACCCTGCTGAGCACCCAGGGGAGGAGGGGAGAGGATGCAGAGAGGCGTGGGCAGGTGTGAGAAGTGCTGGGAACAGCACAAAGCTGATAACAGAAATAAATCTGTGCCTCCGCAGGAACTGGATGGGCTGAAAAACACACCACCTCTGCCTGGTCTGCCTGGCAGACAGGAAACACCACACGGGACCCACCACCCCCGTTTTTGGGGCTAGAATTCCAGAGCTGGATCATCCAGCACCTCAGGAGAACCCTGAGACATGTCAGGAGAGCACCCCACAGCAGCAGGGAAATACCCACAAACCCAGGGCTGAGAAGGAGCTGTGACAGAACAATTCCCTGGAAAGGAGCATCAGCAGGCACTTGCACAGGCAATAGGGCCACCGTGGGGTTTCCCATCAAGGTTTCAAGCCAAATCCCACCACCAGACATGGGGATGGCACAGCAAGAGGTCCCAAATTATCCAAAGGTAAAGAAAAAGGGTTTGGGGTTTAGGTTTTACAGACTGTTGCTGGTTTAGCTGCAAGAAGAGAAGAGACTGTGCATAAAATAGGCAAATTTAGGAAGTGTGGAGGAGACCAGGAGAAAGGAAAAGCTGAAGTGCCAGTCTGGTTCCCACTACAGCTCCAGAACATTTGTCTCAGTCTGTATTTCTCATTGCAGCATCCCCCAGGATGGTGCTGGCAGCCTCAGGCACAGCCCCATTCATTCAGCACCATTCAGACTCTGAGATTTCAGCCCCAAAATCAACAGCAGCACCATCAGCAAGTGCCTGACCCCAACTGACCCATTTCCTGTCCTGCAGTGGGGCAGGGACACAACTCCAGCCTCCAAGTGGAGTTTTCAGCTCTCAAATCAGTCATTTTATCTTTAAATAAAAGTTTAAAACACAGATCTCACCCTCTACCAGCGGGGAGGATGCTGCTTTTCGTGGGCAGACAGCAGACAAACCCCAGGCTTTTGGGATCAAGGCCAGAGTTTCAAATGAACTGTTCCAATAATTCTGAATAAACTCTTGTTCATCTGCAGGTGGAAGGGAGAGAAATTCCCCACGTGTGCCCAGTGAGAGCACACCTGACCCACTCGAGTTTTGTTGGGCTCTCCTGCCAGGAAATCATTTATTCCAGAGACTCCAGGACTAAACCCAAATGTTTTTAACTTCTCCCTGCACCTGCATCCCCAATAAAGACTTATCAGAGCATGGAAGCACAGGAGAGCTCCTGATTTGCATCTCATTACCGGGGGTGTTTATTGCTCTCTGTGACTCCAGCTCTGATTCCAGGGCAGAGCAGGAATAAATTTGTGCACCACAACCCTTTGGGACAGGCAAAGCTCACGGAGCAGGTGAGCACCAAAATGCAGGATCAGGGGAATATAAAAACTTGGAAAATATGGAATTTAATCAGCAATTTTACTTTTAAGCTCAAAAAATAAAACGTGCCATAAAATCACTGAAAATGTGGCAATTCCTTGTGGGATGGTTGTGCTTTCTCCCTCCTCTTTCCCTGCTGTGCTTTTTCCTGTTGCTGCTTCATATTTCTGCTCATCCCCCAAACCAACTGAGGATTTTTTTCCTTAACCAAGAGCCCACAACTCCAGCAACCTCAGCCCTTATGGCATAAATCAAATTTGGTCCAAGAAAAAAGCTTGAAAGTCTGTTTGAAACAAACAAAAACAAACATCACCCCGTGAAAAGAATAAAAAATAAATTAAAAAAAAATTAAAAAGTCCCACAAAAAAAAACCCACCAAGAAATCCCCCCAAAAACTCCCAGTGGAGTGTGAACAGTTATAGTTATGTTAAGATATATTTATCAGTTATTCATGTTATTAAAGAGCAACAGATGAGTTCTCTGTAAAACAGATCAAGCTCGAACTCCTTGCTTCAATTCCCCTCTGACATGTGCATGTCACTGGCTAAAAACCACATTATTCACAGGCAATTCAACTGCAAGCTGTCTTTTGTAAATGGAAGCATTGAAGGAAGTTTAACAAACACACAAAAAATAAGATTATTCCCTCTCAGGTGTTGCACTCTGTTTCCTTCTCTTCCTGAGGAGCTCCTTCAAGAATCAGAATTTTATGAGGACACCAGGGAATCACTCCTGTGCTTTCTGCTTTCCAAAGCCTTTCCAAAATATCTTTTATTCTAGAAATCACTTGTTAGTTATCCTGGTCCTGATCAGGGGTCCAAATGCACCCCTGCTTCTCACCTGAACAAGCAGAATCCTCTTTATTTTGTGAAATTAAAAGGAGTGAAGACTCTCCAAACCAACAGCACGGGGTGGTGTGTGGAGAGCTGTGCAGGTGTGTGATGCAAACCCCACAAATTCCCCAGAAATTCAACTTTTTCCATCCCTTCCAGGCTCCTGTCCCCTCTGCTGCCACATCCACACATTTTTGCATCATTTTCCTCCTCCACCCTCTCTCCCAAGACTTCTCCCTGAGTTTCCCTGACTCCTTGGCACACACAGAACCCTCAGAATCTCAATTTGTGCTCCCTCCTGACGTTCTCTTGTCTGGGAGCCCTTGATCTCTGCCTTCCTAGCAAGGAGCTGAGAAATTGGCAGGTGAATTTTAATATCCCCATTCACAAAAGAAAATTGTTCCCTGAGGTGTTGAGACCATGTTCTCCTCAGGATAGGCCAAAAATTGAATTATTCAATCCTGCTGCTTCCGTGCTTAGGGAGGAAAAAAGACAACAGGAGCTTCAAGGCTCAAACTTTTGATTTTCCAAGAGCAAACTCCAGCCTTGTTATTAATATTCATAAAATACAGGTCATAAAAGGAAAACCAAAACCTATTCAGAGCTCATTTCATCTAGATAAAGCAAGATGAAGATCAGGGTCATTCTTAAATACAAGGAAAGTCTGTAATGAAGCTTTTATTTAACATTTACCCAATTGTTTCAGACTTCTTATGTGGAAAGGTCAAAAGCAGATGATGGTGACAGCACCTGATATCTCCATATTGACCTGGAATTTCTTTTTCCCTCTTTGCCTCAGCGTGTTCTCGTGAAATATGCACACAGGACAGTGGATTAGGTATCAAATTAGACAGAGTTTTGTTTTTAGTTAAATAAAAGACAAGTTTTGGTCACCAATCAGCATTTTTGCATTCCATTTACATGCTCACAACTGCTCTGAGCAACAGGACACGAAGCTGTGGGAAAGACTAAGCAGAAAAAATAGGGAATGTTCCCCACACCTCAAATCATGCTTTTTCCTTTCAGTTTGACATTTGTATCCAGACTCCAGCAGCTTTAGGGAGTCTGCAGCTCCTGCATCCCCTCTTTACATTGACAGCACAGTGCTAATAATTTAGAAATGTTTTTTGTCAAGCAGCCAGGGAATCACAGCCGCCTAAACCCCCAAGATTAACAGTGTCATCTTTTATTCAAGGCCTAATGCCTGCTCCCGAGCAGATCACTGTAAATGAGATTAGCTGGGTGTGCTTTTGGAGCCCAGAGTGCTCACACAACAATCGATGGGTGCCCAAACCCTGGGCTAGCCCAGCCCACACTCCAGCCAAGGATTTTTGGCAAGTGTTGGTGCTCTAAGTAATGCCTCCTCTCGAACACGTGTATTTGTGTGAATTATATAAGGAATCTGAGTTCATTCTAACAGCACACAGACAGCTGGCTGTACAAAGTGGGGTCCCACCGATGCTAATTCGTGGCAAAAGCTGTTCTGAGAACTCAAAGGAGAGCTCTGGACTAACCCAAGGCTGCTAACTCCCATCCAGCCTGCTATTTCCAAGGCAATCCCTTCAAAGGGAAAGCCGGGAATACTTGTTGACAGACAGAAAAGCTGCTCAATAAAAGAAAATTAGAGGAAAACCCCCACAGAATTAAGATACCAGAGCAGAGCGAAAGGTTTGGGTTTGGAATCGAGCAGCTGCACGAGTGGTTTGCAATATCCAGGGGGTCCCCATGAGTTATCTGAGCACCCCATCCTCCCTGTGCCAATCCCCGGAGGATTTCAATGCCCCGATTCCCAAAGCCCTGTCCGAGACACTGAAACCCTGCGGGATGAACAAAGCGAAAAGTCACAGAATTTCTCATCGCCCCCCAAAAAAACCCCCCCAGCGGGTGTCCCCCATCACAGCTGAATGTTCCTCGGTCCATGTTAATAGCTTTACCAGCGGCTCGCAGCAACTCCAATGCTCCAAACAAGCGGCACTGCTCTCACTGCACCCTCCGGAGGGACGCTCCCCGAAGCTTTGTACTTTTTATTCCGTGCTGGCGGAGCAGCTCGGTCTTTTATCGTCCTGGCTTCCCCCCGGAGCCAGCTCCCGCTGCTCTGGCAGCGGATGGGAGCAGGAGAGCGGCTCTTACCTGGTTCTGCTGGCAGAGATTCATTCATTCATCCGTTCAGCAGCCGGGGCATCCCGGAGCGGAGCGGAGGATGCGCGGCCGGGATGCGGGGATGCTCCGGGGGGATGCGGGGAGGCGGCGAGAGGCGGCCCAGCGAGCAGAACCCCCCGTGCCGGAGCTCATGGCAGCGCCGAGGACACGCAGAGAGCTCGCACGGCGGCTCGGAGCCTGTTAAAGCCCGTTAACCCTCCCCCGGCCGCGGCGCTGCGAGCGGGGGCTCCCGCATCTCCGGGGATGTTCCCTCCGTGCCATCCAATCCGGCCGCTGCCGGCCGCGCCTCTGCCACAGCAGGTGGGATTTGGCAGGCTGCAGGTCTAAAGGATGTCAAAACAGCGACTCCCCGCTTTAAGAACCCCAAAAATGCAGAGGTGCTGAGGCGGAAGGTAGAAAAAAGCTCATTATCGGCAGAACGAGGGGCTGCTGTGGAAAGGGGGTGCCTGGACCGACTGAATCCCAAACACACGGGACCGGAGGTGGAAAGCTGACTGGGATCTTACAGTGGAGTGGTGTGAATATTCGTATTTCCTCCTTTCACAGCAGTATTAGAGAGGTTTTGAGCCTCTGTGCCCATTACCTGCAGCAGGAGCACAGTTCTGGGGGAGTTGAAGGCTTTATTTGTTCCCAGAATCAATGGGGTTAGGGCAACACCTGAGAAATACCTGACCAAAATGTCGTAGGGGAGGCAGGGATGCTGAACCAGGTCAGGTCAGTGGGTAACCAGGTGCATTCCAGCATTAAACCCCTCGCACTGGAGCACACCACCCCTGCTGCCAGCACAGGCTCAGAGCTCTGATCTGATCCTCTCTCCCTCACCGTGATTGCTTTCCTCTTGCACATTGCCTTAATTCAATGCCCACAGACCAAATAAATATTCCTTCCTTAAAAACGCACCCTGGGGACCTGGATACCAGCTCTCATTAACTCCAAATCCATCGTGGGGCTGAGGCTCAGCTGCCTGGTCCTGCTTTTAACCACAGTTCAATACAGCACCTGAGGCTCCCAGCCCTGACAGAGACACCAGACCCCATCCTGAGGTTGCCAGGTCTCAGGGGACAGCCTGACTTGTGCCATGGGAGAGAAACTGGGCTGGTTTTTAGCAGGCTGGCATGGCCCACACTAATCAGAGAAAGAAGAAATTAAAATTAAAAAGCACATTTCCTCAAAGGTGCTTGCTCAGGACCAAACTCGTTCCACAAACGCACCACAGTCAGAGAAATGAAGCACGTGGTGAAGACAGCAGATGAGAAAAAAACCTTCATGAACCAAACCCCAACGATCACATCCTTCCCCTCCAGGACAGTAATTCAGGGCTTCCTCTCTGCTGTTTGCTCTCAAAGCAAACCTCAGCCTTCCTCTCAGAGCTTCAAGGCAGACCTTGGCAAACCCCAGTGTTTGTTCTTCGGTGCCTGTGGGGGCTCGTGACTGGGTGCAGCCACGTTTTGCAAGGGTTTGAACAGACTGGAGCCAAAGATCTCCTAGAAAACAACTTTATCCAGCACAGAGGAGCATCCCAGCCACCAGACAAAGCTGCAGATGGGGGCTAAAGGTTCTGTCTGCTCTGCAGGCACATCCCAAGGTTATCTTGGGCAGTAAATGCCTCCTCAGCAGAGCCAGAGCAGGAGGGTCCCTCACCTCGCTCAGCCTGCCCCATTGGAGCTGCTGCAATACTCATGGGCAGAGCAAGGAGAAGGAAAATCTGACATTTCCCAGTTCCTCCAAGTGGAAAACAGTCTCCCCTAAATCCCAGGATGAAAGTCCCACTTCACAGAGGCAGAAGTGCAGCATCCCATAAACAAATTGGCAGAGATGAGATCAGAATTTAGGACCAAGCCCAGGCTGAAGAACTCGCAGTTATGCCATTGCTGTACTGCTTCACAGAGGGTACAACGTCCCTATTGCTCTGATTTAATGCTGCAAAGGTGCCAAAATTCACCAGAGATCACCTCTGGGTGTACCTCTGGCACAGTCACCGAGCAGCACACCCACCCCAAACACCTCACTGAAGTTATTCTCTCAAGGTGTCAAGCCAGAAAATTTACTTAATGAACTTTTTCCTGAGAATTTATCCCCTCAGAAGAACAACCAGCATTAAGCCCATCACAGCATCAAGTACTAACAATAAAAATAACACAGCCCCATCCCTCGGTGTCTCAGTGAGGAAACTTTTAGCCTGGACTCTTTACAAAAAGCCCAGAGCAGACCCAGGGCTCCTCAGCAGACTGGGGGTGTGAAGCACTTCTCACTGTGCTCTGCAGGCAAAATGAGCTGTCTGCAAGAATCCACCCAGCCACAGCGCAAATCCCCATTTTAATCAGATTCTTGGCATACTCTACCCAGACTTGAATAAAAAAACTGTGCTCAGGATCCAAAATTTATCAGGGAAACACAGCCATTATTCAAACACAACCCTCGCTCGAGCTTGTTTGCTCTGTTATCTCCATCCCTCTTTGAGTGCTCCTCTATAAAAAGCAAAGCTGACCCTTGGCAGAAGCCAACTCCTTCATGCATCACCTGCCAGCTCAGAAAAACATCCTCGAAGGGAGCTGTCAATGCAGAGCTTAAAATATTCTGAAGATGACAGAGTTACACGGGGATTTCCACGGGGGCAGACACGGTGACTTTTGGAGGTAAAAAATCCAGTCACGGCACCAAAAAAAGCATATTTCTTGTGCTCCCAGCCATTAAGAAATTGGACATCGTGTTTCCACCTGCCTGTTTTCAGATCTAAATCTCTTCCCTTGGAAAAGGGAAAAAATCTGTGCCCCATTTTACCTCACCCGGGCTCTAATCTCCCTTCTGCAAAGCAGGGAGTCAACACAAAGCCAACCCAGGGCTTCTGAGAAAGGAATTTGACCTCAAAGACTCATGTGGATGTTGATAAGCTGCAAAAGAAAAACAGTTTCACAAACAGGAAAAAAAACCCCAAACCTCAAAGATTTTACTGAGCCCACCTAGACATGGGATTAAGTCTGTCTGCACAACAGGTTTGTATTTATTCCCCTCAAATATTGAGTTTTCTGCTAAGCCTCAACTCAAGAGCAACAAAAAGCCGAGAATTTGGGTTTTAACAAAGGCATAATACAGCAATAGTAAAAAAATCAGTGAAATGCTGCCCTATTACTACACAACCAGAGTATTCTTTATTCTCTGAGCAGGCTTAGCACTTAAATTATCCCAAAATGTTGCAGCAGCAGCCCTTCAAGGCAGAAGTGCAGCATCCCATAAAGGCAGAAAACAAACTGGCAGAGCTGGGATCAGAATTTAGGACCAAACCCAGGCTGAAGAACTCCCAGTTATGCCATTGCTTTGCTTTCCAGACATCGTTATTTTAGGGCCACAGGTTCATTTCTGTCCTGGACCAAGCAGGGAAAGCAGCTGGAAGCTCAGCACAGCGAGTACAACTCCTAAATTATCCCCAGCTCCAACTGGCTCCAGCCAGCCAGGAACTGCTGGGATTAGCTTTCACTTTTCCAGCTGCCAATTAGAGGGAAAAAGGCAAAAAAAGCCCTCGTTCTTCACTGGCAAGGCCTTCGGGGAGACCTGAGGGAAAGGGAAATTTGGCCCTCTGGTTCCAGCAGAAAAGAGAGCAGTGGGATTTATTTGCCCTCCCACCAGCCATAAATCTGAATGTGAGAACTGGAGCAGGGAGAAAGGGAAACAGAGTCATGAAAGGTGGAAATTCAAGAAGAAATCGAGCAGTTTCTGGTGTTTGGGATGGGGACGCAATGACTTTATGGGATTTAAGAGGTCAGCAGACATCAACTCAATCCCCTGGGGCACTGGGCAGGGTTGTCCCCACTGGAGGTGGGTGGAATATTTAAATCCAGAGTCCAGGAGAGTCTGGCTGTGTCCTTCCACCTCAAAAATGGATTCACCTCCTCTCCTGGGAATCGACAGCACACTCAGAGCCTGCTCTTGGAAAATGTTGCCCCAAAAACTTATTGTTTGCTAGCCCATATTGTACAAGTTTGAACTGCTCAAACACCTGCACAGGAAAAAAAAAAGCTCGGTCAGCTGATCCCAAGGTTGAATTTACAATCTGTCAGCTCATAATTGCTACACAAACATAAAAGGAGTTCCTCAGAAATGGGATTTTTTTCTGAGACCCAGTGCTTCTATTAAAGAAGCAGGTCCCAGGCTTTGTTCCTGTTTCCTTCTGTGAGGTTTTTTTTGTCATATAACCTAATTTAGTTTCAAATAAATCAGAAGGCAACATTTGTCTCAGTAGCTGTGAGTGCTGAGGCAGAGAAATTAAAGCACATTTAGACTGCAGAGAACTTGAACACACCAATATTAATTTTCCCTCTGAACCATTTCTGTGCAGGGTTCTTGGTTTAGGTGCCATTTTCCTCAGAAAAACTGAACATTCCTCAGGTTCTGGAGGTCAGGACAGATTTGAAGAACATTTCATTTAAAGAACAGAAATATATTTTCAATACTCTTTGTAGAAATACTCAGGATTTCTCCAGTGAACCTCTGAACTCGTGTTTACTTCAGGCTACCCACTTACAACAAGGAAAAAAGCCCAGATGAGTAATTGGAGGCAAAAAAAATACCCCAAGAAAAGCCCTCATGCCCTGACAACAGAGCTGGGCAAAACAGACTTGCAGCAAAGGAGTGTGCTAGCTTTGAGGTTTCTTTTCTCAGGAAATAAACCCATTATCTGAGCCCTGCATGCTGGAAAATGCCTCTATCTTTGCCTGGCAGCCTCGGGGCTGAGCTGCTCTTCGCTGAAACTTTTTGAGTATCAGTTCCCCTCTCAATCCTCAACACCTCCACGAGGAGAATAAACAAAGATATTAAGGCAATCGAGCCCTTGACAGGCTGACACGGCCCTTTTTGATATGATAAGATTCTTCATTTACCTACTTTCAACCTCTGATGCTGTTCCTGAATGGTGACAAACCTGAAATCACATTTTCAACTTTAAATCAGAGGTGATGGTGCCATAAATTCGAGTGTAGCCTGGGTTTATCAAGCCAAAAAACTCCCATCAATACGTCCCTAAAAATGGACCTAAACCTCTAAGTTTAGAGGTTTTTTCTCTTCATATTGATACTGACACTCAGGTTTTTGAGTGAATCACCTCACATATGGGTGAGGAACATTTTCACTCTCCCATTTTGGCTCAGCACTGAGGATAAAGCACATTTTATAACCTGGCCAGAGCCTTCCAAGGTTTCCAGCCATAAAAAGACTTGAAAATAACAGAGCTGAGGAAAAAGGGCCCCATCTGTCCAAGAGGATGACAAAATTCTGTTCTATAACAATGCCACCTTCAATCACACCTCAGCTTTTGGCAGCTTCAGGGCTGCAGTTCCAACCCTTCATCCCTGAATTTTACCTTTTATTTTGTGTGTGTGAAAAGGCAGAGCTCAGTGCCAAGTTCTGCTCCAATAAAAGCCTGGTGCAAGTCCAGGTTTAAACTTGGTGCACGAAAAGTTGGTTCTGCTTAGAGGAGATCGTTGGGCATTGGGGAGGGAATACAAATATAAAAATATAAAAATATAGAAATATAAAAGTATAAAAATATAAATATAGAAATATATAAATATAGCTATA
>VWZT01007269.1:274212-282832 GCA_013397055.1 Pachycephala philippinensis
AGGCCATTCCTTAACCCGCCACAAAAACTTTCATTTCCCACAGTGAAGGTGAAAAATGCAGCAATAAAGTCACAGCTGCTCCAACCTCTTCAATCAACTCACTGAAACTGCTGGAAAATATTTTAATTACCTCTTGTGTGTGGCCTCTGCCATGGGGTTTTTGAGGAATATCTGCTCCGGAGAGATATTCACAAATATAATTTAATTTTTTTTTAAAAAAAGTTAGGGAGCAAAGGGCTCTTTGAATGTGTGGATTTTTTTTTTCTATTTTTCTTGCCCAAATTACAATCCACCAACTCCAAGTGAGGTTCTGACAGAGTCACCAGAAGATTGAGCACTCCAGCACCAGGAACATTTGGGATTTGCAGGGTTATAAGAACAGTTCATCACTTTCATGTCCCTCTGCTGTATAATTCCAGTAAAAAAAACCCTTCTTGGACACGCAGATATGTACAGAGCATGTGATAAAGAAAAAAAATCCCAAAAAACTTTCAAATGAATCCATTCTTCCTTCGTGAAAACCCAAGTCTCACACTCCAGTGCTCGCCCAGAAGTGACTCGGCAGCTGTGAGCCAAATTCAGACTCCAGAGATGAACAAAAAAACCAATTACTGCTATTAAACACCCCAATTTCTGCTGTTAAATATGTTAATAACCACCAGTCAGGGAAAGGAGAAAAGCCATGTAACAAATTAAACACAATTCAGAGCCTGGAGTGAAATAGTTGGCTCGAAGATTTTAACTTTTCTACCCAGAACTCGGATGGAAGATCTGCTCTGGATTTTCAATCAGCAGCTTCCAGAAAGCTGGACCAAAATAAAAATGAGCCCACTTAAAACGTGGCAATGGGGTTGAGATAAAAACTCCTTTAGCAAAGTTTCTTTGGTTTGATTTCCCCACGTAGTGCCAGTGTTGATTGAAGAAAGAATCTTGCCTGAGTTTTGGTTGTGTTGGGGTTTTTGGAGGGATTTGTGGGTTTGGTTTGGGTTTTTTTTTTTTGGTATTCTTTTGGGGGGGAGTGTTTGTTTGGGTTTTTGGAGGGATTTGTGGGTTTGGTTTTTGGTTTTTTGGTTTTGGGTTGTTGGGTTGTTTTTTGGGTTGGTTTTTTTTTGTTTGTTTTGTGGGGTTTTTTTGCTGATGGTTTTGTTGTTGTTGTTGTTGTTGTTTTAGGGTTTTTTACACTTTTTCTGCCACATTTCTGCCTAAACTTCCCTTGAGCACCACCCAGGCTACCCAAGGTTGCTTTATCCCATATCCCCTCCGACCCTGCCCTTCCCCAACCCCATTCCCAAACCCCTCAGAGCCCTGCAGAGCCCTGGAGGCCTTGCAGGATTATCAAACCCAGATATTCCTCTGGATCCTTATGGGTATGAAAAAAGGCCTCAGGCTGGGAATTTCTTTAGCCCTTGCAGTGCTTTGTGAAGATTCTCTTTCTCACGTGAAGAATTTAAAACAATGTTATAGTTTTGTAAATCTCTGCACCTGCACCTACTTCTCAAGGACTGTTGTGGCTTCAACCAGAAAAACATCCAGAAACGGATGTCTCAGAACTGGAGCAATCACCCCAAGGGGTGGGTGTCCGAGGGACCAATCATTTTATGCCATTCAACACACTTTCGTGTATTAACATATAAAAGTTGTTCAATCTTCCATTAAACTCTCTTACTTAGGACAAAATTTTGTGGTAGCATGGATTTTGTCCCTCCTTGGCAGCACCAGCGACAGATCCTGTTCCTGCCAGAGCTGCTGCTGCCATGGAAAAGCTCCAGGGGAGGGATCTTTTCTGGATTTAAGCAAAGTCACTTTGTGTTTGTCACCTGGGGAGCCCTGTCAGAGGCAGGAATAGAGTTCAGCTGAATTCCTGATGCCTCCCTTTAGTGCCAGATCATGTTGCTGTGAACTTTTGGCTCCTTGCAATTCTTTGGAGAGCTGTGTCCAGCCAGGAACTAAAATAGAGCTAATAGCTCACTGTTCCTTTTATTTTTTCCCCTTTGGAAAGCAGTTTGGGAAAAGTCTCTGCTTAAAAACCCAAAAATCACAGCTCCTTCTCTATGACTTTCTCCCATTGCTGCAGAGGGAATTAAGGCTTGATAAAATGGTAGAAAGATGGATAAATAAAGGTGATTTTAGTCCTGGAAGCCAAACCCTCACCTGCTTTTCCTTGCATACACATACAGGAGCTGCCTTGGCAGAAAATGTTGTGCCTGTTGTCAAACCTGTTGCATCCCTGTGAGATGGATTATGGGGAAAAAAACCTCAAAATTATTCTTTAATCAAACTTTTAAATTTATGAACCAAAAAAAAAATAATAATGAGAGAGGCATTAGTTATGCCATATTAGTTATTATTCAGCCTTAGTTATGGAAAGCTAAAAAAGTCCAGTCATTCCTGAGCACAACATCCCAGGGACAAATCATCCAGAGCAGCAGCAAATTTGCTTCTTCCGGAGGTAAAAATTCGATTATTTCAGCAGCAGCCAGAGAAAACTCGATATGAAATCTGAGGATTCTGCTAATCCAATGCAAGACAAGCCCTTACATGGCAGAATGGACAGAGGGAAACCACTTGCCTGTCTCAATAAAAAAGCTGGAGGAGCCTGGCAGGAAAAATTCCCTTCTGTTTCTCCAGGATGAAGAGCAGGATTTGAATTTTAGGCTTTGCAATGCAAGACAGTTACATGCAAATTCTTCCTTCTGTTATCTAGACCCAGACTGAGCACCTCTCATCCAAGGCTGAGATTATTTATTCACTGTTCACCAGATCGAAAGTGTAAATGTTCCACAGCTTCCTGGGGTAACAGCATTTCTGCCTGTGCAAGAGCAAAGTAAAATATTCACAGCAATCACTCTGGGAAGATCTATCAGCAAACGGCCTCGGGGAGGAAGAAAAATGTGGTGGCATTTGCCAATATTCCCCCTCAGTGTGACAAATTCAAAATAAAACCTAAATTAAAAAACCACACAGGCTGTGCTGACAATTTTTTATTTACCCCCTACTTCCTACTGTATTTTCAGGCTCTATTACCACGATTTTCTGCACGCTCAGGTGACACTGATCTTTCCCCAGGGCCATTTTCTGGGGTGAAATGTTCAAAGAGCACAGGTGTGAGCTGTCTGCAGGGACAGAAGGCACAGCCAGAGCCACTCCGAGACTTCTTGCCATGATTCACTTTTTCACCACCCTTCCTTCAGGATTTGGGAGATGCAGAGCAGCCTCTTGCCTGACAAGAGGTTGGATGGCAAGAAGCAGAAAGATGTGTCTGCTGGAATCAAAAAGTAGCTGCCTTCTGCCAGTCTCCAGGGAGCAGAAGGAAAATTAGGAGGAGGTTGGGAGCCCTGGGGGTCAGAGCTCGTGGAAGCAGGGCCAGCAGCACATCCCTTGCTCTGACTCCTAAAGCTTGTGGCAGCAGCAGGTCTGCAACAATCACAATTATTTCCAGTACCACGGTGAATTCTGGACCTTCCCAGGAAGGATTCGTGCCAAGCCATCTCTTCGTAGCTACAGGGGATGCATCAAACGGAGAAGGATGAATTCTTTTTGCTGGTATTATCCAGATTTGTGTTCCTGCTGCAGCCCTGCCCCGCCAGGCTGTGTTACATAAGCACAGGCAGAGCTTTCCCAGAGGCTGAATTCCCATTTTATATAAGGCAGTGGCAGATGCACTCCCCAGTCTGAGAGGGGGGGAAATGAAGCTCTATCACCCCAGTGCAGTGAGAATCTGCATTACCTTGACAATTTTCTGTCACAGCCTCCTTTACCAAATCCATGCCTGATCCATGTTTATTTAGCTGGAAAAGGAATGAGCTTTGCTGCATTTTGCTCTGCACAAAACCGGGGGGCAAGAGAGAAGCTTGGAATAAAAAATAGGCCAACAGATGACCTTTGCATCCCAAAATCTTAATGTCAAAGCTGTGCCTGAGGCAGAGATTCCCACCAGGACAGACCTGGCCAGCAGGGAGTTTGTGTTATTTCCCAGGGGCACACAGAATTCCCCACCCTGAGCTGCCGGGTGTCACATTGCTCTGCCTTCAGAAGCTGTGATTAAAAACTGATATGGTTCCACAAAGTGTTTTGGGGTTGCACTGGGGGGACAAGATCAGCATAAATCAAAATTTAACATCACCTACTTCAAAACCTCTCCTTTGTTTTCAGACCACGTGGCTGGGTCAGGCCCTGTGGATGTTTCTTCACCCAAACCTCACCCCACATCCAAGGGGTGCCCTAATTCCTCCCATTTGTGCCCCAGTCTGGTTTTCCAGCCTGAACAGTGATCCCTCACGTGCCCTGGGCTGCAGAAATCCGTGTGCTTTTCCATGCTAACCTTACAAACCAAGTAATTCAGAGCAAGCCTTTGACTCCCTCAGTTCCATCAGGAATATTTGGTGTCTTCCTTGTTCCACCAACACCCTCCAAGCGCAGCTGGAATTGATGCCTTATGTTTTAGCTTTTATATGTTTCCAATCCTGCATTCCCAGTGTGTAACTCTGCAGTGTCCTGCAGCCTGGGAGCTGCTGCTCTCTCATGCTGAGACAGCCAGAACAAAGCCTCTCCAGGCTGCTCTCCAAGGACACCCAGCCCGGCCTAGGCCCAAAATGTGTAACCCAGCATCTTGAGAAGGGGGGCAAGCTGAGGGGAAATTCCATCATTAGCTAAAGTTTAATTGGTGCAATTGGGTTGAGATGCAAATGGCCCAAAGCTATAAAAGTGTGAAGAACTCGTGACTCGGGGTCCATCTTGGGTGCAGCCTTTGGCCTGCCCAGGGTGTGCCTCTGAAGGCCTTTCAAATAAATATCCACCTTTATTCCCTTCCTCCTGCCCAGTCTCTGTTTCTGGGTTGGCCTCTTTAGGCATCAGAATTGCTGCCCACTCCAAAGGCTGAGTGAGTGCTGCTGAAAGCACTGATTCCCACAAATCATCTCCTCTCCAGGGTGCCAGCAGGACACTGCTGACAGCTGGGAAGTCCCATCCTGAGCTCCAGAAGGCAGCAGAACAGAGCAGGGAGCGCTGCAGAACAGAGGCAGCACCACTTTAACTCAGGATCAGGCTGCTGTAAACACCAGCTCACCCCTCGCTGAGGCACGCACCTTCCCTCATGGAGCGTTTGCTTTCCTGCCTAGCTCACCTTCAGAAATGGACATTTCTAAATGATAACAGAGCCATGGAATGTCCCGAGTGGAAGGAACCCACCAGGATCATGGATCCAGCTCCTGGTCCTGCACAGACACCCCAAAATCCCACCCTGGGCATCCCTGGCAGCGGTGCCCAAACGCTCCTGGAGCTCTGGCAGCCTCGGGGCCGTGCCCATTCCCTGGGGAGCCTGGGCAGTGCCCAGCACCCTCTGGGGGAAGAATCTTTTCCTAATATCCAAATATCCAACCTAACCCTCCCCTGGCACAGCTCCAGCCCTTCCCTGGGTGCTGTGACGGAGCTGCCCCTCGGGAGGAGCTGCAGCCCCCCAGGATTCTGCCCTGAGCCTCCCCTTCTCCAGCTGAACAAACCAAGCCCCCTCCATCCCTCCCCGTGTGCCTCCTGCAGCCCCTTCCCCATCTCCATATCCCTCCTCTGGGTGCTTTCTAACAGCTTTATCTCTTTTTTAGATTGTGGCACACCAAACTGCCCCCAGCATTTGAGGTGAGGGCGAACCAGCCTCACACCCCACAAATTTTTGCTTTATTTGACAAAACTCCACCTTTTGTGCCGCTGTTCAACTTCACGGGAAAAGAGGAAAAGAGAAAACCTCACAGCCTCTTCACCAAGGGTTATTCCACCACCCCTGGGCTTTTAAGTAGGCTGACCACCCTCCCTTAGAGATCCTTAGGGAGAATTTAAAAGCTCCAACAGGAATCACAATTTCACTCCATTGTAAAAGAGCAGAAACTCTCCCTTTCCAGAAAAAAAAAAAAACATTTTCCTCAAAAAGAGGGACTCCAGCATTTTTTCCCCTGAGCCCTCTGTGCCTTTAAGCCCAGAGAAGCTGCTCAGATGTCAACCACAAAACCCCAGCGAGCAGGATGTGGCAGGATGTGTCTGCAGCAGTGCTGGACTTATTTTAAGCTTTCTGTAATTGATTTAATTTGCATGCAGTGGCCTCTGCAGGGCAGGAACTATATTTTGCTCAGTGTTTATACAGCACCTCACTGAACAGACACCTTGCTTAAGGCTCCTGAAAGTTAAATTATAATAATTAAACAGTGAGGTACATGAATCTAATTTTATCTCTGGCCTGGGGGGTTTATACAGCACCTCAGGGGAGTTACAAGTGGGTTTTGAGTTATTCTGAGTAGCAGGAGTCAATCAGACACCATTTCAAATTACCTTTGGAAGGCCTTTTTTGAGGTTGAATGGGGGATTGTGGTGCCATCACACAGTTTGTGTTTGTCTGTCAGTGGTGAAAAGGACTTTTGCTGACTCTCACCTCCATGAAGCTGACATCCTGACCCTTGGGATGCTCAGGGAAGCAGATTGCCAGCCCAGCAGGATTTTAGAGCAAACCGCTGCCAACGTTTCTTTAACATCATCGGCATTCCCCCAACACCACCAGGGCCCTCTCTGCCACATCCCTGCTTTTGGGCATCCCTGCTCCAACTCTTCTTGAGTCAATTGGGAGAAGCCAGAGTCCTCCCATGCCCTCTTCCACCTCATTGTAAGCACAAACCCCTGGGAATCCTTCACAGGACATGTTCACATACATTTTTGCTTGTATTAAATTCATTTTCAATGGAGAAATGTCCTTTCCCCAGCAGCAGCACCCAACACCCCCAGACCAGCTCTTCATCACCCCCCTTCAGCTCAGATTTTCTTTCCTCTCATGCTAACACCCTTCCCAGCCAGCCTGACACTGAGGAATTTTGCCCCAAAAAAGCAAAGAATTGCATAAATCTTGTTCGATGCACAAGTCCTGGCTCCTTATTTTGCCTTGGGGGGTTTGTTGCATGCAGCACAGACAGAAACACAAGTTTTTGTCAGGTTCCTGTCAGGTGTTTGCTGAAGAACGTTGCTGTGACATCTGGCAGCAGCTGAGGCTGCCATCTGCTTTCCCTGCAATCTGTTCCCCATGTCCCTGTCTGGGCTGTGCAGGGAATGGCCATTCCTGGAGCATCTTGGATTTGCAGGGCCCCAGGAATTTTCTTCAGAGAGCAACCCCAAATTTGGCACCAAAATTGGAGCGTATTTTACACCCACAGCACCCCTAAGAGGTTTTTTAAACAGCCCCAGTGTCGCTGTTGCTGCCAAGGAGGTAAAGCTGACAGAGTCCACGCTACCACGAATTTTGTCCGAAGTAAGAGAGTTTAATGAAAGATTGAACAACTTTTATATGTTAATACACGAAAGTGTGTTGAATGGCATAAAATGATTGGTCCCTCGGACACCCACCCCTTGGGGTGATTGCTCCAGTTCTGAGACATCTGTTTCTGGATGTTTTTCTGGTTGAAGCCACAACAGCCCTTGAGAAGTAGGTGCAGGTGCAGAGATTTACAAAACTATAACATTGTTTTAAATTCTTCACATGAGAAAGAGAATCTTCACAAAGCACTGCAAGGGCTAAAGAAATTCCCAGCCTGAGGCCTTTTTTCATACCCATACACCAGTGCAGGCCACAAACACCGTAGGGCTAAGACCAGGCAGGCAATATTTCCCTGTGGTGAAATAACCCAGCTGACAAGACAAAATCTTTGAAATAAAGCCAAAAACAACTTAATTCAGCAGTGCCATCAACACCATGAGCGTGTGCCACCAGGACCTCACTCCTTCACACCACAAATGCATCTCATGCTCACCCAAAGCCAAGATGGAGAAATCCAGCATAAACAATCTCTCCTCAGACTTTCTGGAGTTCATTTAAAAGTCTTTATTCACTTGTTAACCTAGGCTAGCCTTGCTTAACTTCCACTTCCAGATAAAAATCATGACCTAGAAAAAAATTTTTGCTGTGGGAAGCAGCAATGTTGGTAATTGAAGCACAGGGAAAGGGAAGATAAAAGCACTGGGGAAAGGCATTAAGTTCCTTTGGAGGCCTGGGGAGAAACGTATTTAAGCTTTAATGTGGGATGACATGTGCAGACTTAATAAACTGTTGTCAGATCGTGATCCAGCTTCCTCCATCCTCTTTTCTGAATTCCAGGGGTGAAGCACCAGGCTCTGGTCAGAACCACTTCTGTTTTCTCAGACTCTTTAGGTGTACTTTAATTGGATTTGTTTGTCAGGGCTTTTTTTTTTTTTTTTTAATCTCTGCTCGTCCCGTGCAGCAATTCCTTTATCTCCTGCATCAGCTCCTGCAAAGAAATCAGCTTCACCTCCTGCCCTTTCCTCCTTGCCCCATTAACCCTTGCCTGGCTGCTCTTCCCAGATTTTTTGCTTCCCAGGGTGTTCTTGGCAGAACTGGGAATGGAAAGGCTCGGCAGGGGCTCCATCTGCTGGGACAGCCTCGGGCTCTTGTGACATCCCAAACCAGGGATGAGGAGCTGAGCAGGCAGTTCAGGAGCCTCTGGAAGTCACAGCATCCATGCGGAGGTTCCTTATCCCACAGAGGTGCAGATCCACGAGGCAGACACCTGGATGAGACAAAAACTCCATGTCCTGTCCTTATTCAGCCTTTCTAAATCTCGTTTTTCCTCTGTGA
>VWZT01007269.1:283844-305282 GCA_013397055.1 Pachycephala philippinensis
TGAGGAGCTGAGCAGGAAATTCAGGGGCCTCTGGAATTCACAGTCTCCATACAGACAATCCCTATCCCACAGAGCTGCAGATCCAAGGAGATGACACCTGGATGAGACAAAAATTGGATGTCCCATCCATATTCATGCCTTGAGTCTTTCTAAATCTCATTTTTTCTCTGATTTACACTTCCCAGAGCATCCCTGAGTGGGAGCTGAGAACAAATCCCTGCTGGGAAGGGTTGGAGCAAACCCCTCCTAGATCATTTCAGGCTCTGGATTCCCCAAAACAGAGATGAGGAGCTGAGCAGGAAATTCAGGGGCCTCTGGAATTCACAGTATCCATACAGACATTCCCTATCCCACAGAGCTGCAGATCCAAGGAGATGACACCTGGATGAGACAAAAACTCCATGTCCTGTCCTTATTCAGCCTTTCTAAATCTCGTTTTTCCTCTGTGAGGTGGTTTGTGCTTTTTTTACCTCACATCCTTTTACATTTAAGGGGATTCTTTGTGAGGTTCTGCCAGCGTTTAGGTAAAAAAACCCAAATTTTTAGCAGCCGTTTTTCCTTCCAGAACCAGGCTGTGCTGCTGAAATGAAAAAGAAAAAACAAACCAGGAAATCCGTAAAAAAACAAATCAAAGTATTAAAAAAAAATATTAAAAAATAAAAAAAAAATCTAAAAATACAAAAAATACTTTAAAATGGCATTTTTTCAGGCCACGAACTCTTTGTAATAAGAACATCGATAGCACAAAGACATTTATGGGGTTACCACTGACAGTTTGGAGAACCACAGCGATCCAGCTTGCAAAAAAAAAATAATATAAATATATCACACACCCCCAGCACCCAAGAGCTTCATCCCTAGCGAGGCACGGATGGGTTCCCAACAAACCAAAAATAAGGAATAAAGGTGGAAAGATGAGGTGTTGCCTCTACCGTTCAGGTTTATCAGTGCTAAGGGGCTTTGAGGAGTTATTTTATTTATTTATTATTATGTTTTCAAGAGGATGAAGAGAGATATATTCATTCTTGTCACAAACTGATTATTTTTCTTTTTAAGGACAGCACAGAAAAATCAAATTATTTCGTGTTTCAAAGGCATCTCATCAATCCTGGGGAGTTACAGGGCAGACCCAGATGTTGGCAATATCAAGAAGCTCCTTCTCCATGCCTCGTTTTTTATCCATTCCAGCTGGATGTGGGATTGAACTCCGTTGATTAAAGTAGTTAAAAAACGCTTTGAAATCTTCAGCAAAGACCCAGTGCCCAGGAAACCTGTGTTATTAAAATTCCCAACTAATAAGCTGCAGTTGGCACTGTATTTCTTTGATTTAAACTTGATAGAATTGCCCAGGAACTGCTTTGAAAACCGCAAATTAAAATCTGCTAAATAGACCTTGTCTTACCGCAGCAGCGAGAAGCTGGAAAGAAGAGTAAAAAATAATTATTAACAAGAAAATGGCTGCGAGGTGAGGCTGTAAAATGGGAATTAAAGCGCCGGGAGCATCCCCTGCTCCGCGGATTTCAGCCCCTTCCTCCCTCCCGAGCCCACGAGGTGGCACCGTTACTAAAAGAATCAAGGCTCAGGAATTAATTAATTCCATAATCCATTAACCAGCGGCCCAACGCAACCCCCGAGCTTTGGCTGAAGTTGGGAGCTGGCTTTCAAACAGCTTTTAAATGCCGATTTTCCCTTTAAACCAAAGAAATAAAAAATCAGATTATCCGTTCTGCCTTTGCAGGGCACCTACCGCCAGCAGAGAGCTCAGAGAGGCTCTCCTGAAAATCAAATTACACTCAGGCACCCCCTGTGAGGGACAGGATGAGCCTCACTTCAGCATCTATAATATAAATATTTTGTTTTTCCAGCAGCTGCTGCCTGGGCTCGGGCTTTAATAAACCTGTGCCTGCCGTGCCCCAGAGCTCTCCTCCTGTCGTGCATCTCCTCTCCAGCCCTAATTTTCATAACAATAACATCAACAGAAGCGCCCTCATCAGTTCCATTGCTTTTGACATCTGCCTCAATATTTAATGACTGGAATAGGCCACTGCCTTCCATCTTCCTGTCCCTCCTTCCGAGCCTGAGATTTTTTCCTATTTCCATCTCCAAATGATAAATCTGCTCCAATTTTTCCGTTCAAGTGTCGTGGCCAATTGCTGGGAAATGTTGCATTTCCATTTAGCAAAATAATCCCGTTTTTTTTCCTCTCCCAGGAGCTGTTTAATGATGTCAATACCCACAGAGCATTTCCTGCAGGTGTCTAATGTAAATAAAATTGTCCCCACTATGAATTAACAGATAAGGAGCGAGTTTAAAAGCCTGCATTATGTACATTGAATTAACATGTCACCCTGTCCCAACTCCTGGAGGTCCCACCACGGTGATGCCAGCCTTGAATTAACTTCATCTTCAGAACCTTCAGCTGACACAAAGCTGAGATCAAAGTTTGTTGAAATCACTCCTCGCCTTCAGCTCATTTTTCTGAGCGCAGGGGACGAGTGACACCTATTTGGGTGGTTTATTCACCAATATTGCACTAACAGGAAAAGAGAATTTATCCCTCATTTGTCGCTGTTGCACCGAGGACAGATGTTAATAAATATATCAGATATAACAGAGTCCAAGCTCAGGGATAATGGAAGGCTTTACTAGTGTATTGAAAAAGTCTTTTATATTTTGGTTCACAAGAAATGTATTAAAGGGCATAAGGTAATTGGTCCTTTGGCCATCCACCCCTTGAGGCGATTGGCCGGGCTATTTCTAAATATCTATCTAGTCAGAACCGTAACAATACTACAAACAATTTGCAGGTGCAAAATAGATTACAGAACTGTAGCATTGTTTTTAAGAGATTGCTTGGGAAAGACAGAGCTTTCATAGAATACTGCAGAGAGCTGGAAAATCTCTCTGCTGATGCTTTGTCAGCGTCCATACTAATTAACACAACTGTGATAATAATCTTCACAATAAAAACCAATAAACGGTGTTATTTTATTTCAACTCCGTTGGATCTCCCCAACAATTCCAAGGGTTTCCTGCAGAGCATGAGAGCTGCAGGAATCCTGAGTTGGTGCTGTTAAAGATCACCCTGCCCTTCTCCGGGCCCGCTGTAATCGATGTGACAGAGGAGAATCTGAAACAAGGTGACATTTTCTACTTGGCTGTGCAAAACACAGAGCAGGAGTGGGTTGCATTCCCAAATTATCACGAGCACCTTTCCGGCTGAGGGGAAAACATGCAGAGAGATCCCACGCAGGGCAGGCGGGGCGTGGGCACACGCACGGATGGCAAAGCCCTCAGAAAGTTTTTGGATGAGTGTCACTGTGCTGCCAAGGAGGTAAAGTTGGCAGAGTCCACGCTACCACAAATTTTGTCCGAAGTAAGAGAGTTTAATGAAAGATTGAACAACTTTTATATGTTAATACGTGAAAGTGTGTTGGATGGCATAAAATGATTGGTC
Source organism: Pachycephala philippinensis (assembly GCA_013397055.1). Classification (NCBI taxonomy): domain Eukaryota; kingdom Metazoa; phylum Chordata; class Aves; order Passeriformes; genus Pachycephala; species Pachycephala philippinensis. Next base: position 287,302 of record VWZT01007269.1, read on the forward strand.
ACTCGGACACCCACCCCTTGGGGTGATTGCTCCAGTTCTGAGACATCCGTTTCTGGATGTTTTTCTGGTTGAAGCCACAACAGCCCTTGAGAAGTAGGTGCAGGTGCAGAGATTTACAAAACTATAACATTGTTTTGAATTCTTCACATGAGAAAGAAAATCTTCACAAAATACTGCAAGGGCTAAAGAAATTCCCAGTCTGAGGCCTTTTCTCATATCCATAGATGAGCTTTCTTCCAAGGGGAATTGTTGCACTTGGACATGAAAAGAACTACACAGACACTTGTCAAGAGAGAAGCAGAAAAAGAGGGGTCAGATGACCCCGAGCTTTTATTATATATGTTCTTAGAAATCACCGTGGATTGGAGGGAGAAATCACCACCCCCCAATCACACTGGTCAAAGGAAAAATCCATCAAACGTCTCCGCCTAGGAGAAACGGAATACAAACAATAAAGCACGGTTAGCAAAGCGTGGCTGTGTTTACAGAAAGTGAGTGAGAAACTCTTACAGAAAATGAAAACATCGAAGAACTGCAAAACTCAGGGCAACAGGGAATGACAAAAAGTAGGCCCAAAATCTGCTCAGATTTCCCCCATCTCTATCAAATTCCTCTTTTTCAGCTGCTAAAGGCTTCCCTCACCTCATGTCCTTCCCCTGGCTGCAAGGCAGGCTGTGGACGCCTCCTCATTTCTCCTCCCCATCGTTTTCCAGTTTGGGAGTAGCTTTGCCCAGAGCTCCTGTGGAAAAGAGTCCCCAGACAGGCCAAAAAGCTGTTCCAAGAGAGGGCTATCCCTTCTCCCAAGGATTACCTGTCCTCTCTCATCAGGCAGAGGAGAACTCACAGCAAAATGAGTTAATGTCAGCACACAGCTGGATAAAGCAGCTTTGAGCTCCATTCTCATGCCAGACTGAAGGCAGTAAAATAAAATAAAATAAAATAAAATAAAATAAAATAAAATAAAATAAAATAAAATAAAATAAAATAAAATAAAATAAAATAAAATAAAATAAAATAAAATAAAATATAAAATAAAATAGGAGCAGACCTTTCCCTCTGGTCAAAATTAGAGGATTGACTTGTTAAAACTGGGAATTCTAATTACCACAAGGAGCAGAACCCAACGATATTCACAGATTCACAGAATGAACTCTGCTGGAAGAGACCTCTGAGATCATCAAGGCAAAGCTGTTCTCAGGTGAACCAGTCCAGCATAGAATTATTGCTACGTTAATGGGTGGTTTTCATTCCCAAATCCATGATCTGTTCATCAGAAGTTCTGGAAGATAAAGGAATTTTCTCTCTTTTACCTTTACCAGAACAACCCAGCTCCTTCAGAAATGAGGGCAGAGTGTTTTGTTCCTGACTGTTCTTGCACTGCTCCTCCATCTGACCCTGTGACTTCTAAAAAGTAGAAACTTATAAAAATTAGAAACTTATAAAAAATATAAGCAACTTATAAAAACCCAGAAACCAAGATTGCACCAGAGGCTCCAGAACACGTCAGCGCTGAGAGGCATTTGCCCAGTTAGAGGCACTGATCCTAACAGAGCACGACCTGTGAATTATTCATCGAGCACCGTCTTCCTTTCCTTTCTGTGGTCAGACATCGAAAAAGCCACAGGATGTGGCAGATGATCTGCAGCAATCTGCATATCTGCCTGGAACACTTCTTCCCTTTTAACACCTTTTCCCTTTTAACAGGCTTTTAGTTACTTCAGAGTGTGGAGCTTTATTCAGACACCAAGGGACAGCTCCCAAAAAGTCCAAAACCAAGTCCAAAAGTCCCAACGAACACCAAGAAACCCAATTTTTGAGGTGCAGCTCCCAAGAAGTCCAAAAGTCCCAACAAACACCAAGAATCCCAATTTTTGAGGTGCACATCCAGCCTGAAGTTCACGTTGGCATCACACTTTTGATCAGCACGGGAGACATTTGAGTTAATCCCGAGTCTGCCTCCTCCATTACATAACTCCAACCCCCCTGCTGCCCCTCAGACATCCCATAACTCCTCTGCAGCCAGGTCCTGTCAGATCTGCTGCCAAATTATTGCCAGGAATGGATGAATCGAGGCTGTCAAAGCAGAGCTCGGAGTGAACATCCACTCTCGAGGCATCACTCAACAGAACAGGCAATGAATCACTCGGCCCTGAGCAGGGCTGAGTCTGTTTCAGAGCTCTCTGATTCCCAAAATGAGGGGAATTTGCTGCTCCATCCTCAACCTCGACCCTTCAACAACAGCAAAGCTTTCACTCGGAGGTGGCTGAACAAAATACAGGGCAGGGAAAGGAGGAGGGAGGTGCACAAAAGGGATTTTATCACATTTGTGATCACCTGGACAGGTGAAAGTTGTCTCAGCAGAAGGACACAGCCAGGCCCCACCACAGATTACACTCCTAGGAGATGTTAAAGGCACGGCTGCTTTTTTGAAACCTTTTTTGAAACCTTTCTCTGCCCCTCTGTGGGTGGAATTCAAAGTAAACTCTGACTCTCCTTCCCTTCTGAAACTCACAGGATTTATAACTCCGGTTATTCAGTGAAGGGATCAAAATCCACCTGCCAAACAGAGGGAAGAGGTGCAGGAAAAGCTCATCAAAGGTTGGAAAAGACCTCGGGGGTCATCAAGTCCATTCTTTGGCCAAACACCCTCTGGTCAGCTGTCCAGGTGATCACCAATGTCATAAAATCCCTTTTGTGCAGCTCCCTCATCCTTTCCCTGCCCTATTTTGTTCAGTCACTCCAGAGCACTGAGTGCCACATCCGAGTGACCAGGAGGCAGAACAGGCAAGTAAATGTCACAGAAAAGTTGGTGTTGATATCCCTTTATTCTGAAAAGCCAAGATTGCTTTAATTTAAACTAAAAACCTGAAATAGGCTAATTAAAACTGAACAAGGAATGGCAGGCAAAGGCCAGGCCACGGCTTGCCCCAAAGATCAGCAAAACCTCTTCAAACCCACAGCAATATCGGTGATCCAGCATCCCCTTTTCCCAGAAAATGAACTTCTTGGGGAATTTTCTCCCTGTTTTTCCTCTCCTGTAAAGGATGGGATCCAGCAGTAGAGAAAGGCTCCATCTGCACACTTCCCGGTGCCAGAACTCTCCTCCCCCCGTGAGACCACCCAGCATCCCCCAGCTCAGAGCCAGCAGGGCACAAGTTCCTACAATTTATCTCCCCGAGAGCTTTTTTGCTCTATCATCTCCCAGACATGTTATTTTGTCTTCAGCTCCAAAGAGACACGCAGCGTTCTGGGGGAACGATATTTACATTTTGAGAGCATTTCCATTAACTGGCTTTTCCTCCTTTTTTTTTTTTTTTTTTTCAATTTTTTTTTTCCCTTTTACTTTTTGAAGGTCACTCATAAATAATTCAGAGCTACATGCTGAAAGAACATGCAAAGCTCAACTTTGTACACAGGCTGGAGCTAAAGGGGCGATTTCCATGAATAGAGAATCACTGATAATCTGAGTGCTGTTACACACAGCGTGGAAAGCTGCTCAAGCACAGGAATAATGCGGCACTGAGCACAAAAACTGAGCACAAAAACACACACGAGGGGCTTCAAGGGTTTCAGTTGTGCACAGGAATCCTCCATGCTGTACCAGGGGCAGAGGGTGATAAGCCACTTTATCTAAATGCAGAGTTCCAAGCACGCAGTGACTCACGTTGGACTGTTTATGCTTTGTGAAATTCCACAGGAGCCCTGGCGTGGGGTGGGAGATAAAAAAATTGAGTCATGAATAGACCAGATCAAAATAATTGGGTTTATCTTTCATTTCCTCAGCTCTATTGAGTAAAAATAGGTTGGTTGTTTTTTGGTTTTTTTTTTCAAGCCCTTCAGGCACTGTACACAAATCAGCTGTAAACTCTGCTGGTCATTAAGCAAAGCAGCTTCCTCCGAGTAATCAATGCACAGAGCTTCTCCTGCACACAAAAATTCCAGATTACAGCTCAGCTTTCTACATCTCTTAAATCACAGGTTTAATGTTTGATTTTATTCCTCTAAGGCAGCACCGGTGGGAGCTGGGGAGGGAAGAGCACAAGCTCCCAGGTGGGAATTTCCACACTCCTTCCAAGTGGAAGCTGCCATCAAGCCTGACCTGGTTTGAACAGCAGCTAATGGGGAGATTCCCCAAGGACTCGATGCCTCCCATTCACCATCCAAACTTTGCAATCACAGCAGAGCAACCATCGCCCTGCAGCTGGTTCCAGCAGATCGTCTCCATCACATGCCTCCAGTCCTAAAAGACTCCATCTCATCCGAGTCATCGTTTGCAGGGTTGATTAATTCCCTGAAATTTATTGCCGTGACAAAAGACACGAGTGCTGCCCGGGATGGATCCGTCAAGTATCTGTTAGCAGCAGGAAATGAGTCACCCAAATTTGGGATCGGCTTCTCGCAGCATCTGTTCCTCAGCTGATGGCAGAGCAGCGATCCTGAGCATCACCTCACACACGGGATACACGAATTTGGATCCAACAAACAAAAGAAGGTGCAGCTGGTAACCCCGGAGGGGTGAGCCAAAGGGCCTGGCTGCTGAGCAGCTCGCTCCACGTGCACTCCAACAGCAGGAGAAGGAAAATCCTGCTCCCACTCCGTGTTCCTGGCAAAGGCACCGTGTTCTCAGCGGCTGTACCAGCAGTGAGCCTCTCCAGCTGACTGCAGTGTACAAACCACGCTTCTCCCCCGCGCTGAACAATTTCCATCCCTTTTGACCTCTCTGTCCTTTCCCCCTCCCCTCCACCTTTTAAAAATATTTTGTATTCTAAGTTGGTCACGAAAAAAATTTCGAGTTTGGAGCTTTTCCAGGTTGGAGCCTTCACGTCCCTGTCAGCAGAAGCCTCTGAGTTAAGAGAAAGAAATTTGCAAAAATCTGACACCTGCCACTTTCCATTGAGCTTTGGGTGGAAAATGTCCCTGGCCTCTTCCATTTTTAATGTCAGAGGCAGCCTGGCGGAAAAGATTACCTCAGGTAAAGTCATTCCGAACAGGAGCTGCCTGCCAAAGCCCTCCCTCCCCTGCTCCACGGATGCACCACAGCTCCAGCTCAGCTTTTCCAGGGATAACCCTCCCCAGGGGAGCTGCACACAGCCCCCACAGCCAGCATTTCTGCTCCCGGGGGGGATTTGAGAGCCCAGGACCCAATCCTGGTGGGATTCTCCTCTCCAGGAATGGGGCAGGGTGTCCCCTCTGCAATTCCTTCACAAGAACCCCTGAAAGGAGCTGGAAGAGAACAGAACAGGATTTCTGCCTCTCCTGATGTATTTGGGAGCCCAGGACCCAACCCTGGTGGGATTTTCCTGTGCCCTCTGCAATTCCTTCACAAGAATAACCAGCTCATTTCAGGAGATGGAAGAGAACAGAACAGCATTTCTGCTCTCGGTGGGAATTTGGGAGCCCAGGACCCAATCCCAGTGGGATTCTCCTCTCCAGGAATGGGGCAGGGTGTCCCCTCTGCAATTCCTTCACAAGAACCCCTGAAAGGAGCTGGAAGAGAACAGAACAGGATTTCTCCTCTCAGGGGGTATTTGGGAGCCCAGGACCCAATCCTGATGGGATTCTCCTGTGCCCTCTCCAATTCCTTCACAAGAACTCCTGAAAGGAGCTGGAAGAGAACAGAACAGGATTTCTCCTCTCAGGGGGTATTTGGGAGCCCAGGACCCAATCCTGATGAGATTCTCCTGTGCCCTCTGCAGTTCCTTCACAAGAACAACCAGCTCATTTCAGGAGATGGAGGAGAACAGAACAGGATTTCTGCTCTCAGGGGGTATTTGGGAGCCCAGGACCCAATCCCAGTGGGATTCTCCTGTGCTTTCTCCTGTGCCCTCTGCAGTTCCTTCACAAGAACTCCTGAAAGGAGCTGGAAGAGAACAGAACAGGATTTCTCCTCTCAGGGGGTATTTGGGAGCCCAGGACCCAATCCTGATGGGATTCTCCTGTGCCCTCTGCAGTTCCTTCACAAGAACAACCAGCTCATTTCAGGAGATGGAGGAGAACAGAACAGGATTTCTGCTCTCAGGGGGTATTTGGGAGCCCAGGACCCGATCCTGGTGGGATTCTCCTGTGCCTTCTCCTGTGCCCTCTGCAATTCCTTCCCAAGAACAACCAGCTCGGAAGAGATGCCAATGCAGGAACCCCCACTTCACAGATATTTAACAGCTCTCAAGTGCCCTTTTTAGTCTTCAAGGGGAGAATCTCAGCTGGAAAAAGCCTGGTTTGTTCCCAAATCTATCAGATTGTGCATTTTAGCTCTTCCCAGCCTCGGCTGCAGATACAGAAAGTGAGCAGCCTCCTCCTCTGCTGTATTTCAGCACTTTCTGAGCTTCTTTGTGCTGCAAACAGGGAGGGGAGAAAGCATCTAAGGATCTGTGAGAGCTTCTAGAGCCAGGAAATTATTGGGTATATTCCACATTTGTACAGAGCCTGCTCAGCTTTAGGTTTAAGTACATTTGGATTAGAAGTGAATTGAATGGAAACACTTGGATTCCCTGCCCAGTTCCCTCTCAGAGATGAAGATCTCCAGCCCAGCAGAGCAGGCACTGACTGAAGACCTGAGAGAGCAGAATTCCTCCTCAGAAAGGAGCTACAGAATCATCAAGGCAGTGCCACCAACCTACAAGAGAAGCAGACAGTTCCAAATTAAAATAACGCCGCCTCTGAGGTGAGGAATTCCTGATTAGGGCTCAATCCAAAGCCTGTGGGCTGCCTAAATCTTAATAGACAACAATGAGATCACTCAGACATGGAAATCTGGAAGGAACAAAGGATTCTTGAAGGAAACTCAGTGACAGAATAGTTGAAAAATGATTCCCTCGTTATCAGTAGAGCAAGATTTTACCAGATATCACACTAAATAAGGCTCAGCTCCCAATTAGTACCGGACTAAATACTCTTAAAAAACCTTGATCCTTCTGAAAATAATAGGATTTAAGTTCTGCCACAGCTGCCAACACATGGAAAATCCACCAGCTCGCTCTGCTCCCTTCCCTACATGGGTTCATGGGGTATTCCTGCATTCCTCGTGTCCCTCCAGGACTCTCCAGCCTGGATTGGGCTCCCTGGCAGGTCTGGATGCCCTGACTCAGGCATGGCAGTGCCCACGGAGAGGGTTCAGGGCAGGCTCACACAGCTGCTCATCCTCCTCTCAGCTTAATGGATTCCTTTAGCACAACACAAATTCCCTTTTTTAATCAAGTCCTCGGAACCGTGCTCCAAGTGCCATTTGGAGCTGAATATTCTAACTGGAATGTTCCAAAATAGAAGGAAATAAAAGCAAAAGGGATGTCATTCTTTCCTCAGTAATGTCATAAGATACTGATGCTCTTTATTTATTGATGGAGTGCTCTCACTCCAGTCTAGCAATCTCAACATCTTCATGAATATTTCTGTGCTCGGGGGAAGGAGATCCTTCTGCTTCTTTCCTTTCTGCTGGGACCATGAAAATTGGTTTCCTTTGAGATTCTGGGCTGTTGTCATTTGGAGAATCAGGAGCAAACTCATCGTGGTTATCTGCTCTGACCACGCTCCTTGTAACCCACAGAAATCCAGGTTCAAGTAGCCAGGAAGACCTTGGAGAAATATTCATTTAATAATGATTCATTCACAGCATGGGAAGGGCTTTTCCAAATCCTTGAGCCCATGCCAGGTCCCAGGAATGGTCACAGGAGGTGGAAGGAAGTGAGGAACAGAACAGGAGCTCTGGATTGAGATTTAGCAGATCCATGTTAAGAAGCAAAAGAGGGAATAGGATTCCTTCAGAACATGAATGGCACGGGATGGATCAGCCCAACTCACTGATCTTAAATGAAAATTCCAGCAGGAACCTGGCTCCAGTGCCTCGGAGGAGATGAGAAGAGAAATGGATCCGGTGTCAGGAGAGATGTTCCTGTTAAAGCAGAGCAGGCAGGAGCCGGGGCAGAGGGAGATCTCCTGCTCAGATCCTTCTGATGCCTAAAGAGGCCAACCCAGAAACAGAGACTGGACAGGAGTGAGGGAATAAAGGTGGATTTTTATTTGAAAGGCCTTCAGAGGCACACCCTGGGCAGGCCAAAGGCTGCACCCAAGATGGACCCCGAGTCACGAGTTCTTCACACTTTTATAGCTTTGGTCCATTTGCATCTCAACCCAATTGCACCAATTAAACTTTAGCTAATGATGGAATTTCCCCTCAGCTTGCCCCCCTTCTCAAGATGCTGGGTTACACATTTTGGGCCTAGGCCGGGCTGGGTGTCCTTGGAGAGCAGCCTGGAGAGGCTTTGTTCTGTCTGTCTCAGCACGAGAGAGCAGCAGCTCCCAGGCTGCAGGACACTGCAGAGTTACACACTGGGAATGCAGCATTTGAAACATATAAAAGCTAAAACCTAAGGCATCACTTCCTCCTGGGAGGAAAGCAACTGCTCCCTGGTGCCCTGGCCTGAGTTATCCCATTATTCCTGTTAACCACAGCCCTGCCTCTTCCAGGCTGCCCGATGCCCAAACAATTTGCTCAGCCCTCACACAAGAACCTGGGAGCACCAGGGAAGAGATGAGGCATTTCCTGCTGTATTCCTGCCTTTTTTATTCCTCTGTTCCAGCTCTTCTGAGGGACAGGGTAGAATTTTATCCTGTCCTGGAACACCAGCAGGGCTGTAAGGGAAACTTCCGAGAGCATCACCCACATCACAGATCCTATGGCCCCTTGTGCTCATTCCAAATTTCCTCTCTCTTCTCCAGTGTCCTCTGGGTTTAAATGGCTTTGACTGGTGCAACTGGGACTGTTGGGAGAGGTTTAGGCAGGGAGCAGGAAGCTTCCCAAGCCTCCTGCAGCCACCCAGAGCTGGTGTCACAGCCCCAGTGACCACGCTGGCTCCTGATAGCAGCTGAAAGAGCAGGTCTGGGAACCCTCACTCCTCGCACTTCACATTAAATTAGTAATATGCATTAAATGATGATCTTAGATGGCATGATTTAAACATAACCTCCCAGGACATTTGCCTGGAGCAAGCTGCAGCAGAGATGCTGAGGGATGATGTAGCTCAGCTATGCATGAGTGTACAACAACATCTCTGCACATGGAACGGTGTCCAGGGCCCTGCAGGAGCTCCAGCAGGTTTTGGAGCATATGGACACCCAAACTCATTAAAGACCAGGCTGAAAATCAGGATTTTATAATGGATATGATTGTTTTCGAGCAGGCTGGAGGCGTCCCATTTGTGGTTACCTTCCTTAAAAATCAAAACCTTGAGTTTCGCTGGGTCAGGCACCCCAAATTTCAGGGATTTAATAGAATCTTTAAAGAAATGCCTCAGGTTACCTACACAGAGTTGTCCTGCTTTATTTATTAGTGCAACAGGACTCCAAAGCGGAGTTTGCAGTAATTAAATAGAGCACTTTCATTAGTGGTGAGCAGCACAATTAAACACAGAGGGAGCAGAAGTGAAGAGAGTGGGGATGTGGGAATCACACAGGGACCATTCCCACGGGGAAATGACCTCCTGGATCCTCCTCCCCCCTTCCCCGAGGCTGAATAAATGAGAAATACAAGAGAAACAACTGAATAAATCAGAAATAAAAGAGAACCAGAGTGGGGCTCAGGGCACTGATAGCAAAGTTCATAAAGTTCCTTCCCTCCCTTTCATTTCTCTTTTTGCAAAGATACTTTTTTTCAAGGTCAGCACTTCTAAACAATATCTTTTAATATTGAGAGCAAAATCATTTGTTAAATAAAACATTTCACATTCTGTTAACCAAAGCAAAGGATTTCTTTTTCTATAGGCAGCTGGCAGAAGCGTGTCCCACAAAGTGCATCCTGTGATGGAAGTGCTCAGGAATGTAAACTTCAGTCTGGTGTTTACCAGAGGAGAGTTTAGAAGGGGGAAGCTGGACAGAAATTACCTGAGAGCAATTCAGAAGCACATCATGGCCTGCAACTTTAGAGCATTATCATCACTTTGTTCACAAAAAACTCCCAGTTTACATTTAAAGTATCAAAATATTCCTTTAATCCTGAACAGAAAACTCAGAGTTCACCTCGTACCTGCAACACTTTTATTTGAAGAAGTTTAAACGTTTGTTCTAAGGGTAAAAAGAAGAAAAATGGGAAAGGAAAGCTGCCCAGTGCTGAGTTTCACAGAGCAGTCGGTGGCAGCTCCTGCAGGAGGCTCAGGGCCACCTCTCAGCCCCAAAGTGCTGAGTGACAAAGCCACTCCCAGCTCAGAGAAATACAAAACGCTGGGAAAAGGGATTTTAGCAGTCAAACCTAAGAGCAGCATCTCTGTCCTCCCTCATTTCTCTGGCAGAAAGCTGCACCCACCCAAGGAGCAGCAGCTTTAATTGTTTAATTATTAATTTAATTCACCATCAGAACTAAACTGTTTGTGCATAGAAGTCAGAAGAAAAACTCCTCAGGCACCCAAACCTCCTTGAGCTGAGGTTTAGGCACGGTGACACCTTCTTCAGTCCTTCCTCAGCACCCTTCTTTCTGTTTTCCTCTCAATAAAATTCAGTTTATGCACTCAAACCCTTCCCCAGCACATAAAAACCGTACTTAGAAAAAAGTTATTCCGGACTATTAAAAAATCCAAGGATTTTGCTTACCTTGCACTAAAAGAAACAAAAAAATTGTCTTTTTCTTAGTCATTACTTCCACATAAATTCTTCTTCCTTGCCAGTTTATTCAGCTTTTCCTCCAACGCTTTCCATTATTATTACACATACATTCATCAATAAATTAATCAAAGAATTAAAACCTTTAAGCTTAAAAGCCATTAATTTTTTCTGCCATAACTTTGCCATTTGTCTCCACACCTGCATTCCTCTGTACCCTCACATTTATTTCTTATAGCTGGGGCCTGAAACTCAAAGGTAAAGAGAAATTATTGTTTGCTTTTGATGCCTTGTTGCATTTTTTAGACCAGTGGGTGATGTTTTCTTCTCAGGAGTGTTCTGTCAGAGCTTGGCTTGTAAACAAAGGTCTTGTTGTAAAAATATTTAAAGATTTTATGGTGATAAAAATTGAACCTTGTAGGTTTTGACCTGCTTTGCTTTCTAGTAAAAATTGTGCTCAGTTCTTTGGTTTCGAAGCAACAGCATGAAGTTAGAAGATTAAAAATGCTCTTTGTGTGAGGAAATATTTACTTTGACTCTACTGAGTTACAACCTCACAGAGGAAAATAAGACTATAAAAAAAAAAATAATAGGGGTGTTTTCCCCTAAAACAAACAGAAATAAACATTGGAGCTGTGTGGACTTAGGCCCTGAGCTGGAGCTTTAAAGAGCTTTTCTGTTGTTTTATTTTTCCCTCAAATACATTTACTGACACTGTGAGTGCTAAGCCTCATCGAAGGGAGATTTTCTCACTGATACTAAATGACTAATAATGCTTTTATAATCAATTATTGAAGCCTGGCTGGGAGAGGAGAGCTCCTTAAACAACAACTGCTTTACAGGGCGGTGTCTGGCTCCCAAAAAACCTAAAGCAGCCTTTCCTCCAGTGGCTTATTGTGAAAAGAAATCCGTGTCAAGGGTTTTATTTCTCCCCTAACATTTTCTGTTGTCTGTTTTGAGGTTTGTTTGTGTCATTTGGGGTTTTTCCCTCGTGTTTTTGGTGCTTTTTTTTCAGTTGCAACCCCAAGAACAGAACAGAAAGAGATTTTGCTCAGCAGATTCAAAGTGATGAATGAATTTTGGTCTTTCACTGACTGTATCAAGAAGCTGCTCAGATCATTGAAACTGAGATAAGTTGATATAGGGAGGATTGGTGAAGGGACAATAATGAATCAGCACCAGTAGTGGGAGTTTTGGGGAGAAAACGCAGCTTTTGGATATATTTTGGGTGATGAGGACATTAAAGCACCAGTAAGAAGAGAATGAGCAGCTCTGCAGCACTGGGGGACAACCCAGGCTCAAGGAGCTGTTTCCTTGGAGGAGGAAGAACAAGGTGAAAGGAATAAATTGATGCACAAAAAACCCAGTTGGGATTGGAGAAAGAGCCCCCACACGTGCCAGGTGAGGTGTAAAACCAAGCTGAAGTGTGTTGGGCAAGTTCTTGGGATGTGAGACTTTTTAGGATTTAAGATTTAAGGCACTGTGTTTTCTGAGAGGTTTGAGCATCCAAATGTCAAGGGGCTGAAACTGAGACAGCTCCACAAAAGTGGTCTGCAGCCCAAGAGGATTTCTGCAGATTTTTGTATCCAGGTGTTTTAATCTGAATTTAAAAGTTGGCGTCTGTCAACAGCAGCACAGGAACTCTGAAATACTCTGAAATACTGAAAAACTGACTCGGTTTATCAAGGCTTTTTACAGAACTTTGTTCTTTAAAGCTTATCTCCATCATCAGTGTCTCTTCCTGGTGAGAATTCCTGATCCATCTCCCACGCTGGGTGCAGCACCAGGTGAGATCTCCTGAGAGATTAAATGAATATTTTGATACTTTAAATGTAAATTGGAAGTTTCTGGTGAACAAAATTACAAACCGCCTGGAAGGAATTCCCCCCTCCTGGAAAAGCCAAAGTGCTGCAGAGAGGAGCTTTTCCCCAAAAAACAACCAGCAAAGAGAGGACGTGTGGGTGAGCAGCACCTGTGTCCTGTTTGTGCCCTCACTGGAAACCAAAACACAGAGGGAGAATCCCCAGGGCACCCCAAAGGAGGAGCTGATGTGGGAACAGGCTGGGGAATGGGATGAGGAATGGGATTTTGGATGCACGGCCTCCCCTTCCCTCCTCACCCTCTATCCTCCATCCTCCATCTTCCACCCTCCATCCTCCATCCTCCATCCTCACCCTCCATCCTCACCCTCCATCCTCCATCTTCCACCCTCCATCCTCCATCCTCCATCCTCACCCTCCATCCTCACCCTCCATCCTCCATCCTCCATCCTCACCCTCCATCCTCCATCCTCCATCCTCACCCTCCATCCTCACCCTCCATCCTCCATCTCCATCCTCCACCCTCCATCCTCCTCCCCCTGCACACCCTGGCCCCGAGGGGCTGGGGGAGGCTGAGCAGCCAGTGCAGGGTGCCAGCTCTCCTCTCCACCTCCCTGGGGAGGAACTGGCTCCATTAAAGCCACCAGGAAGCTGAGAATTCCCAGCAGAGCCCGGGACATCTTCTGTCACACTCATAATGCTCAGAGACAAGCTCGATGCTGCCCGCCCTGCAGAGAGGGGGAGGCATTAAATGGATTTTTCCCCCATTGGTTCATGTCCTGCACTGAGATTTAAGGCGGGTTTTAGGCCCATTCCTTGGGGAAAGCAGCAGCAGGTTTGCTCAAGTGTGTGGGGAAAAGTTCTGGAGGAATCTGCTCTCGGGGTTTGGTTACGTGGGATGGACAGAGCTGCTCTGTGGGAACTGGGATTTTCACCTAACCCAGATTAGATTTGGATAGTCCATCTAGATCAGATAAAAATGCTGTTTAAAACATTGTGATCCAGAGGGAAAATCAGTTCTGGAGGGGAGGTGCCAAATGCTGCTCTTGTCTTCATCTGAGGCTGGGAGGGGCAAATAAAACTTGAATGAAACTGGGGGCAGAAGGACAATTTTTATCCTTGTTCTCTCTGGATCTATCTGAATCAAAGGGTTGATTTTGTCTGCTGTTTGTTGTCTGCCCATAAACACCTGCAGAGCTCTGTCATGAACACTAAAGGTACCAGATTCCCACAGAGCTTCCAAAAGCTGTGCCCCTCGCTGAGGGCTTCATAAATATTTCTGCATTTCATAAAAAATAGAATATCCTGAACCGAAGGCGACCAAAAGAATCACTGAGCCCAGCTCCTGGCGCTGAGCAGGGTTTGTTTTCATCCCCGGAGAGGCAGAGCAGCATTTTATCCCTGATTTTATGGGGAAAGTATAAATTGTGTGGAGGTGGAGTTAGGGAAAGGAAGGGAAGCTGGGAAAACGGGAGTGTGATGTCCCAAACCACAGGCTGGCAGCCTTGCCCACGGTTTGCTGCGTTCCTCGAGGCTTTACAAACACTTTCATAACTGTTCCAAGGGGAAGAATTTTTGCTCTGAATTTCAAGGCTTTCCCTCATCGCCGAGGTGGGTAAATCTGCTTTATTCACCTTCTGCTGTGCGTGGTGGGCATTTCTTCATGGGGTGTCTGAGGTGATTTAAAAAACTTGCTTCCCTGCACCAGGGTGAAGCTGAAGATGGGCTGTAAAGGTCTCTGTGTGTGCCTTAAAACGCCCTTTGGGAGGGATTTAAAACTCACACCCCGCAGCAACCAATTTCTGCTTGATTGGGCTTTCCCCTCGTCGGTGAAGCACAGCCACAACGGGAAATTAACTCCATTTTTAGGGGTTTTCTTTCTCTCCTAAAAACGCAAAAAGAAAACCACGAAGCAGGCAGAGCAAGGGTTCCAGCAAGCCTAAAATCTCCAATTTCCAGTGCAGAAAAGACCCCAAAGCTAATGCCCCTACGGGAGTGTGTTTCTCACCCTGAGGAGCGGGTGTGCTTTTCCCAAGAGTCTCCCTCCAACCCCTGAGTGACGAATCCGATTTTTTCCTTTTTTTTTCCATGCTGGATTTTTTCTTCTTTTTTTTTTTTTGTGCCGCCTCCAAACTTAACTGTTTTGCCACTGGAGAAATCCTCTCGTTCCTCTTTTAAATATCTATATTCTTGCTAGGAACTCAGCTCTACCTCACCCACATGACTGGTCTTCGCTATTAATCCCAGCTGATGGCAGGGAGGGGCTCTAGTGGGAGGCAGCCATGTGGTGAACATTGAGCTCAGTGTTTTCCCCCTGCTTCTCTCCTCTCCAGACAGGCAAAATTGTTCTGTGCTGCCGTGGATGTGAAGTCCTTGCCGTGCTGCCTCTGCTGCTTCTCCCCCAGAAACTCCCAAGGCCCTGAATTAGCAGCCTCAGAGATTCCCAAAAGAAAAAAAAAAAGCTCTGGCTGGATCTGGATGGAAGATGGACCAGGAGATGAATAGCAGGAGGGAAGAAAGAGTGAAGTTGGTTATTTTTCTGGCACATGGATGCAATTACACTCAGTGCATTCCAGAGGCGTTCCTTTGAATCCTGTGCAGGTCTGCCTGCCGTTCTTGGGAGAGAGGAAGAGAAAGGGAGGAAAAGTCCCTCTTGCTGGGAGACGGAATGTCTGCATTTTCAATCCTCCTTTTAGGTAGGTTGGCTTTTTGGTGTTGCTCGCTTTTTATTTAATCGAACTTCCACGAGCCCGCTCCGTGTGCCTGAAATTCGTCTCTGGTGAGTTGGAGAAAAGGGGTTTGTAACGAGGAAACTTTTATGGAGAACTGTAATTTCAGTGGTGTTTGAGTTGTGATCCTTTCCTGGTCGCTTTATGAGCAGGTTGACAGCCAGAGATCTCTGAATATCTGGGTTAATTTTTTAAAGTGGTGCTTAAACAGACTCATTTGGCAACGTGTGCTTCTTGTTTAACGAGGGCAGCGCTTTTCAGGGATAAACGAGAGAGGGGCTTGGAGCTCTCGGGCGAAACAAGGTGAATAAAATGCCTTTGTTTCAGGCAGAGTGTCAAATTTGTGTAGCTGCGATGATTTGCTTGGGCACTCAGCGTTCAGATCTCGAAAATAAAAAGGGGTTATTGTTTCCAATGGATGGCTGAGATTAGAAACAGATGTGCTGGAGTGCAGGCGGGAGGAGTTGGGGGAGAAAGGGATGGGAGAAGGGGGGAAGGCGAGAAAGGGCTGCTGGAAGGAGAGAAAGAAAAGAGAGAGAGGCTGATTTGTTGAGGAGGAGAGAAGCAGAGAATGGAAAAAGAGGAAGGAAAAGGAGAGTGAAGGAAAGCCAGAGAGCTGTGGAGAGCAGAGTTGGCAGCCCTGAGGTGTCTGAGGGGGCTCCTGCTGCTCCAGGGGAGGTGAGGAGTGAGCTCCTGCCTCCCTCCTGCTCCCCACGTCCTGCTGCCAGGCACAGCACAGCCCCCTGCCCTGCCTGGGCAAGGATGGGAATTCCAGGGCTCCCTGTGAGCTGGGAACCTGGTACAGGTGTGAGGAAGTGGGCTGGCCTCTGCTTCCCGGGGAGGAGCCGAGCACCAGGGGATGGCAGACAGGCAGAATTGGATTTTTAGACAACTTTAAAGAATTGTCACAGGGACAGCCCAGTTTAAACCTCCCGGGTGTGGAACGTGGACTGGAGAGGGATGTTTGGTGATCTGAAACACAGCGTTGGTACAGCTGGAAATGGAGAAGTGGCTTTTTCTCCGGGGATTGCTGTTAGCAAAGGATTTTTCTGTAGGGATGTGGTGGGTTTGGGTGAGCTGGAGGCTCTGGGGAGGGCAGGCAGCACTTTGTGCCCCTGCACACCTGCTCTGGTGCCTCTCCGTGGTGGGGAGTGTTTGAGGAGGACTCAGGGGATGAGAGAGCAGCGTTGGGAACAGCTCAGCTCCTGCCAGAGGCTGCTCAGCCCTTCAGGACGTGGCTCTGTGGGAGCTGGGGACACACAGGGGTTGGTTGTTCTCCTTGCTGATGGAGACAATGGGAATTGCAGTCTTTGATCCTATTCAGCTGCTGATTATCCCAATATGTGGAAGGTTTGGAGCAACAGGAATGAACTGTTGCCACAGAATGATGGTTTTGGCTGTAATACAATGAAAATTTACCTTTGCTGCTTTTATCTGTTAAACACAATTGGCTTTATCGATGTACCTTGGGCATCTCCACTATGGCAGGAACACGGGAATGCCCAGAAAAAGACACTTTCCCCTCAGCTGGAGTCAGGTCTCTCAGCCTCTCTTGTCCAAGCACTGGTGAGGGGAGAACTGGCTCCAAAGCTCAGAGCAAAGCCTGGAATGTTTTGTTTGCTGGTCCTGCAGTGGTCACTCAGCTGCCCCCTGGGCTTCACCTGCCCTGCCAGCAGAGGACTTGCTCCTTCTGCTCCTTGTCCAGCTTCATTCACCAATATTAGAAGCAAGTCCAGGGAAAAGTAAGGAAGTGCTGTGGTTCCCTGTCCCTCAATCCTCCTGAACACGAGGAGGTGGGGAGTCTGATTTGCTGCCTAAAGCCTGGATTTTTTGCAGTAAAAAAGTACAGAACCGCCAGTGATGTCTTGCTAAATTTTTTTTGCTGATAAAGTGAAGACTAATGTGGAAAAAAAAGGGGTTTAGAGAAGCCTTGAAAGGAAGGTTTGGATTTTTATCATTAAACATCCCAATAACGTGGCTAATATATACAATCCTTGCCTTTTCCACTGTTTACCTCTCTGGGGCACACGAGCAGTGTGAGGAGACAGGAAACAGGAGCCAATCTGTTTGAAGGAGGCTTTATTAAAACAAGACAAGATGAAAGACTTTGCTGAGTGTGGACCAGAGCATGGCCAGGCTCACTTTGCCAGGAGAGGCAGGGAAGTGAGGAGGGGAAGGTGTGGAATACTCACCTGTAAGTGTGAGATGATCGTGACCAGCTGAGGACTGAGAATCAGGCATCCCAAACTCCCTTTGTAACACGCTGCACCCTCGAAAAGCAGAATTTTGAAGTGGTTCTTCATTTCTGAGTGGAAAAAGTTCACAACAGAACGTTGCATTTTTCACCCAGTAAAGAAATAGTGAATGCTTTCATTTAAACGTGTTCCTGAATTGGTTTAAATTTTCTGGGGTGGGAAATCTCCTCTGCCTTTGCCCCACTCCAAATCAATCATGAATGTATTTAACGACCCTTCCATTCAAGCAAAAAGCTGATTTTCTCGTAATGAAAACTGAGATTATTTCTATGCCTGCTTTGCCCCTGGTTTCGTGTGCTTTTTCTTTAGCTGTTGGCTGGTGTGAGTGCCCTGCCCTGCAGGAGCTGCCGGGGTCAGGGATCAAAGCAGGAGATGTGCCAGCCCCGATCACTGCGGCACCTTCCTGATGCCCTGCTGGGGGCAGTGACCCATTCCAGCGGTGTGAGGGGTCATCCCCCACAATTCCCATAAAATAATCATCTAGGGAATGATTATCTGACAGAGATGTGCTCGGTGGGAGGCGGGCTCTCATTCTGGGGTGATGCTGAGAGAGAAATTGCCCCTGTTCAGTGGGAGCTGGGCTCTGATTCTGG
>VWZT01007269.1:318863-350224 GCA_013397055.1 Pachycephala philippinensis
AAAGGACTTTTCCTCAGCCAGTTTTTCCCCATCAGCAAGAGCCAATACACTCATTTAGCCAGAATTCCTCCTCCTGTGGCCCCCCAGGTTTGTCTGAGTTATTCCTGCCCAAATTCAGCTCTGGGAGCTCTCACTATTGCATCAGGAAACTCTGTGGTCATCCTGATGAGAATTTCACCTCTCTCACCTGATTCAGCTCTGGGAGCTCTCCCAATTGCAGCAGGAAACTCTCTGCTCAGCCTGATGAGAATTTCACCTCTCTCACCTGGATTCAGGCACTGAAGTGAGTCAGGCTCCTGCCCGAGACAGAATATGGGAATGAGGAGCCAGGAACTGCAGAGTTGGAGCAGAACAATAGCTGATTTAATGATTGTTTCACTCTGAAATAATCCAGTGTCAGGGGGAGGTGGGAGAAAACCCACAAGATGTGGAATCACAAGGTTTTATGGAGAACTTACTGCTAATTATTAGGCAGTTTGGGAAAAGCCTGTATTGATAATCTGGGAGAAATAAATCACTTGCCATTGAGCTTTCCAAATAGGCTCCATAGACAGAAATGTCCTTCTGAGCAGAAGTTAAGCACTTTGAATCTGTTTGCCAGCAGAAGGATGTTCCATTTCTTGACATCATTTCCTTAATTCCTGAGGAAAATGGGTCCCGTTCTGCCTCTGCCAGTGCTCAGCATCACATCTTCTGCCCAGTGCCACTAACAAGGCCACTTTTGGGAACACCCCCTGCCCTGTAGGACTGGAAATCTCCAGAAAGGAAAGGTGGGAATCTGTTTAAAAGACAGCAAAGTTGAGTTTTGCTTCTGCTGTTCTTGGGTTGTGGGAAAGAAAAATGTGGCAGGTTTTGCTGGTGCTGTTTTATTTAATTCCAAGTTTGTCTTCTAAAGGATTTTAAGGACTGAGTGCTCAGAATAAAACCTGGGGTGCTCTTTAGCCCCTACACAGCCTCGATGGGATGGACCCAGCTTGCCATGGGAAAAAGGGACCCAAACTAGGAGAGAAACTCGAGCTGGCTGAGATTTTTAATGTTTCATGGCCAACATCTGAGTGTAAATAAAAAGTACAGACTCAGGCTGAGTTTATAGACTTGAACTGCTGAACTTGAGTGCATCTGATGGGTTGGATGTAATAGAGAAAAGAGGTTTTCTCAGCGTGATGGAGGAGTTGAAACAAAAATAGGCTGAGGAACCTGTAAGGGGGTTGAGCTTTGGCTTTGGGAGAGTTTTGTGCAGCCTGCAGTGAAGAGCTGCCCTCCCACACCTCCCTGCAGCCTCCCAGCCACGCTCTCTGCCTGGTTCAGGACAGAAGAAATGTGTAAATAATTGGAATGTGGGGCTTTGTTTAGGAGCTGGTGCATGGAGAGCCTTTGCTTAGTCTGGGTCAGGGTAGAGGTCCCTGCAGCAGAGCCCAGGCTGCTCGCAGCAGCTGAGCTGAGTTTAGCTCCAGGAATGGGAGCTCTGGGAGGCTGGAGATGACTCCAGGCTGTGTTTGGGGTCAGACACACAGAATTTTGTCAGATTGTGCTGTCTGGCACCTCTTGCTTTACCTGCTTGTCGCTGTTGCTGCCCGAATAGGTAAAGATTACAGAGTCCACGCTACCACGAATTTTGTCCAAAGTAAGAGGGTTTAATGGAAGATTGAACAACTTTTATATGTTAATACACCAACGTGTGTTGAATGGCATAAAATGATTGGTCCCTCGGACACCCACCCCTTGGGGTGATTGCTCCAGTTCTGAGACATCCCTTTCTGGATGTTTTTCTGGTTGAAGCCACAACAGTCCTTGAGAAGCAGGTGCAGAGATTTACAAAACTATAACATTGTTTTAAATTCTTCACATGAGAAAGAGAATCTTCACAAAGTGCTGCAAGAGCTAAAGAAATTCCCAGCCTGAGGCCTTTTTTCATATCCATACCTGCTCACCTTTTAGAGTGAGTATTCCTGGCTGAGTGTCCAGGTGAACACAGGGCTGTGTTAAGCTCAGCCCAGATGGAGAGGAGGCAGAGTGCTGGGATAATCCTCCCTCTTTTCAGGGAATCTCAACTCATTGAGTCATGGAAATTCCGCCTCGGTTCTTAATGAGCCCTGGATCTTAACAGCATCTGACAACTGAGGCTGGCTGGTGCTCACCCTCCCTGGGATCAGGACAGCCCCTGCTGCCTCTGCAGAGCCCTCTGAGAGCTCTCAGTGATGGAAATATCAGGGGCTTTAGGGCCTGGCAGCTGGAAGTTTGGCAAATGCAGCACAGACACTAAATTTCGAGCAGAAATTATTAAATTTTGGGCTGAAATTTAGGTGCTGAAAGGCACCTTTCAGAAGAAGCTGCTGCTGGAACTGCAGGCTCTCAAGCTGCCAACACTGTGGTGATGTTCTGTGGTCTCTGCTGCTCTGAAAACAGCTAAAACTCCACCCAAACTCACCAATTCCACTTTGAAGGATCTATTGCTAAATGGTGCATTTCATTTTTGCAGTTTGAATATTGGTTGAGACTTAAATTGGTGGAGCCGTGCACTTAAAAGGTGCCATTGAACTGTCATGGGGCTTAAAATCTCTATTCTGATATAAAGCTGATTCATGCATCACCATTAAACACAAATATAGGTACAGAAATTTATTTCAATGATGGACCAAGTCAGTTCTTGGACTCTAAAAAAGACCATGTAGGTGTCTGACTCGCTTTCCTGTTTTACTTCAGTTTGTCTGCTCAAATATCTTTTGTGACCCATCTCAGTTTCATATTAGAGGCCTGACTTCTGCTCAGTCTTATAATTTGTTCTAAAGATACCCACAAGGCTGCCTTTGTTCTCGTGAGAAACCCCGGGGAGTTTGAGGCTTTGTCAGCCTCACCAGCTATTTAAA
Source organism: Pachycephala philippinensis (assembly GCA_013397055.1). NCBI lineage: Eukaryota > Metazoa > Chordata > Aves > Passeriformes > Pachycephala > Pachycephala philippinensis. The sequence goes on from VWZT01007269.1 coordinate 321,731, forward strand.
ATAACATTTAGCAAACAGAAGTTCAGGAAAAATGTAAAGCCAGAGGAATTTGAATGCAAGTCCAGATTGCTAAATGGGTGGCATTTAAATGGCTTTGAAATTGTGAGGAGTTGCACTGCACAAAAACCTTCAGCTGTTTATTTTTTCCCCCAGCCACTCGACAACCTAAAGATTTTAAGTCTCAAATCCTCTTTTATGAGTTTCTTCATCAGTCTCAGCTTGCCTGGTGTCTCTTTTTAAGAGAAATTTTAAGATGCCCGGGATCACAACTTTGTTATTCTTTATGCAGCACCTAAATAAAATACAATAAAATGCAAATTATATCAAGCCACATCTCCAGCTGGCATCTGGAATTTGCCAAATTGCATGGCCAGAAAAAAGAGCAGAAGGGAATTTTTATTAAGTGGTAATTTGGCCTTAAAAGTGAAAGCCTCAGGTGCTCTATTTCTCAATGCCTTTGGAATAGATTCCCCACATCTTTCCAAAAGCAGGGAGGCTGCTGCTTGTTTGTAGCATTTATCCCGAATTGTTTATTTATTTGCTCTTAAAAGTTCTTTGGGGGAATCTCTTTATCAGCTCGGAAACGCGGCGGCGGTGGTAAATAGGAAGCTGTGACATTAAAAGTAATTGACATTAAAATGTTGTGACATTAAAATTAATCATGTTTGATGGATGTTAGAGACCGAATCCACAAAGCTCCCGGGTTCATGTTCCAGCGAGCTCTGACATTCACTCTCCCCCTCAGTTCCTGCAGCACTTATGTAACTGCTTTCCCCACCACCCATCCCAAAATTGAGAGGTGCTGGAGGGAGGAGAGGCTGGGATGGGAAGGAGAAGGAGTTTCCTTGGAATTCTCCATATGGGATGGAAGAGCTGTTTCATTCCCCACCCAAAAAATCCGTGTCAGAAATGGCCACGTTGGGTTCTCAATCAGCACCACGAGGTGAAGATAAAAGGGATCATTTTGCTCCATCCATCACTGGGATGTTGGAGCAGAGCTGATGGAGTTGGTGTGGGGCCTTTGTTCCCTGTGCTGTGACAATTCCAGGCAGAAAAAGCCTTGCAAAAAAACCCCAAACCCCAACAAAAAAAACCCCTTGGCTCTCACAGTGCAAATAGTGCCATTTTTTGTTGCCTTTTTTTGTTGCCATTTTTTGTTGCCAAACATTCTCACCATTTTTAGGAATAATGGGAAAATATTTCGTTCCTGTAACAACGGTGCCAGGTTCAGGAGGAAACATTCCCAGCTGCCAAACATTCTCAGCTCTTGTGGCACCAGCACAGAAAATGAAAAAAATGAGTGTTTTTCTTCAGAGCCTGGGGTTCCTCAGAGCTGCAGGGGTTGAACCTGACACCTGGATTTTACAGCCAGAATATGGGGAGTGTCAGGAACGGGAATTATTTCCATCCTTTGTGGGGTAAAAACTGTGGGAAAAGCTCTTCCCAAGTGGGAAAAGCTCACCCAGAGCTCACCTAGAGCTGCTCCCTCCAGGCAGCCAGAGAGAGAGGGACAGATGCAGCATTTCGTGCTTCCAGGACAACATTTTCCAGCTCCTTTTTTAGCCATGTGGAGCTGGAGGGGCCTCAGAAAAAGGAAGGGATGTTTTGGGCGAGCAGCCAGGTACCTCCTCACAGCCTGAGCTCGGGGCTGGCTGTGCTCCTCGCCTAGCTGGGATCCAGAATTAATGAGCTGATTTTGGGTTTTTTTTTCCTTCCCGCTGTAAGGTGCCAGTCTCTGGAAGTCAGCACCTTTTTTCCATGGGTACCTTGCATCAGACTCCATAAAATTTACATTTTTTTAAAAGCAAAAAGACTGTGAAATAAATTGAGCTGGAGTTAAAGCTTGGCCTCGTGGTTAGAGGACTGAAATCTTCCCCCTGAGAGCAGCCAGCTGAGAGGTTTCCCTTGTGTGGACCTTCTGGATTGAAGATTTCTCCCCAAAATCTGATTCCTTCCAACCTTGGTCAGTCTTCTTGCATCCAGAGTTATCCACTGTGCTTTCAAAACCTGGTTTTTCCTTTGCAAACTGACAACAGGGCTTCAGGGAAGAGAACACTGAGATTTTAGCAGGGTGGAGTTGTGATTTTTTTTGTCCTTCTTCCTTGGCCAGCATGCACAAGTGGCTCTGTGGGATGGTTTTGCTCATGCCAGAAGGAAAAGCGAAAATAAGGAGGTTTAAAAAAGTCAATAATGACACTACTGAACACAGTATTTCCTTTTCTGGGCACTTTTCTACTTCTCTTTGGACGGGACCCATCAGGATCATCAAATCCAACTCCTGGCCCCATACAGGACACCCCAACAATCCCTCCCTGAGAGATTAACCCCAATTCCTGGATTTGTGAAGTAAAAACCAGTTGGAGATGAGCTTTTTTGGGGTTGTTCTGCAGATTTCCAGCTGGGGATGCCCTGGGCGAAGGGGGTGAGGGTGAACAGCAGAGCTCAGGGTGCTCACTGCTTTTTTCTGGGCTTTCTTCCCCCTGAAAATGCCTTTTTAAAGCAGGGGGGAGAAGCTGTGTCAGCTCCTATTACAGAAAATGGGTTTTCCTAGAGAATTCAAGCCAGCAAAAACCCCACAAGTGCTGCACAGAGCAGCCAAATATTTTGGTGGCTTCTCGTGGCGAGTGTGGCTCCAGAACTGGGGGCATTTTTGATGTCAAAATGAACCCATTGGAACAGTGAATTGCAATTACACAAATTCCTTGCAGGACAGCAGATTTTGTGGGGTTTGCAGATGTAAACCCGGGGTTATTTGCATTTCCAGGATCACAAGAGGGAATGGAGCCAAAGGAAGCAAACCGGGGTGGTTGAGCTCCCCAGTTCTTGCCTCAATCCCCCAAATTAAAGTTTTGAATAATATCAAATACTCTGCTGAGGTAAAACCTTAATATTTGCACATTCTGTGCCCCTTTTTGTGCTGCTTTGTGGCCAGTTCATGATTTATTAACAGTCATTTTTCTGGCACCTTGAAATTTGAGTGATGCCCAAGAAAATATTCAGAAAATCCCAATATTTCATGGATGATTTTACTCACAGGCTCAGGCAATCATAAAACAACATCAGGTGATGGATCTGATCACCAACTTGTTTATTTTTCTCTCCACATGATGGGAAAAAGCTGGTACTGGACTGGAAGTGGGGACAGCTGGGATCTGCTCATGGATACTGTAAGCACTAAAAGAGGCTGAATTAATCAAATTTCAGCAGGAAAAGGGGGTGAATTAATGACATTTCAGCAGGAAAAGAGGCTGAATTCATCAAATTTCAGCAGGAAAAGGGGGTGAATTAATCAAATTTCAGGAGGAAAAGAGGCTGAATTCATCAGGTTTCAGCAGGAAAAGGGGCTGAATTCATCAAATTTCAGGAGGAAAAGGGGCTGAATTAACCAAATTGCAGCAGGAAAAGGGGCTGAATTCATCAGATTTCAGCAGGAAAATGGGCTGAATTAACCAAATTTCAGCAGGAAAAGGGGCTGAATTAATCAGATTTCAGCAGGCAAATGGGCTGAATTCACATTTCAGCAGGAAAAGGGGCTGAGTTCATCCCATTTCGAGCTCAGTTATCCCCCAGACCACCCCCAGGCTGGGCAGCTGGGGTTTGGGGTTCAGCAGGGACACCCCTCTGTGATGGGAGGTGCTGGGGTGTGACCTGTGGCACTTCAGGACATCTCTGTCGTGGGAGAAGAGCTTTCTGTGCTTTTTGGGGCAGTTCAGAAGTTGCAGTGAAAGCTGAAGGTTTAAAGAGTGGGATTTGACTCTCATGGATCTGTCTCTGACTCCAGACTCGGAGCTTGTCACAGAACAGTGTAAATTGAAATTTCTGGAGGTGTCTGGCTCCTGGCAGGGCCAGTTTGGAACAGTCCCAAGGATGCTGATTCCACACCCTATGAGCCCTTATTCCAGTGCTTCACTGTCCTCATAGTGATTTTTTTCCCTAAAATCTGACTGGGATTCCTTTTTAGGACTTCTCTCATCCAGCTGTGCACCTCGCAGAGTCTGGCTCTGATTCCTTTAATTTTCTTGTTCCCTCTGTCAGCTTTACACGTTCCCCCCTGAGGCACTGCAGCTTTTCTTACACAGATTGGAGAGGACAGAAGTGAGATCAGAGAAGCTGCAGCTTGTCCGGGAAACCCAACTTGTGCATCTTGAGGTTCTCTTTTAACCTGAGCTAAAATATTGCCCAGTTTGGGGCTCCCCAGTGTGAGATAAATACTGAGATGAGTCCTGCTAAGGATGGTTTAGGGACTGAGTGTCTGCTTGGAGCAGGAATTTGGGTTGGTGTTGGAGTGAGAGCTCCTCTAGACCCAGGCCCAGAGGAAAGCCAAAGCATAGGGGCTGAATTAAAACCTTTGAATAAGCTGAAATACATAAAATCACACCAAAGTGAAATAGAAATGTAGATTTTTAACTTTTAGTAGAAATATATGCTAAGTGCTTTAAACACTAAAAAGGTACAACAAAAAGACCTTAAACACAGTTCTTACTGCAGCAGTGTTACCCTTTCACAGAATTCTTTACTCTAGACAAAACATAGATGGAACTATACTGTTCACATTTTTAGATAGAGTGTTCACATAAACAATAAAAGCTGATAGAAACTATATACACAAATCTGTGTAATATCTATGTAATACTCATGTAAGATTTGTGACTGTTAGACCAGGATAGGTTGAAAAAAGAAAAACTAAAATTGTGTGTTAATCTTATTGGTCAATTAACAAATATAATCCACACTTCTGTAAGTTTAATGAAGAAGAAGCAGTTGTTTTTTACTTGCTGTTTGCCTGCTGCTGTCGCTGCTTGGATTATCATGTATCCCCTTTGAACTCTACCTTCAGGAAACTATGAGACTATGAAATAAAGAACTTTAGCAGGACAGCAGCCTCTCTGCTCTCTCACCCTCAGCCTAAAAGGGATGGTGTCCTATGAAAAGCCCAACAGATCGGATTGTCTTGGGAGGTTCTTTCCGACCTCCTCTGTCCTGCGGTTCTAAAGCACTTTGGGTAAAACTGAGGTACCAGAGTTTATAGTGGGTGCAGAGTTTATAGTTGGTGCTATGGGTATTTTGTCCTCAAAAAGCTGCTCTGAAAGATGATGTTTTGATCAAACAAAATCCACAAGAGCTGTTCCCAAGATGTGATCAGTGCAGTACAGTCTGGTTTCTGTTTTCTCCAACGCTTTCCAATATTGATTCAGCATCAGCTTTGTGATAAGTCAGGGCTGTTAATAAAAACACTTCTTGGTGCTGAGGAAACCTGTTGTTCAAGCTGAGATGGGGGCCTCAGTCTGATTCAGGACACAGGAAAAGTTCAGTGATGGTTTCAAGGCTTTGGGAGATGAACTGGGGAGGAGGGTGGAAGCCCAGCCCGGGTGCTGGAGCTGGTCATGAGAGCCCCATTCCTCCCGGCCTCACTTCTCCATCTCCCCCTGACCTTTCTGGAGTGTTTCCTGATCAGATGCCTGACCTTTTCACATCCAATTAGCACAACGCTTCAACTGCTGCCTGAATCCCATTTCCACCCTCCTCCTCCTCCCCTCCAAACCCCTCTTCCTGCTCAGCATCCTGGAAACTCCGAGCTGAGCTCTGTGACTCTGTGCTGTAGCTCTCAGTCAGGGGTTTTTTTACTCTCAGCAGGCTGATCCCCAATTCCTGCCCTTCCAAAGGGCTCTGCCTCTCTCCAGCCTCACTCGGGGCATCCCTCTCTGCAGGGAGGGCCCCGTGCCAGGGAGCTGCTTTGCTCTTTCCCAGCAAAGGTCACAGGAATATTTGGCAGGCGCGACGCTCCAAATCTCCTCACTCGGGGTCCCCCCCAGCCATGGCCCTGGGCTTTCACAGATCCGGTGCCTCTGCAGGACCCTTGGTATTTGCAAACACGAAAAATCCGTGTAACATCTCAGCTGCTGGCAGGGAGGAACATCTGCTTCCCTCCCAGACCCATCCCTGTTGTAGAAACTGTGGGATGTGACCATCAGGAATGACTTCAGATGGGTTCAGCTGCACTGGACTGAGCTCTCTGCCTCTGGAATATCATCCCTCTCTGTCCCCCCCAAAATCTGCAGGTTTTATTTTACCTCAATGAATTCAGAGGGGTTTGGCTGCACTGGATTGAGCTCTCTGCCTCTGGAATATCATCCCTCCCCAAAATCTGCAGGTTTTGTTTTACCTCAGTGAGTTAAGAGGGGTTTGGCTGTGATGGACTGAGCTCTCTGCCTCTGGAATATCATCCCTCTCTGTCCCCCCCCAAAATCTGCAGGTTTTATTTTACCTCAATGAGTTCAGAGTGGCTCAGCTGTGATGGATTGAGCTCTCTGCTCCTGGAATATCCTCCCTCTCTGTCCCTCTCTAAAATCTGCAGGTTTTATTTTATCTCAATGACTTCAGAGTGATTCAGCTGCACTGGATTGAGCTCCCTGCCTCTGGAATATTGTCCCTCTCTATGCCCCCCTCAAAATCTGCAGGTTTTTTATTTTACCCCAAAGAATACTGTAGTTTTATTTTACCTTAAGGAATACTGTAGTTTTATTTTTGGTCTTCCCACCTGCATTTTCAAAAGGCTGCTAAAATTGGAATTGAAAAGTCGTAATTTGAGCATCTTTCTGAGGGAAGGGAAATGGAGCTGCTTCCTGGGTTAGTCCTTGTGCCTTTTCCAAGCATCTTACTTGGTGACTTAACCCATGCTTTGAACTTTTTATCAGGATTTTGATACATCTACACTAAAAGTGAAAAAGAAAGAGCACAGGTTTCTAAGTAAATAAGTAAAAAAAAAAATCCCCAAACCATCCAATAAACATGATTTCAAAAAAACAATAAACATGATTTTCCAGATGGTTTTAAATCTCCCAAAAGTTTGACAGAAGCAAAACAAAAATCAATATTTCTTCATTTTCTTGGGCTGTTTCTTAGGCTGCAGCAGTGTTGCTGCACTTTTTATTGTGTGTGATCGTGTCCTTTTTAGGTTTGTGGGCTGCTGTCAAGTGGAATGGCTCCAGAAGTTGGAATTTGGCCCTTTTCTCCCATGCTGGAACCCCGTGGGGAGCAGAATCCCCCTCAGGCTTTGTCTCTGGCTCTTGTCACTGCAGGAGAACACCTTGGGTCTCTGAAAACAAAAACATTTATATATAAATATGCAGGAATCTATTGTACTTGGTGTTAAATAGCATTTCTCTGTTTCCTGTGTCTGAGTTTTCCTGAATTTCAGGATCCCTTGCAGCAGCTGTGCAGTGCTGGCAGTTAAACGAGCTGCTGTGCACCCCTTTGGAAAGGGAGAATCGTTTCCAAATCCTTTTAAAGTCAATCCAAGTTCTCAGGAGCACAGTGTTCGGTCCAATCCTTGGCTTGGAAGGGTTATTGGGAAGAAATTTGGGATCATTTGGAGCACGGGGCCTCTCCAAATGAGAGGTGAGATGGTGCTCAGTGCAGGGTGAGCTCACACAGAGCTGCAGTGAATTCCCTGGGAGATTCCAGCTCCCCAAAACACAGCTGGGTGTCTCTTCCAGCCCCTCCAGTGGGGTTTGCATTCCTCACTAATCCCCACTGGCAGTGCTGATTCACAAACTGGATTTAGAGCTCCACCTCCACTCTGAGAGCTCCAGATGCTGCAACCCCTGGTAACAGTGGAAAAAGTGAAGGAAAAGATGTTCCCAGCCTGCTTGCAGCTGGTGCAGGGCTGTGCCAAACCCCAGGGGAAGTGCAGGGAGAGAGCTGAACCCCAGTGATAAGAATTAAAACCTCAAACCTTTATTTTAATTCCTGGTTCATACTAAAGCCAGTGAAAGAGGAGCATTAAAGAATGAGGTGTCTTTAATTTCCTTACCTCTGGATTAGCATAAAATAATTGATGCTGCCTACAATGGAATTGATAAGCAGCTGCAAACATCTGGATTGAGCGAGTGTGACCATCACCACTCTGGAGTGAAGCTGCTGCTGCTGCTGGTGCTGTGCTCAGGCCCTACAGTGATGCCTTAGGTTTTGACTTTTATATATTTCAAATCCTGCATTCCCAGTGTGTAACTCTGCAGTGTCCTGCAGCCTGGGAGCTGCTGCTCTCTCATGCTGAGACAGACAGAACAAAGCCTCTCCAGGCTGCTCTCCAAGGACACCCAGCCCGGCCTAGGCCCAAAATGTGTAACCCAGCATCTTGAGAAGGGGGGCAAGCTGAGGGCAAATTCCATCATTAGCTAAAGTTTAATTGGTGAAATTGGGTTGAGATGCAAATGGAGCAAAGCTATAAAAGTGTGAAGAACTCGTGACTCGGGGTCCATCTTGGGTGCAGCCTTTGGCCTGCCCAGGGTGTGCCTCTGAAGGCCTTTCAAATAAATATCCACCTTTATTCCCTTCCTCCTGTCCAGCCTCTGTTTCTGGGCTCTTTAGGCATCACAGACTGTACCTTGGCTCCACCCCTGAAGTCTTGCAGAGTTTAATATCTCCCTTACAACACTTCTGGGGGTGCTGGGGAGGAGCTGCCGCCTTCACTCTGTGCCTGAGGGCAGCCGTGGCCGAGGGTTTGAGGCTGAGCAGAGATGAGAAGTGACAGAGTGTTAATACATTAGGCATTCATTTTGTATCATATTAGTGGTGCTTGTAGTGGGTAAGTGAGATGTCACAGCCTGTTAGGTGCAATTATGAGCCCACGGCCCAACATCCCACAAGGTAACGGGGATGTGCTGAGCAGGGAGTGAAGGCTGGGCCTTAAAACTGCATCCAGCCCTGCTGGGAATGGGATCCCAGGGAAAGCTGTAGGGATGTACAAAGTTCCCCAGTGAATACCTTGAGTTTCCTGGTCCCTTTTGTGGCAAGTTTAGACCAAGCTGAATTCCCAGCACACCAAGCAGCAGAAAAGCACAATCAGTTCATTGCCTGCTGATTAAAATCTTACACCTTGATGCAAAGGGATGGAAAAAAGGAGGGGGAATCCTCATCACAACATTTTTATTGGGAATCCTTATCAATCTCTCAAGTCTCTTCCAACCTCCCCAGTTTTCAGAGTTAGCTGATGCAACCTTCTCCTTGGATTTCAGAATGGGTGAGGAAAGATCTGATGGACAAATACTGCTTTGAAAACAGTTTTGTTGCTGTCTCTTTGGGTTTGTATTCTGGATTCTGCTCGGTGTCTGCCTTGGGCAGAGAACTTCATTTCTGTGTGCCTTCATTTGTGTGTCCCTGAACTGACAGCAACAAGAGATTCCCTGGGAGACTGACGCCTAAGAATATTCCTCAGACAAAAGAAATCCTAGAAATTATTACTAAAACCATCTTCCTCCTCACAGATTTTTTTGAAACCAGGCGAAAGGAGGGAAATTTCTGTTGTTTCAGAGATGGAATGTTTGGTTTTCTTGCTTTCAAAGCTTTAAGGTACACAAAGCAGCACAGAGATGCCTGGAGAAAAGGGGAATATCAGAGAGCCATCGGTGCTTTTTCCCTCCAGGAATGTGAGATCTGGGCTGACAAACTCCCAGCTGCATCACTGGAGGCTTGGCTGAGCTGGTGCTGGGAACAGGAGACACCTGGACCAATTCCCTGGTAAAATTGCCTGGACCAAAGGCAAAGGGATCTCACACATTGCTGTGCACGAGCACTCCGTGAAGCATTAAATTGGGAGATGCAGTGCTGGTGCCTTGTTCTCTGTTCTGGAGTCCCCAGGGATGTAAAGGCAGAATCTCCTGCTTGCACTGGATTTTTTAAAGTGCAAGGAGAGAAAGGAAAGCACATCCAGAGCTGCTGGCTGCCTGGGAAGGTCCTTGGCTAACGCAGTGCTTCAATGCTTTTTTTCTGATATTCCCAAGCTTCTTTAGACTTTGGATTCGATGTGGGTTGGTGCTGAAAGTTAACTCTGGCATTTGCAGCAACAGAATTTTGCCTTTTTATTGTGAGTAGGATTTTTAGTTGCATGTGGGCGCCGGGCACTGGAGGATTAGCTTTTCACTTGTCTTTAATCCACAAAGGAATCCTTAAGTTTTCCCTGAGGAACACTGAACCCTTGCTGCTGGGGGCATTTGATGAACCAGCTCATTTAGACACCAGGAACAGTGAATTTACTCACTCAGGGTGTGCACTGGTGCTGTGCTGGTGAGGCCATCCCACAGCCCTTCCCTGGCTCACCCAAGATTTCCAAAGGAAGGGTTGGTGGGCACTGTTGGTATTTCTGCTGGTAAAGCATCACCTGCCCAATTCCAGCCCCACCTCTGCTCAGCTGCTGCAAAACTCTAAACACCAGTGCTGTTGCTGCTGCCCGAATGTAGGATGACAGAGTTCATGCTACTACGAAATGATCTGAAGTGAGGGAGTTTAATGGAAGATTGAACAACTTTTATATGTTAATATGCAAAAATGTGTTGAATGGCATAAAGCGATTGGTCTCTCGGACATCCACCCCTTGGGGTGATTGCTCCAGTTCTGAGACATCCATTTCTAGATGTTTGTTTGGTTAAAACCAAAACAGTCCTTGAGAAGTAGGTGCAGGTGCAGAGATTTACAAAACTACAACACTGTTTTAAATTCTTCACATAAGAAAGAGAATCTTCACAAAGTGCTGCAAGGGCTAAAGAAATTCCCAGCCTGAGGCCTTTTTTCATATCCATAAACCAGAGGCTTTGCTCTGTGAAATGTTGGGTTTTGTGCTCTCCCTCGCTGCTCTGCAGCCTCAATTCCAAAGCCTTCACGTCACCACTTGGAAACCCGGCCGCACGCAGGACTCTTCCCCTGTGCTTTGTGTTTGCACAGCCTCCCCCGGCCTCAGCACATGTGGTTCCAATTCCAGAGGCTCTGCAGCGCTGTGTGGATCAGGACGGGGCTGGGCTGACCCCTCTGTTTCACCACAGCCCGTTCCGAGGAGGGGGAGCCGCCTCTTATCCGGCTTTTCTCGTTTTTGGGATGCTTTCGCTTCGCGACCAAATTCCTGCGACCCAAGGCGGCTGCAGGCAGCGTGCTGGGGCCAGACCTTGGTCACTGGGAGCACTGGAGCTCTCGGGAGAAGGCGACCCTTGGCCTCTGTGTCTGTGCCAGCCAAGGAACACAGAGAGCAGATGTCCCAGAGCACAGCCTGCGCTGCCGTAATTATCCCCAGGAGACCGCGGCCGCCTCCAGCCTCTCCTCCCTCGTGCGAGGAATGCGGCAGAGCTGTCTGTAAGGAGACACTGTCTGATGTTTATTTTGGCCTGAAACGCTGTCAGGGTAACTGTTAGGGCTGGTGTGGTCTGAGCATGAGTGGGGGTGTCGACCTTTTTGGGTTGTCCTCATAACCCCGGGATAAAGCAACACAGCTTTCCCCTGTCCTGCTTCACCCGCAGCAGAAACTGGGAAAGAGAGCCCAAGGGGACAGAAAAGCCTTCATGTGCCGTGTCTGCCATCACTGAACAGCACCAGTGGGGGAAGATGTTTGGTTTCTCCAGAGTTTAATTTTAAGGCCCACTGAGCCTTAAATACTTGAGTGTGGAGCTCCTCTGCGGTGTCTTCAGCACTTCAGTGCTTTAACTCCCGAGTCACGCAAGCAGCCCTGCAAGTCTGACTCGAGATGTAATTCCTTGGCCATAAAAGTCGTTGTCAGCCTCCTAAAAGTCAGCAGAGCCTCCTGTTCTGCTCCAGCAGCTAAATTTCTGAATGTGCTGATTGCAAAACGCTCGGGTTTTTCCCGTTAGCGCTGGATGGGGGCAGGCTCCTGCTTTTTCGTAAGGGAACTGAGTAAATCATTTCCTACAAGACTCCAGCAAGATGAGACTCCAACAGATGTGAAATGTCTTAAATTCCTGGCACGAGGGAGTGGTTCAGAGCTGCAACATGGCAGGCTGTCCTTTTTGTTTTTAACTCCCAAACACATTATTGCTGCAAAAGCCTAATTTAGACACATTCTGTTCTCAGACACTTTGATTTTAGCACAAAATAGTGAGGTGAATACAGGATTATTCAGCTGAAGGAACACTCTGGTGTAGCTCTCTGGATGTTTATTCTCTCCGGGCTGATTTAAGTAGGAAGTTATTGCATATTTGGACGATTTTTCCTAAAATTAAGTATTTCAGCAGTTCAGGTCTGGCTGAGAGCAGCTATAGCATGGGATTTCTGGATGCACTGAGGGGTTTTTTCCAACAGCTTGGATTTTGGGAAGAGTGTGTGACTCAGGACCACAAACCTTCTGTCTCGGGAAGATCCCGTTTCCAGTCAGTGGAGTCAGGATGACTTTCAGGAGCATCCCACAGAGTGATGCACTGGAGAATTCATCTGCAGGGGACAGTTCCTGTTCCAGGGAGGATGTGATGTGCCCTGACACCGGGATTTGTTCTGCTCCTGTCACACCTGCACCCAGGAAACGTTTTGATCTTAACGAACAAAAGCAGGCAGAGCACCTATCACAGGTGAGCTGGGAATTGTTCGGACAGGGCACAAACTGTGTGTGGATGCTGCTGGAATTCCTGATCCTGCTGGTGTGAGGGAGAAAGTTTCCCTCAGCAGCAGATTCCAGTCATTTCCTGAGTCACTTCCGACGTCTGGAGCTGCAGGAAAATCACAGGTTGCATTTCTGCTCCTCGCTGGGCGTCAGGGCCTTGGAATAGTCTGTTGTTGCAAATGTCATCTTTGAGAAAAAGCCAAAATAAATTATAAAAAGCGTTGCTGAAGGACAAACTGCACAGATGTTCCTGAAGAAGCTGGAATTTTTGAATTATGGATATTCACATCGTCAGCGAGCTTGGTGTGGGTATGGCTGGGGCCATACAAAGGACTGTTATGCATTTCTTTTGTCTGGACTCTCTGAATCTTTTCTAGGCTGTTCCTCCCAATTCCAACGTGTGCGTGATACAGCACAACTTATTACTTTTTAAATAGCAGGATCTATTTTTAGCATTGCTCCCTAATTCAAACCTTCTGAACCTAATGAAAGATTTAAGTCTGGAAGCTCTTTAGCTTTTAGGATGTGAATTTGCCTACAAATAAAAACGTCAGCAAAGCATTTATTTCCCCTTTGATCCCGCTTGTCTGGCAATGTATATTTGATGTTGGGATGTGTGTGTATCATTGTAACGGGTATGGAAATGCTCTGGGCTTCAGCACAGCATGGACATGGAAATGTGGGATCCTGGTAAGGATTCAGGCAGGAAAACCCTGCTTTGGATGGACACAACCTGTGAGAAGGCCAAACACAGTCTCGGTTTACTCAGCATTTGCTGCTTGCTGTGTTGCCCAAGCTCCTTCCCTCTCCACCCATTTCAAAGGGCTGATTCTGCTGAAATTGAAACCCTTTTAAGACATACACTCACAATGAGAAGCCCTTAAAATGTTGAAACGAATTCTGAGGAATTCCTCAAGCCTGACATCTTCACATGAGGGATCCAGGCTGTTGTCCGTAGCTTTTGTTTAATTTAAACTCTGCCACGTGTGCAAGGCAGAAGGGGCTGAGAGGGCGAAAAACCCTTTTGAGCCCTCCCCCTGCTCAACCTGTGCTGGTGTGGGCACCATTTTGAGGGCTCTGGGCTTGATAAAATCTTTGTTGCTGTGTTTTCCTTGAAGATTTAAGCATGGCGAGGGTGAGAGGACGGTTGTGTTCTTTTTTTTTTGTTTAATTTAAACTCTGCCACGTGTGCAAGGCAGAAGGGGCTGAGAGGGCGAAAAACCCTTTTGAGCCCTCCCCCTGCTCAACCTGTGCCGGTGTGGGCACCATTTTGAGGGCTCTGGGCTTGATAAAATCTTTGTTGCTGTGTTTTCCTTGAAGATTTAAGCATGGCGAGGGTGAGAGGACGGTTGTGTTCTTTTTTTTTTGTTTAATTTAAACTCTGCCACGTGTGCAAGGGCAGAAGGGGCTGAGAGGGTGAAAAACCCCTTGGAGTCCTCCTGCTCAACCTGTGCCACTGTCTGGGAGGCTCTAGGCTCCATTAAAATCTTTATTGCTGTGTTGTCCTTGGAGATTTAAGCACGAGGAGGGATGAGAGGATGGTTGTGCCCCATCTGCAGGGTGTGGGGTGAGTTATTGTCCTCGGAACAATGGGAACAGTCACACGGGGTCACCGCTCCTCCCCTCTGCTGTGCCACCACCAAGCCTGGCCCTGCACCCAAAGCCTTCAGGCCAATGCTTCCAAAAGCATTTTAAAAAATAAAAAAGAGTTGGGATAAGCAGAAAAACCAATCCCACCTCCTCCTGGAGTCATGGGACAGGAGCTGAGCGAAGCCAAAAGCGGCGATTCCCGAATTCTTGGCGGCACAAAGAGCTGCCCACAGGATGTGGAAAGGGGGAACGGGGTTTTTTGGGTAAGAACTGCGGAGCCTGCAGAAATGTGGCATTCCTTTTGGATGTGATTTGTGGGAAAATCATCCCTTTTTTCATCCATTGTGTGCAGGATCCGGCCCTTGAGGCCACCCAGGGCTGTGGAGCTTTGTGAGGGGAAGGTTTGGAACAGCACAGGGATAAATAAATCCCTTTGCAACCCAGCCCTGTGCCCTGGGCAGTGCTGCTGGAAGGGGCTGGCCATTCCTCTGGCAGCCTTTTAGGTGAAACTTCAACTGGGGAGGGAGGGAAATGGTTAAAAATATCTCATTTATTCAGCCTGTCCTTGCCAGGCCTCACCTACAGAAATATAACAGCTTTGGGAAGTGTTTATTCTTCTTTGGATAATAAAACCTAAAGGGACCTGCATCTGTTTCCAGCTCCTTTTCCTCTCATGTTCCATAAATTCCAGCACATAAATCACCACTTCATCCCTGTTTTCTGCAGTGAGACCCTACCCAAACTGTGGAAAATGTGAGATTTGCTCGTGTTGAGCTCTCTTGGGATTTTCTGTGGGTAATTTCTCTACCTGGGTAATTGTAAGAGCCTGTTTTATCTTCCTTTCAGCCCTACACATATGGGCGGCTGGAAGGAAATAAAGTGAGAGTCCTGTCTAGAGAACCTGCAAAATTTAAACTCCTTTGGGAGTTTTCAGGCATTGTTAAAGCTTTAATAAGGATTAAAGAGGCAAATCAGGGTTTTTTAAATAAGATTTTTTTTTTAAATAATGTTATGGAAAAACATGTGAGAGTCTGATTATTGGCTCAGTGGTGAATCAGCTCCGAATTATCGCTGATTCTTTGAAAAAATAAAGGGTGCTCTAGGAATTTGTCACTATGCCACTGGATGTCTCCCTGATCTTCCTCCCTATTGAGATGATGAGTTTAGAGGCACAGGACTCTTCCTTAAATCCACAGATATTTCCTAGGAGCAGCAAGAATTAGACTGAGGCGTAAGCCCTGCTAAACCCAGCGTGTCTAAACCAGAAAGGAATGAAAAGTCTGTCATAAACTCGCAAAAAATTTATAATTTTCCATCAAAAACCTCGGCCAGGATTAAGTTTTAAAACGCAAAACACCTGCGAGGTTGTGCAGAAACCCCCAGAGCTCCACGGGGCTTGGAAAATGCTGCAAATGTCGTGTGAACGTCCCTGTTGTGGTGCCTAAATTAAGGTTATTGATCAGTGATGTAGCGAGTGCCGGCGCTAATGAGGGCAGCCCGCAGCAACGCGGGCTCCAGGGAAAAGCTGGATTCGTCCTGGGTGGGAATCGGAAGAATAGAAACCCCCACAAACATTAATGAGTTTAATTTACAGCCCTGAAAAAAATCTGGGTTAATGCAATAATAAAAGTATACAAATCTTAAGCGGAAGAATTATAAACCTATGTTTCTATAGTTATAAGTAAGAAAATGCATTGGGTGATATGGGGAAGGGTTTTAGGAATAATAATAGGATTTTACAGTGTAAGTTAAGAATTTAGATGTTATAATAGAAGTATGTGTGTGTACGTGAGCTAACAAGTTATTGGTCAAGGAACAGACACAATGCAGTAAAAAGTACCAAAGGTGATAGGTTATAAAATCAAAACAAAGTTTTGTGTTAATTGTCTATTAGACTCAAAAGTTATAAATTGCCATGTGACTCTGAAACTCGTGACTTTCTTCAGTTATGGCAACTTATTAAACCTGTAACTCCTGAGACTGAGCCTCGTGTGATTTTTAAGTAATAAGTTGCAAATAACAGAGTTGGCCCCGTCTCTTGGATAAAGCTCTGACAGTCCTGGGCAGGAATTCTAATTGTATTTGGCAGATGGAGCTTTGAGAGCAGCGAATCCAGCGATAAACTGGATTACTTTTCCCTTTAAAGCAAGCAGCTAATGTGGCTGAAAAGGAGCTTTCACTGCCAGCAGCTCGGGAAGGGGAGGAGAGCTGCAGCTTTGGCAAGGCTCCACCTGCCTTAAAATTCCGGGGGTTTTGTGCACATAGGAGGTGATAACTCTTGATGAAGTGTTTGGGAAGGATAAATTAAATATCAGAATCTCAGGAGCTGAGGGATGGTCACGGTAACTCAGAGCCAGGTCTGACAACAGGAGCAGCAACAGAAGGAATTTTCTACAAGTTGGTGCTGAATAAATCAAAAAAGATGAAGCATCATGTTGGATGTAAATTTTCTGTCTGTTTTTCACTTGAAGGTTCAGGATCCGCTGTTTAAATAGCATAAAATAANATATATTATTATAGATAAAATAGTACATAATAATATGAAAGTATGGGAACAAATCCAGCCTGTGCAGCTGGAACTTCTTCTGCTCCTGCTCTGTCACCCCAGGATTGTGTGTTCAGTCACTCGTGGGACTTCCCAGTGCTGGAAACTTCCCCAATTTTCATCAGTTTCGCAATATTTGGCCCAGGAAGCGAAATATTTCCTCCCACTTCATATCTCAGGGAAAAAAAGAAACGGTTTTAGGGTTTTGTCTCGAGCAGCAAAACTGCAGAACAGCCCAAGAGCCCTGTGAGGATTTGTACCCCAAAGGCAAATGCCATCGGTGCCCCACGGAAATTCAGTTGGGAAATTCTTAATTTGGACCTGGGGGATCCCTGACCCCAAAGCCTGTAACTTTCCTCTTCCTCTGACCTTGTGGGGCAGTTTTAATTGAGTTTGGACTTTCCATGGCAAGTCCACGTTTACAAGTCAGAGATGGGCAAAGCCAAGAATTAATCCCTGATTTTTGTTCAGTTTTGGTACGGATGCAGAATAAAAACTCGAGCAGACAGTGCCTAACTCAGTGCTGGCCAAACATCCCATTTTCCTGCGGTGCATCACCTCCCGGGCCAGGTTTTAGGGCCTTAAACACACGTTTTGGGGGATTTTGCCTCACATTCCAAGGGCTCTGCTTCCCTCTAGTGGATCCGCTTGGCACTTTCCTTTTTATTTCTTTTTTCCATCCTGATGAACCGTCTTTGACAACTCATACTTTTATTGGACGTCGCTATTCAAAGACACTTCCCAATCCTATTTATTCCACGCTTTCCTTAAGTTTAACCCTCTTTTTCCCAGGCTGGTTTCTTATTTCTGAATATCATCTGGTGTTAGGGAAGAGACTCCAGTGTTAGGGAAGAGACTCCGGTGTTAGGGATGAACTCCAAGCTTTTGTCAGACTGCTGTAGGGATAAATCCAAGGTTTTCTGGGTGGGCTTTTGAAATCAGGCAATTTTTTTGGACGTCTCTATTCAAAGACACTTCCCAATCCTATTTATTCCACGCTTTCCTTAAGTTTAACCCTCTTCTTCCCAGGCTGGTTTCTTATTTCTGAATATCATCTGGTGTTAGGGAAGAGACTCCGGTGTTAGGGATGAACTCCAAGCCTTTGTCAGACTGCTGTAGGGATAAATCCAAGGTTTTCTGGGTGGAAATACTGCTTTTGAAATCAGGTACTAAGAGGTGAGGGCAGAGCTGGGGAGGTTATCTGAAATTCGGAGCGTGCAGAGGGTGTGGGTGCCACTCGAGCACTGGCAGCTCCGCAGTGTGAAGCCATCTGCTCGTGCTTCAGCATCGCTGTGAAAACGCCTGGGTTTGGAGAGACGTCTCCTTAAATCAGCTGCAGTCTGTGCAGGGAGCCGAGCTGGGGGCTTTGCTTGGATGCTGTGGAGAAAATGAGGAAGAATCCAGCAAAACCTGGCTTAGTAACTGTTATGAACGAATCAGCCAATTTTATGAATAAAGAGAATTTATTAAATGATCAAAGTATAAAATTTGATAAAGTTGCAAGCAAAAGCAGCGCCGAGCCAGGTGATCAGCACACGGTGAACCGAGTTCGAACACTATCCATTTCGAACCCCTCTAGTTCATGAAAGCTGTCTCTGAGGTATCTTTTTATACTTCTTTTTTGAGCTTTGTTAATCTTATCTTTTTAGCATATTAATGTAGTTTTTCTAGTCTTGCTGTTACATCTGGTGACAGTTCCTGGAATCAATAGATGTGTATTTTTCGCTGCTGGAATAAGCTTTTTTTGGCGACACATATTATCTTGTCATATATGCATATTGAATGCAGATCACTGGGGCCAGACGAAAAAATCCTCCAGAATACTCTTCTTCGGTATGCACACAGAATGCACCTTGCTGAGGTCCACTTAGATGAAAGTCCTTTTGAAATGCATATTTTTCAGCGGCTACATGTTCGTGGTACTTGTATTTTCTCTCTGCTTTAGTAAAAATGCTGTAATCTTAATTTTTAGCACAAATTACTTTGCCACATATATTACAGTAACCCCCACCAGAGATGCAGCCTGGCCTCTGACCAGTGGCGTTTTGTCTTGCAGCTTCCTGCTCTGTTTGGCTCTGCGAGGCTCAGACTGAATTCAAGAGAGTGGCTGAGGAAAACGTGACCCTGCCCTGCCACCACCGCCTGGGGCTGCTGGAGCAGGGCAGCCTGGACATCGAGTGGCTGCTGCACATCTCCGAGACCGTGCAGAAAGCGGTGGGTTTGCTGAGAAAATCACTTTATTTCTGCCTTCACACCACCAGCCCTCGATTTAACAGCGCTCCTGTGATGATCTTTGCAGGTTATTCTGATGACGAGAGCGGTGTTTAGAAAACAGAGCTGATTTAGAGGGATTGGTAACGTGTGGAAGTTATTTGATATCCACACGTGTTGTGTTACAATGCAATTGGTTCTTAAATGTAGTCAGTCTTCATTAGATAAAGCTCAGAGGTGCCCTTCAGGCTTTCAAAATAACCTTCGATTTTGCAGGCCTGGTTTTTGAATCCTTGGTTTCAGTGCAAAACACAGTTCAGTTTTTCAGTTCAGTCTTTATAAAAATTAGGTCTGCAGTGACTTAAATTAGCACAGCCAAACCCACAGACTGCTTTAATGTGTTGTGGCATAAACCAATGCCTATTTTGCCACTTGTATAAATGCCCAATATAAATCTCCAGCAGAAATTCACTTTTTGCACCATTCTCAGGGCAGAAACCCAGCTTTGCTTTCCCACCCTGCCCCAGGCTTCCTGCGTGACCCTTGACAAGTCACTTAACTGTGACGTGCAGCTCCTGGAAAGGCTTGGATTTGTTGTTCCATGTGAAAATAAAATGACAGCTCAGTGTTTGCTCTGCTCCTCAGGTGATCACCTACTCGGGAGGCCGTGTTTATGATGACCTGAACGAGGAGCAGAAGGGCCGTGTTTCCTTCACCTCTAATTTCCTTGCTGGAGATGCATCCTTACAGATCATCTCCCTGCAGTCCAGCGACGCAGGGAAATACATCTGCAAGGTCAAAAACGCTGGGCAGTACGAGTGGGCTCGCATCACCCTCAAGGTTGTAGGTAAGGACAGTTCATTGTTCTCCCAAAGGGAAAAAAAAAAGAAATCCACTCTCACTTCCTGGGGAGAGATGTGTTTCAGCAGGGTATAAATACACAAAGACACCTCAAGATCGAGTTTCAGCGCCCAACTTTGTATCTGCCTTTGCAATTTTGGCAAAGGACAGGCCACGGGAAGAGCCTGAAGAATGGTTTGAGGTAGGTATGACTATCTGCATGACCATTCTTTCCAAGTGATCTCGATGATCTCATCACCCAAAGCAGGCTGATATTCGATCTCAGCTGGCCATCACTCCTGCTGGGGACGGGCAGTTCATGTCCCAGCCTCCCAACCTGATCCAAGTCAGTGAAGGTGACAAACAAGCAGCTGGGGCTGGCATTTCCCTTCCCTGAATTCAGTTTATTCAGCTTTTCACACACTCTGTGATCCCAGGGAACAATCCTGCACCCTGCCGGGTGCTGTGGGGAGAAGGAAGAACTGGAGAAGCAAAGGGAGGGAAAGATGTTCTCTAAATTGTGCCTGGAGGAGGAATGTGGTGCTAGAGCTCCACTGATGCGAGTGCCCACGAGGCAAAGTGACACAGAGTAGTGGAATGGCACTGCTATGGCAGAGCCAGCCAGCTCCACTGTGGGGCTGCAGCTAAACCCCTAAAAACTTTCTCTTTTGTGCCTGATAGAAGCTGCAGTTGAAAGGAAAGAAGGAAGAAAGAAGGGGGGAATGAAGGGGGAAAGAAGGAAGAAAGAAGGGGGAATTAAGGAAGAAAGAAGGGGGAATGAAGGGGGAAGAAGGAAGAAAGAAAGGGGGAATGAAGGGGAAAGAAGGAAGAAAGAAAGGGGGAATGAAGGGGGAAAGAAGGAAGAAAGAAAGGGGGAAATGAAGGGGAAAAGAAGGAAGAAAGAAAGGGGAAAGAAGGGGGGAAAGGAAGGGTTTTTAGTCCCCTAAAAACCATCACTGGTGTGACTCCCTAACGCATTCCAGGGAAGGCAGCTCTTGGAAGCTGTTTAAATGCCAAAGGAAGGGTTTCCACTGAGTAAACTCTGCAGCGTTTCCATGACCTGTCTCCTGCTCCTTCTAGAGAAACCCTCCAAGCCCAAGTGCTGGCTGGAGGGGGAGATGCTGGAAGGGAAGGAGCTGTCCCTGCAGTGCCGCTCCGCCTCGGGCACAGCCCCCATCTCCTACCGCTGGCAGCGCATCAGCCAGGAGGAGGAGAGAGCCGAGCACCTCCCGCCCAACTCCAGAGTCAGTAAGTGCAGCCCTCCTTCTCTCTGAGCTCTGTGGTCACTGGGTGATGATGGGTGATGCCTAAAGAGGCCAACCCAGAAACAGAGACTGGACAGGAGGAAGGGAATAAAGGTGGATATTTATTTGAAAGGCCTTCAGAGGCACACCCTGGGCAGGCCAAAGGCTGAACCCAAGATGGACCCCGAGTCACGAGTTCTTCACACTTTTATAGCTTTGCTCCATTTGCATCTCAACCCAATTGCACCAATTCAACTTTAGCTAATGATGGAATTTCCCCTCAGCTTGCCCCCCTTCTCAAGATGCTGGGTTACACATTTTGGGCCTAGGCCGGGCTGGGTGTCCTTGGAGAGCAGCCTGGAGAGGCTTTGTTCTGTCTGTCTCAGCACGAGAGAGCAGCAGCTCCCAGGCTGCAGGACACTGCAGAGTTACACACTGGGAATGCAGGATTGGAAACATATAAAAGCTAAAACCCAAGGCATCAGCAGTGACAGCAATGCTCCAACACTCCTCCTGCTGCTGTGGCTGCACCTGGGGGGATGCTCCACCTTTCCCCCCTTCTTTCCCCCTTCTTTATTCCTTCTTTCCCCCTCTGCATTGCTCCAGAGTTGATCGGACGCCACAGATCAATTCGTGCCTCTGGGCACTACCCACAGCCGAAGTTTCTCAGTCAGTTTGATTAATCCCTGCGGTGTTTTTCCCGTTTTCCAGACATTTCCAACCCCNGAGGCGGGGCAGGAGAGCTGCGTGCTGCAGGTGACAGTGCAGCGTAAGTACTGCCCAGAGCATTATTCAACTTATTTCAACTGCTGCTGCTCCCAAATCTCCCACCTGGAAAACTCTTTGCCCTTTCATACTCCAATCCCATAAAAATATAAATCTTGTTTATCACACTTTTGATTCGCACCGCAGCCCTCACCTAAAATGGTGACAGTGGCAAAAGCTGAGCCCAAATGATGGTTTTAGCCCTTTACATGTCTGGGTCTGTTAGAAATCTTGATTTTCAGAAGGATTCAGGAAATACCAGCAGGGAAAATGGTGAGTTAGGGGTTCTTCTGGCTGGAGTGATTGCATGAGATGACTCTCAGGTATGAATGCTCTCTGTGGATATCCCATCACTCCAAATTCTGTATTGATTGCATGAGATGACTCTCAGGTATAAATTCTCTCTCTGGATATTCCATCACTCCAAATTCTGTATTGATTGCACTCGGGACAGCAAAATATCTAAAGGCAGCTGGAAAGGCTGACTGAGAGATGGGATAATTTCCAGGATAAAAAGTAACTTTTGGCGTAGTTTGGTTTTAATCGGGATTTAGCCATTTGTGTCCTGAGCAGCAGAGGTTAAAATCCCCTGATTAACCCCACCAAGGGTGTGTCAGCTCTCGGCAGGGTGTCCTTTGCATATGCATACCAGGAAAAGGGTGGAGTTTATCACCCAAACCCCAACAATAGAATCGAGCAGCTCTCCCAGCTGCAGCTGCTCTGATAAGGCTCCTTACAAAGAAGTTCCTCTTGGAGATTCCGTAGCTTTGGAATTTTTCTGCCCAGCCAAGCCTGAAATAACTGGAATACGGAATAAGGAAAACCGGTTTGCCTCGGGCATGTGAAGTAAAAGCGTCCAGGCAGCTTTTATGCCAATTGAACTGAATTGGTTTAAAACCTCACTTGGCTTTGCTAAACCCTCCGCAGGGACTGAGCCTTAAGGAAACAAGTTTCAGCCAAGCCCAGCCTAACCACTTTTATCAGCAGAAGTTGTCATAAACTATCAGCGAAGGGCCCATAATCCATGGGAAATTCATTATCTCTCTGTCTCTCATTATCTTGGCTGGTTTGGATGAAAAATGCCCTGCACGGGACGGTCTCCCTTTCCTCCTTTGTCTGCCTCAGCCAGGTCACTTTTTCTCCACATTTGAATAATTCCTTCTGGAAGTGGGTGTAATCATTCAGGGGGAGTTGAAGGGGGAAAAATAAAAATCCTCATGGGGAAACATTTATAGATCAAACGCTCTTTGCCTCTGGGGTGCTGCCTGGCGCCGTGTGTCACACGTGGGCTGTCCCGTCTTGGTATTTTCTGCATTTTTGTGCTCTTAGAAGGGGATTTTCCCTCCTTATTTCAATGCTGCCCCACAGCTGAAGGCACAGCACTCGTGGTTTGAGCTTTCCAGAGGTGATTGCTCTGCTCGCTGTCAGCCCAGCTTTAGCTGAAGATAAACTGGTTCGGCTTCTGTGTGGAGACACACCTGAAAAAATAAACTATATATAGTTATACCCAGTGCTGGGACTTGTAGCATGGACTAGAATCTGACCACACCAACAAGGAATCACCGATAAATTTGTTTTTTGGACAACAGATGCACAAAACATCAGCATGATCGCCGGGGCAGCGTGTGGAGTGGTGGTGGGGCTCTCCCTCCTGTTCCTGGTGGTGAGGCTGACGATAAGGAGGAAAGAAAAGAAGAGATACGAGGAAGAGGAGGCACCGAATGAAATCAGGTAACGCCTTTTATTTAATCCCACCTCCCACTCTCCCTTCTCGCAGTTTCACACGTCCTTCCACCGCGGCTTTAAGTAACTATAAGTAGCTTTAAGTGTCTTCAAAGGTTGTTCTAAAAAGCTTTTAAAGTCTTTCACCGACAAATTTCTTGACTGTGAGAATCTTTGTGAAGACTTTCCAGAAAATTAGATTAAAGTCCACCCTCCTCCACCTGGGCAAATTAGCACAGACCTCAACCAACTGTGTTCTCTCACATTTGCAATTTCGGTATTTTGAAGCATTTGCATACTCTTTCATGGTGTTAAATTAAAGCTGCTTGTCCGCTGTGGTTCTGAGAGAGTTTGGGGGTGGTTTTCTTTCCTCTCCTTCTTTCTTTTTTCTTTTTTTCTCCTTTCTTTCCCCCTCTTCCCCACCTTTTCCCCCTTCTTCCCCCTCTTCTTTCTCCCCCTTTCCTGCTCTTGTTCCTGTCTTTCCCCTCTTCTTCCCCCTCTTCTTCCCCCTCTTCTTTCCCCCTTCTTCCCCTGCTTTACTGCTCTTGTTCCCTTCTTTTCCCCTTTTTTCCCCTCTTCTTTCCCCCTTCTTTCTCCCCTGTTCCCACCTTCTTTCTCCCTTCTTTTTTCCTTCTTCCCCCTCTTTTGTCCCTTCTCTCCCCCCTATTCCCACCTTCTTTCCCCCTTCTTTTCCCCTTCTTTCCTCCCTGTTCCCACCTTCTTTCCCCTTCTTTTCCCCCTTCTCTCCCCCTTTTTCCCTCTCAACCGCAGCTCCTATTGGGCACCCCATGAAGCAGACAGGTTCCCTGAGCTTTCCTTGAGCCTTCTGAACAACTGTTCCCCTGGATTTAGCTCGGGGTGAGCAATGCCCTGAGCAGCCGAGCGCGGAGGGGAGCACCGGGAATGCCGATTCCTGTTCCTGGAGCTCATCTGTTCCCTGCCTCAGGCCTGCCTCCGAACTCCCCCTAAGCAGAGCTTGGGCTCCAGCCAAGCCGGCCTAAACTCCTCAGGAAGGAAAGCGCTGGAAAGATCTATTTCCAGGAATGAGTTTGAGCTGCTGCCGCCCTCGAAGAAACAAACCCTTGATCCATCTTTGCGGCTATTTGTGCGGCCGCCTGGCCTTGTGTGACATCTCTGCCCCATCGGGCACCTCCGTAATCCCTTCAGCTGCTGATACTCCCAGGCTGCCAGCACAAAGGCAGCCTCTGCTGATTTCCTCCCCTTTTCCCGTTCCCTTTGCTCTCTCATCTTGCCTTTTCAGTTTGAGCCTCGCCCTCTTGTATCACCCTTTCACGCCTGCCTGTTCCATCCTCCCCCTCCTCTCTCTCTTTCTGTCAGGACCCAGCTCCTGCGCTTCTTTCACTCCCCACAGGGGTGGTTTTGAGTGGAAGAACCGGTTTCAGGCAGTCTTGCCCAGGCCATTTGTTCTGGCTGAGGATTACAGAGCAGACAGCTCTATCTGCGCTGCCTGCTCTGACACTTGGCGTTCCTTGCACACACACGGAGCTGTTTGTGAGCAACGAGTTTATTCCAGAGGGGCAATGGGGAGTTTAATCCACAAAGTTACACAGCACAGACCTTGGACAACTCACAGAATGTACCCTGGTGGTTTGCAGAGGGGTTAAATGAGTGTTCCTGTCCTCTCTGTGCAGTGTCCGAGCCCTGAGTGTGTTCATACAGCTGTTCGTGAGCAACACGTTTATTCCAAAGCTCTGCGGGGCAAAAGGGAGTTCAGCCCACACAGCACAGAGCTTGGACACCTTGCAGGATACACCCTGGTGGTTTGCAGAGGGGTTAAATGAGTGTTCCTGTGAGGTGTTCGAACCCTGTGTGTGCTCACAGAGCTGTTTGTGAGCAGTTCCAAAGCTCTGTGTAGCAATGGGGAATTTAATCCATGAAGTTACACAGCACAGAGCTTGGACACCTTGCAGGATACACCCTGGTGGTTTGCAGAGGGGTTAAATGAGTTCCTGTGAGGTGTTCGAGCCCTGTGTGTGCTCACAGAGCTGTTTGTGAGCAACGCGTTTATTCCAAAGCTCTGCGGGGCAAAAGGGAGTTCAGCCCACACAGCACAGAGCTTGGACACCTTGCAGGATACACCCTGGTGGTTTGCAGAGGGGTTAAATGAGTGTTCCTGTGAGGTGTTCGAACCCTGTGTGTGCTCACAGAGCTGTTTGTGAGCAGTTCCAAAGCTCTGTGTAGCAATGGGGAATTTAATCCATGAAGTTACACAGCACAGAGCTTGGACACCTTGCAGGATACACCCTGGTGGTTTGCAGAGGGGTTAAATGAGTTCCTGTGAGGTGTTCGAGCCCTGTGTGTGCTCACAGAGCTGTTTGTGAGCAACGCGTTTATTCCAAAGCTCTGCGGGGCAAAAGGGAGTTCAGCCCACAAAGTTACACAGCACAGAGCTTGGACAATCAGCAGGATATGTTTGCAGAGGGGTTAAATGAGTGTTCCTGTATCTCTGTGCGCTGTTCCAGCCCTGTGCGTGTTCGCAGAGCTGTTTGTGAGCAATTCCAAAGCTCTGCGGGGCAATGAGGAGTTTAATCCAGAAAGTTTCACAGCACAGAGCTTGGACACCTTGCAGGATATACCCTGGTGGTTTGCAGAGGCGTTAAATGAGTGTTCCTGTGAGGTGTCCGAGCCCTGTGCGTGTTCGCAGAGTTGTTTGTGAGCAATTCCAAAGCTCTGCGGGGCAATGGGGAGTTTAATCCAGAAGGTTTCACAGCACAGAGCTTGGACACCTTGCAGGATACACCCTGGTGGTTTGCAGAGGCGTTAAATGAGTGTTCCTGTCCTCTCTGTGTGCTGCCGTTCGAGCCCTGTGTGTGTTCCCTTGCAGGGAAGATGCAGAGGCACCCAAGGCCCACCTCGTCAAGCCCAGCTCCTCCTCGTCCGGCTCCAGGAGCTCCCGCTCGGGTTCCTCCTCCACCAGGTCCACAGCCAACAGTGCCTCCCGCAGCCAGCGGACTTTGTCCACCGAAGCCACTCCCCACCTCACCCCTCCCCAGTACAGCCAGCGGCAGCTGGACAGGAAAGAGGTGCCGGAGCCAAAGAAAGTCGACTACAACAACCTGGTGAAGATGGGGGCGGCGCCGGTGATGGTGCCCGCCCAGAGCCGGGCGTTCCAGACCGTGTGAGTGCCCAGCCAGTGCCCCCCGTCCAGAGCAACACCTCACACACCACCAGCCACACAGCCATCCTTAGGGTAGCTAGTTCTCTTCCTGGTCAGCTTAGTCTTAATCACTTGGGGTTATTCACACCACGAGAAGCCCTCCCACTCGATTCTTTCTGAACATCTTCCAGCACTGAGGTTCTGATACGGAATTTTCGTTTATTGGAGAAAGATGCATTGGAGGGAAAAGGGAGCTTCTTTTTAAATTATATTTCTTTTAATTTTTTTTTTGAAAATGGAACACTGAGCATCTAAAAACCACGACAGCAAAGCGCTGTACAAGTGAAAAGAAGCCAAACCTCAGGATTTTTTTAAAAGGGATCAACAGAGACTTAAAGATGCATAATATTCCAGAGAGGTTTTGTGGGGAGGGAGAAGTCTCTTGGAGTGGTTTCGGAGAAGTTTCTCGAAGATGCATTGTCTTAAGTGAAGATTTTGAGGCTGAAGGTGTCCAGCCTCAAAGGGAACTGACAGGTGCTTCACATTTTCTGCCTCCAGTGAAATGCTGGAGGCTGGAACTAAAGCGGAAACGAAAGGATCACTCCCAAAGGACAAGAGATGCAGTATTAAAGGTGTCTGAACTAAACTCTGTACTAAAGAGAAAGGACCTTTTCCGTCACGAAAACAGAGGTGCTTTAATTGCCAGAATAAACTTAACGATGCACCCCGAGCTAGGGCCAGGAGCCTGACTCTGCTTTCACAGGCAGCACTGCAGAGCCACAGGAGCCCCACCGGAGGGGTGCCCGTGCCTCATGAGCCTTAGAGAGAGGAGAACTGGGCACTGAACCCAGCAGGGAGGCAGGGCCCCGAACGGGCACGGCCACCACTGTACCAAAAAGCCTGGATGGAGCGTTTGGAAGAGCTCTGGGTTATTGCCAGGTGGAGAATTGGCCAGGTTTGGGGGGAGCTGTGCTGGAGAAGCCTTATGGAAAGCTCTTCCCGAGACTGAAGGAACAGCACAGCTGAGCTGACCCCCAGGGGAGGCTTGAAGGATTCCCTGACAGAGGAAAACACACCTGGGACAGGTGAACAAGCACAAAATGCTGCTCCCATTAGGAAATCTTTGTGTGAGTTGTCCCACTCCTACACCAAATGCTGGGCCATGTGCTAGAGCTAAGGCTGAAACCTTTAGCAAGACTCTTCAAAAATTGCAAGAATTGTAAAAAATATTTTTTGTGAGCAACCAGGATAAGCGTTTCCAAGGAATATGAATTTAGGAAAGGGTGGGAGGTAGGGAAGATGCAGAGTTCTGTCATGGATATTTCCCTCTGAAGGACTTGGCTCTGACCACTGCTACACACAAGACACTGAGCTTGTAGGTTCTAGATTCCTGTATTCCTAGACTGGTGATTTTCTATTTAAAAAATGAGGGTGTTTGGGGTTTTTTTCCCCCATTTGAGGGAGGGAAAGGTTTTCTCCAATTTGCAGAAAGAGCCTACAGAAGATGGATGAGCACAGAAGCACCACAGATCTATAATTCTTTCACTCCAGGACTGTCATTAATCTCCTTTTCTGACTGAGACCCAGAATTTTAATTTCTCTACTTGAGATCTTTAATAATGTGATCAAAGCCAAGCCCTGCTCGGGCTACTTCCATATGGGAAACAGATTTCAAACTTGCCCTACACCACGGGAGAACTCCTCTTCCTAGGAGCAGCCACCCATTTCCATCAGAGGTACCAAAATTCCTTTCAAAATTGCTTTCTTTACGCTGGATTTAACCCTTGGCAGGACAAATTCCTGATGCCGTGCAGGGAGAACAATCCCAAGTCAGTTTTAAAGAAGGGAGACGTGGTCTGAGGTGTTTGACAAGCTCCTGGTGCGGGATACTCTGTCATTCCACCCTGGATGCTCCAGGAGCACAGCCCTGCATCAGCTGGGTTTGAAGCAGCAGCTCTGTGTGTCTGTGATTCCTCTGCAGTTGCTCTTTTCCTGAAGGCTCAGGCTCTCCAAAGCACTCCCAAGCCACTCCAGAGCTGGGAAAATCCCAAGAGCAAGAATAGGGATAAGGAAAATAGAAATA
>VWZT01007270.1:0-12923 GCA_013397055.1 Pachycephala philippinensis
GGTGTGAGGGAAAGGCCTCACGGCGGAGGGCGGGAGGGAGCTGAGGGAGCCGGTGTCCCCGCGGCGGTGGCCAGCGTTCCCCTCCGCTAAAACACGAGATGGAGATGGGGGGTAATGCCTTCCCTTATCGTGTTTATCGCCCTTTGGAAAGTTGTGGAGGGAGTTGCTGGGTTGCCCAGAAGGAGGCTGGAGGAGCCAGGCCTGGCCGCCCGTTAGTGCTCATCTGGGCATCGAGAGCGTGCTCAGGAAAGGGTGAAATACTAACACACATGCTCCACGCTTCCGTTAAAATGTGTATTTCAAGCACCTTCGCTCAAACAAGGTCTAAATCTCCTCTAATGTTTTTTCTTTCCAGCTGTTCTCCCCTTTCTCAGACCGGGAGAGTGTTGCAGGAGCAGGCGGTGAGGTGGTGCCAGGACAAGCTGGCACAGCTGGGGAGGGTCTCTAGCTGCGAGCTGCAGCTCGGTTTAACTCCTGGAAGGGCTCTCGACAGGGGGATTTGAGCCTGCATGGGCTGCAGTGCCGCTGGAGATCGAGCCTGAGCCTTGGAAACCGGAGGCAGGGAAGCAGAAGGGCTGGGAAATGAAGCGCTCTGGAGCGACGCTCTTTCCAAACTCCCAGGGCGCAAAATTACAGGCACTAAAGTAATCGTCATTAGCGAGGCGGTGTGCACGCAGCCAAGAAAGCCAAATGAGACAGGTGGGCACAGCGATGGCAGCGCCGCTTCAGGATTGCCCTGCAATGCCTTTAAATCCCCGTTTCCAAACTCCAGCAGAACTTTGGATTTCATTCTTGGAATTGCCTGTGCTGTTACTTTTGCCCGTGGTGGCTGATCCCCATCTCTGGGCCACTCCAGGGAAGGGGAGATGCTGCAGGCATCAGGCTGCTTGCACTCAGCAGCCCATTTTTCACATTGCTCTCCAAACAATAAAGTTTTTCTTTCCAGTAACTTTTGGCTGTCTGTGTGAAGTGACCATTTCCAGAGAAATCTATATTTCTGCTGCTGAGCAGGACCTGCTGGCACAGAAGGAATGGAGGGAACAAAACCTCCTGTTGTGCAAGAGGACTGAAAACGCTGGCTTCGAGAAGAAACATAGCCCTGGGAATAGTAAGGGAGGGTGACTGTTTGGGTTGTTTTTCCATGGAAAAGGTTTACAACCTTTTCCTCCGCCTCCAGCACAGATGGGATCTTCATCCCTCCTTGAAGGGAGCAGCATATCCGAGCTGTTCCCATTCAGAGCCAGCGTTGGTGATCTCCATCTCTTTCCTCTGGTTATTCCTACCAGACACCCAGGACATGAGTCTTGAGAAAGTTTTGGTTCTCTGTGCCCACGTCATGTGGAATTGAGCTAGAAGGCACAACCACCTTTACCGTGCGCACAGAGCGGGCTTCGTTGGGATTTCACAGCCCCTGGAAGAGAGGCATGGGCTGGGCACATTCGTGGGGCCACGTGGGGCACTTGGCATCCCCTGCAGCTTTCGGATCTGGACCCAACACTTTGCCAAAAGCCCCGCTGAGCCACAGAGAGCTGCTGCTGACAGCACAGGATTAACAATAAACTGCAAACACTCCCTTCCTGCACGTGTGCCGAGAAGAAAGCCCAGCTGGGTGAAAAAGTTTGGCAGCGAGGAGGGAGGGCCCTGAGAGCCTTCCTTCAGAGAATGAGGGCTCCCCCAGAGGAGCCACCACACAATGGGTGCCTGGAGGGAAACTCGAGGGCAGCCTGAGATGGAGGAGCCGCTCTGCAGATCACACTGCCTGGGCTGATGCTGCTCTGGGAGACAGCGGGGTGGAAAATGGGACCTGGGAGGATGGGACACTGCAGCGGAACAGAACCGCTCTGCAGGCAGGATGTGCGCAGCTCCAGGGATGCTCTCAACACCCACCTCTCACCTACTCCTGGGCAATGGGACATGCAGCCCTTCCAGACAGATTCCCTCCTGCCTCTGGTTCTTTTCCAGCCTTCCAGCACTTGTGTCTGACCTTGGTTTGGCACAGCCAAGCCAGTCCACGCCCAGAGCGCAGGGGAAAGCTTCGCCCTGTGCTAGTCCTAGAAAGACACTGGCATCCCTGACTCTTTTAGGCTCCAGCTGAGCAAACACAGGTGCTGCTCTTCACACCCGCCAGCTGCCCTGCTCTGGGGCATGAGCTCTCTCGCTGGCTCTAGGGCTTCATTTGCACAAGCTGCCTTTTCTCTGCCCTCATCCCAAAGCCTCAGGCTGTGGCTGCTGCTCTGGGACTGGCATCACTTGCACCTGAAGGCACTGGGGCTGCCTGACAGCCCAGGAGTTCCCCCTAATTTTTGTGCCCTCCATGCCTACTCAGTGGGGATCCAGAAGCACAGAGGCAATGCCTGCACCCCCAAATCCTGCAGCAAAAGGCAGCAGCAGGCAGATGCCATGGCCAGATAGGAGATTGATGTCCTGGGGCTTGTCAAGGCCCTGGGAAAAGAGGCAGGAGCTCAGAGGGTGGCTTGTGTCCCCCCTGGCTACGCCAGCCCATTGTGCTGCCTTCCCTCCTGACACTATCCTGCCTGCCCAGGAAAGCTTCCTGCAGCCTGGTTATCTCTGTCTCAGCCTCACCCAGGCCAGAAGAAGCCCTAAACACAGCCCTGTGCTCCTCAAAGTCCATGTGTAGCCAGGGATGGGGCCAGCTTGTTTTCAGAGATCACAGCCTGTGCAAAGCCCTAAATTCCCTCCTTCTTCTGTCCTGCCCAATGCCCCCACGACAGCAAAGAGGACTGGTCACTGGTGGTATATTTATATATCGATACAAATAAAAACAAAACAACTCCCAAAAAAGTAACGACAACAAAAAGGTTTCTCTGAGAGCAAAATAGGAACATTTACAAATACTTCTGGCTCTGGCTTGGATCAAGTTAATGTTAAATACAAAAAAAACAAACACAAAAAAAAAACCCAAAGAAAACAAAAAAAACCCTCCCAAACCCTGCGCCCCCCTCCCCCAAGATTATAAAAAAATAAGAATATACACATTCAAAGAGCTTATTACAGTATAAAGTTGGGGAGGCCCAGGCAGTGGTGGGGGCTGGGGCCGGGGCAGAGGCTCGCTGCCTCTCCAGGGTTTGGGGTTTATTCTTGCTCAGCGCTTTCCCAGCCCATGACTCAATGCAGGGCTGGGCCTGCGGGTTCCCGGTGGCAGCTTGGGAAAGCCGGGCAACCTGGAGAGCCGGTCGGTGCCCGTGTCCCCATCACCTCGTACCTAGTGACTCCCGCAGCGCCACCCAAGGGGCAGGGGATGCCTGTGAGCTCAGCACCCCCCGGACAACCCAATCCTCCAGATCCTCCCAGGAGCAGAGCTGCTGTCTCCACGGGGAAGATGAGACAAAGAAACAGGGGGGACACCATCAAGTATCCTTGTGCCTCCAGCGGGAGGTGGGTACCGGGTCCCAACGCTGCCCATGAGGGGAAATAAGGGGAAGGGGGAAGACAAGACAGAGCCAGGCCCAAACTCACCGCTCCAGAGATCACAGCAGTGAGGTGGCAGGACAGCGGGGACCCTTGGGAGCTGCTAAAGGGGAGGCTGTATATATGTATCTATATAATAGCCGGGGGTCACAGCGGGGGTATATTATATACACACATACATACAGACACACAGACGGAGCGTCAGGTGAGACCGAAGCACGTGCCTCTTCCTCAGCCCCACGACTGGGAATACATTCCCTAGGACTTTGCAAAGCCCCTCTCTAGGTACATCTTAGGTGGTCCCAACAACAAAAAAACAAAAAAACAAACAATCCCCCCTCCCCAAAAAACCCCAACAACTTGAAGAGAAGACAAACCACCTCCCCAACCAACCAAACCCAACCGAAACACGACAGGGAGGAGCGAGAGCCCCTTCCTGTGCCGGCGAGTGGCAGCCACCGTTTGGGTTGAATAAGGCACAGTTCCATAGCAGTGCTGACAGCCGAGGTGCTCCGGCACCGCCGCTCCCACGGCTCTGCTGAGTCCTGGCGGGCACCGAGGCGGCTCAGGCAGCCCCCGAGGATGGGCAGGGGGCTCTGCAGGGAGGCAGCGGGTCTCAGTGCCCCGGCGAGCTCTTCTCCTGGGCGGCCCGGCTGTGGTTGGTGAGCAGCAGGCCCTCGCGCTGGGCGTGCTCGAGGATGGCGGTGTAGCAGAAGTAATACTGCTCGGGGGTCTGGATGCTGAAGGCGCGCTGGGTCCGCATGCGCAGCACCGTCTGGTAGATGTTCAGAGTGCCCACGTCCTGCAGCTGCGACAGGCAGATGTCCAGCGCGCAGAAGGTACCTAGGGATGATGATGGGGATGGCATCAGACACCAAATGGCACCATCGCTGCCCCTTGGAGAACTGGAGTGGTGGCGCTCAGCCACCCACCCATCTCCCACGGGCATCTGGGGACTTTTCCCAGGTCTGATGGTTGCGGGAAGTCCTGAGGACGTGTCTCAGGTCAACCAGCTTGCAAACACACCGTGGGTCCCCAGGATGGAAATGACCCAGGGAAGCTGGACTTGTAACCCACCACCCTCAAACCTCCCCCCTGCCCATTACCTGTCCTGCCAATGCCAGCGCTGCAGTGCACCACG
This sequence comes from Pachycephala philippinensis, assembly GCA_013397055.1. Taxonomy (NCBI): domain Eukaryota; kingdom Metazoa; phylum Chordata; class Aves; order Passeriformes; genus Pachycephala; species Pachycephala philippinensis. Next base: position 4,571 of record VWZT01007270.1, read on the forward strand.
ACTGGGGGTCCCCCAGGGTGACCCTTGAAGCGAGGTCCCAGGGCGCTGACAGCCACCCTCTGCTGCTGCTTCACGGCCCCCAAAAAGTCAATGAGAGTGGCGGCGGAAGAGGGGACGCCATAATCTGGCCAGCTCAGGTACTGGAAATGGGACACCAGCCGCCGCTCCCTGGTCTGGGGAAAGCAGGAGGCTTAGACCCTCTTTCCTCCTCTGACCCCTGGTGCCCCCATGCCATTCCCCCGCCAGGCAGCTGTGGCCACGCACCTCTGAGCTGTGGATCTCCAGGATGGTTTTCTTGTAATGGTTGAGGTTCTCTACGCCCAGGTTGGTGATGGTCAGGGCCCCAAAGCACACCTGGAAATCCTTCTCCAGGGGCCAGTACTGGCCGCACTTCCTCCTGCCTCCCTCCTCCAGCCTGGGAGCAGGACAAGGACAAGCTGGTAATGTCCTCCTTGCCCTGCCTGGGACATCTCCCATGCCAACCAGCCTTGGTCCTTTGGGGATCCCACAGGGACTGAACAGTCAGTCCTTGACCCAATGTCCCCCTCTGTGGGGCTCTGGCTGGCACCCTGCTGCAGGATCACTGCACCGAGCCCAGCGCTGCTCATCCCACACCAAAAATGCTCATTTTGCACAGAAAAAGGGGCTGTGTCCCTCCATGAACACTCACCGGGTTGTCATCACAATCACCAGGACATTCTGCTCCCACACCATGCGCCAGAAATCACCATAGGTGTTTTCCAGAGGCCCTGCAAGGACAACCCAGACATGAGTCCAAAACCTCATGGATTTGGGCAACCCCTTTCCCAGCTGCATCCACCATCACCCCCAGAGAGAACCACAGCCCCTTACTGCAGGGGCTGACCCAGGTGTGGATCCAGGAACACTGCCTGGAGCTGTCACCCATTGCCACCCCCAGCACCAAGTCCCTGCGGCTCAGCGCTGATCCCACCTCTCTGCTCATCCCTGGGCAGATGGAGCAAATCCAGAGCTGGGATAGGGGCAGGGGGAGGGAAAGGGCTGCTGTCATGGATGGAGGAAGATGGATCCCCTCGCTCTCTCCCAGGAAAAACTTCAGTCTACTAGCTGGAGACAGGGAGGAGTAAATACACCCTGAGAGAAGGGGGACCCGCTGGGCAGTGCCCTGCTCCCGGCATGTCCCCATGGCCAGTGGCTGACACTGGGCAGAGAGGTGGAACCCATCAGCAGCAGAACAAGCCCTCGTTGGCTCAGCCATACCCTGAGTGCCAATGTAAGCGTTCCTCTGCTTGTAGCCATCCATGAAGCTCGCGTTGATGTAGTCAGTCAGCTGCAGGGAGAAAAGCACGGATGAGATAAGGACTCCAGAGTCCCGTGTCTGGGACAGCTGTGCTGGCTTCCCACAGGGCTGTGAGATGCATCCTGGGCTGGCTCACCTCCGGGCGGCTGTACGGCTTCGCCAGCTTGACACGGGTTTGGTCCAGGCAGGGCACGTCCCCGTACCGGTTCTTGTCCTGGTTGTAGGGTGCCCTGGGAGGCGGAGCAGAGGGAAGCAGGGATGTATTCCAGGCAAGGCAAAGGCAGCATCCCTCCCTCTGTGCAAGCCTCTGGGGCCCGTAGCCTGGGCTCTGCTGCCATCACCTGGCCAAAGCCTCGGGAAGCAGAGCCCCGGCCAGGTCCCGGTCCCTGCTGTCCTCTGCAGCTCCCTCCTGTCCCCAGAGGCTGCAGGACCCACAAAGGGGGCTCACACCATCCCTAGGCTGGGGTTCTCTGTTGCTAACCCAAAGCACCACACCCTAAAGAGGCCGATGGAGCCCCATCCAGCAGCAGAAGCGTGGGGAGGGGGAGCACCCAGCTTTTTGGGGTGAGAGGGGCACCTGGCTCCCTCCCACCGACTCACAAAGAGCAGACGAAGGTGCCGGCCGGGCTCCTGCGCCGAATGTCTTCGTACTCCTCGTAGATGCCACGTTTCTGCTTGTGGCTGACGTGATCCAGCAGCTCCTGGAGGGTGATGGACTTGGGCCCGGGGACGTGGACGGAGCCGTTATCTTTGGGGGCCGCCAGTGGCACCAGGATGAGCTCGTCCAGGGGGTCGGGGTGCCCGTTCTGCTGCGGCAGGAACCGGCAATTCCAGCTCAGAGGGTCCAGCTTGAGGGACCCTCCAAGGTACTCAGGGAGGCATTCCCGGGGCAGGTGTTCCTTCAGCTCCGACATCTTCACCATCTGCACCTGTGAGAGGAAGAGGAAAGGCAGGGGTGACTCCAAGGAGGCTGGAGAGGATTCGCTGGGGATGGGGACAGGGATGCCAAAGGTCTGCTGCTCAGCAGCTTCCAGCAGACGGGGCTGAACGGCACAAGCTGCTTCCACCACGCTGTCCCAAAGGGAAAGCAGCCTCAGCCCTGCCCGCTGAGGGTCGTGTGCCAGGAGAGTCCCATGCCAGGAGGGTCCCCACTCACCCGCTCCCGCAGCTTCTCCTTCAGCAGCAGGCTGATGATGGAGTAGGGCACGCGGAACCACATGGGTGCTCCCACGATGAAAACCTTCTTGAGCCGAGCTGGGAAGGCACCCTGTTGGCGTGGTGAGGGGGTCAGAGTCACTGTGCTGTGGCAGGGGACATAACCCAGCAGAGGTGACAACCAGCAAAGGGACCCCGTGATGGCAGTGCCACAGCTGAAGCGTGCCTCACATGCTCACAGCCGTGCTTATTTTTATGAGCCGATAAGGAAACAAATTACTTCCTTGGAATTAGGTAGGCAGAGGATTTGGCTCCGCGGGGGAGAGGTGAAGACTGGGAACTGGGATTATGCGAAGAACACATCCTGGCCAGTATTTACTGCTATTGCTTTTTTTTCCGGAGAAGGGAGGAGGCACCAAATGCCAGCACGATTAAAAAATTATTTGCATCTGTTTTCCCAAAAGCGCTGCCAGCAGCTGTGAGAAGAATCCAGCCTGGGGACAGCTGATCCCTCCCGCCCGCGCGACACCGCAGCCACAGCCGGGTCCAGCCTGGCAAGCTCCCACTGCCTTCCCGAGGTCCTGCGGGGCTGGAGCTGGTGCTCCTCGCCTGAGACACGGTCAGCGTGGTCTAGGGTGAAAATTGATGCCAAAACCACAGGACTTTGGGGTCTTGGTGAGCGAGTGGCCCACACACCGTCCCCAGACGCCAGTTAACCCCCAGGCACCACCTTGAGCAGGTTGAGGATCTTCTTGCTGAGGTCCAGCTCGAAATTGGTGTACTGTGACCCTGCCATGTCGTAGATGAACACCAGCCCGTTCCTTTGCGTCTCAAAGCTGGGAGGGGGAAAAGAACAATGTCAACCCCACAACATGCAATACTTGGCTCCTGCATCAGCAGCTCTGCCCCACGCTGACCCCCAAAAATCCCTTCCCATGCTTCCAGAAGGACTCACAGACCCAAATCTTTCTTCTGCACTTCCCAGCTGTTCTACCACCTCTTCCTACAACCCTCATTTAAGCCTGACTCGTGTCTTGAGCCTGCCTCAGCGGCATCACCCGTGATGGGTAAGGTCAAAACCAGAAAGAACCCACCAGGGTAAATGGCAGGGGAGTGTCCTGGGTTTGTATTTTTGGCAGGGCTCACGTTACGTCTAGCTGATGGTGGGGCTGCCTCCTCCCCAGCCAAAGCCTGCAGGAATCTGGGGCTTTGCTAAACTGAACCCAGGGCGTGGGCAGGGCAAAGCTGCAAAGAGCCTGGTTCAGGGCTTGGGGAATTTTGTTCCGCTGCTGAACAGCTCCGTAAGGAGGACTGGCTGGAGTTTCAAGCCATGGGGAGCAGTGAGCTCCCTGGAAGGGAAGGGGCTCCCCGGGGACCCTCAGTGTGAGCCAGGGTACCTCTGCAGAGGCAGGCTCACCTCTCCACAGCTCGGTCCAGCAGGTAGAAGAGTGCCTGGAGCACCACGTGCTGCACGCTCTTGCTGGGGTGGTGCAGCTTGGCTGTGAACAGGGCGATGGAGGCTCCTGAGGGGTCCCGCACGCTCTGCCGAGGAAACAGGGTCAGGATCCTGCAGCAACCATGTGGAGCAGAGCTGGGATACGCCACCCAGCTGGGAAAACTCGGGGGGAACACCCCACCTACCAGAATGGTGAACTTCCCGCTGAGCAGCTCCGAGCGCAGTGGCTCCTCGTGAGGCTTCAGCTTCACAATCCCCTCCTTGAGCCGTGTCTCCTGCGGGCAGGGAGGGGAGTGATGGGGGGCACAGGCATGGCCAAACTCTGCCCCACGGGGCACCCAGCCATCCCAGGGAACCTCTGCCCCATGGAGCACCCAGCCATCCCAGGGAACCTCTGCCCCATGGGGCACCCAGCCATCCCAGGGAACCTCTGCTCCATGGGGCACCCAGCCATCCCAGGGAACCTCTGCTCCATGGGGCACCCAGCCATCCCAGGGAACCTCTGCTCCATGGGATCATTTTCCAGCACACCCCCCAGTAACAGGAAGAGCAGCTTTGCAACGCCAGGTTGGAAAAGGCACGCGTGGATCTATATCCTTAATATTTAGGGAAATGCTCTATGGGCAGCACACACCAGCCAGCAGGGCACCCCAGGAGCTGCTCCCAGAGGAGGGGAAGGGATTGGGATCAACAAGATCTCCGTGGCGACCTGCCTTGGCTGAAAAAGGATTTTCCAGCTGGATAAAACTTGTAAGGGAGAGAGAAAAAGAAAAAAGAGCAGGGGGAGGGTGGTCCCAGGGAGCAGGGATCTCCTGCAGAGCAGGAAGCCCTCGGCTGGGGGGTTCTGTCCCTCTCACTCACCCGGTAGGAGTGGAAGAGCTCGATGGCCCGCAGGACGTCGAACTTGCGGGCCATGAGGAACTTGACAGCCACATTCCAGGAGAGCGGGGACACATTGTACTGGCCTGTCCACTTGTTGATCTCCTCCAGGAACTGCTTGGTTGCCTGTGGGAGAGATCAGGGGCGTGTGGTGAGGCAGGGTGAGAGGAAGAGGAGGAGGAGGAGGAGTGCCTGAGGAGCATCCCTGGTCATTGCTGGAGCTACAGTCCTCAACAGACCCAGCAGCCTCTCGGGGTGAAGCAGGGAGCTCCACAACAGAAGGGGTAAGGGCAGTGGTGATGGAGACGGCAGAAATGCCACACGGGGAAGGGAGCAAGGGGTGGGAAAAATGGCCTGGAGGCTGGGGGACACCTCTGGAAGGGCGAGGGGGAGCAAAAGGAGAATTTTACAGGCAACAAACTCCCATTCAGACTGGCAGAGGCCTCCTGGGGCTGCAGCCCCACTGTGGAGCAGCGGACTTGGCTGTGGGAACACAGGTAATGAACGTGGAGGGCTGACACTTGGACCTGCTACAGCACAGGGACCAGCTCGCCCAGTAACACCAGTTTCACACACTCCTGGAAGACCAGGAGGGTCCCAGGACACAGCTTTGCCTTGATTCCCAGCCCCACACAGGAGCCACAAGGGACACAGGGCAGCGCAGCCCAGCCTTCCACCACATCCTGCTCAAAGGATGCAGGCAGGATGGAGGGAGACACCAAAACGCCTTGCTCCCACCCAGGCACTCGCCAAAATGAAACAGCTTCCACCCTCCCTAGAGTGGAGGATGGCGATGCCGCCCGAGGAGGAGGAGGAGGGACAGGGAGTGCTGAAGAGCAGGCAGGCGGCGGTGTAGGATGTCAGGCAGCAGCACCAAGTTACTGGGAACTATTCAGAGTTACTGGGAGCTATTGAGCCAGAAAAGCTTGTCGGTGTTAATGACTTCCGACAGGAGGAAGCAAAGGGCCGGGGTTTATCGGCGGCGCGAGGCTGGGCAGGGACAGCGAGCCCCTCTCAGGGGATGAGCCAAAGGAGCCCGGCTCACCCCAGGGGTCTCTCTCCCAGCACACTGCAGCCAGGAGCTCCCTAACTTGGTCCCAGAGTCACACACAGCAGCCAGACGAGCACCACAGGAAAATAAACGGGGCAATACAGGAACCATCTTCAGCCTTAACACAGCACACATCCACACGTACAGGAATATCTCCTATCCATAAACATATCCCATCCAATATATCCTGGGCACACCTCCACTCTGCCAGGGCATCCCCCGAGGTGTCCAGTTACCCAAAATCCAGGGTTTGCAGATGCAAACCCAAAACAACAGCGAAGATGATCCTTCCCCAGCACGTGCAGGATGCTCCAGGTATGGGGGTGAGTTCCAGGCACAACTCCCACTGCCCTCGGACAGTGACCAGAGCTGACACCGCAGCCTGAGATGGCAGTGATACCCCAAGATGATGGGAAGGGTGTCCCCAGATGATGGGAAGAGGCGCCCAAAGGGCATGATGGCAATGAGGAGAAGATGAAACCTGTGGCTCAGGTCTCCTTCCTCAACATTTAACCCGTCACACTTCACGCAATCCCATTTCCAGCTCCCGTCACGAGGGATGACGGGCTTTTTGCAAGGGGAAGATGCACAAGAACAAGCGCTGGCTTTGCAGGGCAGCTCAGCCATGAATTCCAGCTTTCCCCGGGAACAAAACCAAATTCCAAACTTACCAGTGCCGCCATTCAACAGCGGGGAGCCAGGCGTTACGGAGCTGAGCATCAATGCCAGCCACAGCTCTGCCCCCTTCGTGCGCTCCACTGGGTCTCATCACCATTCCTAGCCCCAGTCCCACATGGATTTATACAGGTGTCAATCCCAGCGGAGCAGGGATCGCTCCACGTGCCGAAAACAAAGCCCGTGACCCAGAGCTGCAGCAAGAAACCCTGTTTCGGCAGCACTGGGAGTGAAATTGTCCGTGGCCAGGCGTTTGGAACAATGCTGGTCTTTGGAGTGCTGGCGTCATCCGTGTCCCCGCTGCGCTGGAGCGGGGTGGTGACAAATCCGGGGGTTCTTCCAGCCCTCCTCCCCCAGGTGGAAAACCTACCCTCCTTCTTCAGCATGGGGAAGTGGGGGATAAACCTGTGAAAATTGCAGCTGCGCTGAAAACCTTCAAGGAAAATTGGTTTGGCTCCTCAGGGACAGGCTAGGGAGGGAGCCAGTAGAAGAGATGTCCCAAGGCTGGCCTAAGAGGAGAAGGGTGAATTTCCCCCTAGCTTGCTGTTGGTAACAGGGGAGATGGAGGAAATCTTGATGGTCCTGAGAAGGATGAAGGGGTGGCAGGAAGGGCATGTTCCAGCCCAAAATACCATTTACCCATGAAAAGAAGGAAACTTCCATTATTTTGGCTTCCAAACCACCAAGGGCAGGCAGCACCAAAGGCAGCCTTCCCTACACCAGGCTGATGACCCAAGCCTGGAGCCGTTATTGCAAACATCTCTTCACCTTCTCCATCCAATATTCCCACACAAACCAAACATCTCAGATCCCACTCCCGGGACAAACCAGCCTTCCCTGCCACCGCAGGCTCTCCAAAAACCCTGCTTCTGGAAGCTTTGCCCCCTCCATGACACAGGAGAAACGCAAATCTCGGGCACCGTGGGGACAGAGGGCAAGAACACTCCCCATTCCTGAGGATTTTATCACCCTGGAGAGAGCAGTACTGCTCCCAGGAGGAAAAAGCCCGGTAGCTCTGCATTTGCTGAGCACCAGCGCAGGCTGCAGGAGGGGCTCTTCCATGGAGGTTTTGAGAACATCTCCCTCCCAACCCTCCTAAACCTCCCTGTAGAAACGAAGGATTTTTAAAGGAGAAAACCGACCATTTTGGAAGGAAAACAGGACCTTTTGCCTTGGCACTGCGGTCCCCAGCGCCACCGAGGTGGCCAATGTGACAGCCCGAGGGGGCAGAGGGAACCCGGCAGCTTGCCCAGTCCCGCTCCCGGGGCTCCACATCCCCGTCCAGAGGGATGCGCGGGTGGGCAAGCCTGGGGAAGAGGACAAAGGAGGGGACAGGCCGGGATTGCTCCGGCCACCCGAGGCGCCCCGGCCGGCTCCCGGGCCCCGTTCCCCGAGCCCAGCAACATCCTCCCGCGGTGACGCAAGGCCGGCGGAGGAAGCCGGCACGTCACGGGAGGCCTGGGGCGTGGGAAGCGCGTGCACACGCATCCCCACGCAGCATCCCCACGCAGTATCCCCGCTCATCATCCCCACGCAGCATCCCCACGGCAGGGGGGCCTGCCGGCAGGGACACGCCGCTCTGGGCACGGGGGACCCACGCCCCAGCACCCACGGCACGGGCCTTGCCAGGGCTCCTGGGGAGCGGGAAGGTTGGGGGGGTGCGTGGATGGGGGCTCTAGGGTGGGTGCTGCGTGGGTTGGGAGGCTGCGGGTTTGGCGGCCGCACGGATGGGGGGCTGCGTGGGTGGCTGGGGTGGGGGGGTTTCCCATCGGGAGAACCGCCTCGCTGGGGAGAAACAGCCTTGCATCTGGGGGTAGCCAAAAAACGATGGGAAAGGAGCGGTGGGGGGAAGAAACCG
>VWZT01007270.1:13453-23688 GCA_013397055.1 Pachycephala philippinensis
CATCCTCCTCCCTTTGCTGGTGCTGGATAAAATTCCCGGCAGCAGCATCCTCCCTTGCTGTTACTGGATAAAATTCCCGGCACAGCATTCTCCCTTGCCGGTATTCCAACCTCGCAGCCTTCCCCCCACGAGCAAGAGTCCGGGATTTCCAGGCGTCTCTTTCCACTCCCGCCTCTACGATCCCTAAATTGCATTTCCCAGCTGAGCGCAGGTGTCAGCGCCTGGATGGAGAGTCCCGAAGCTCCTCCGGGAAGGAGCGGGGATCCCGGGAAGCAGAGCAGCGGTCGCTCCAAAAAGCCAGGCCCTGGGACAAGGGGACATTTTGTTCAGCCGAGGAGCACTGTGCTGGCAGCGTGCCGGCAGCCGGAGCCTGTGCACCTAACTGGGAGAAAATGGAAGTAGGGGAAAGGGAAGAGGCTGAGCCCCGGCTGGATGGGGGCTCCAGGCTGGCTCTGTCCCCCAGCGCCCCAGGCCAAGTCTCCAGGTCGAGCTGCCCGCTCAGCTCTCCTGCCCCAGGCCAAATTTCAGCCCCCGGTGGGGTGACCCCTCCAGTGGAGCTGCTGCCTGTTCCAGCTGGGAGTGGGATCACACCCAGCAAACAGAACAGTCACGGCATCAAACTGCGCTGGCCCCTGCGACTTCCGTTTGACACCCTCTCTCCAAACACAGCCTTTCGTTCCCAACAGGAATTGTAGCGCAAATATTTATTTCTCCAGCCCAGCTCATGCTTTTAAAAGGGAAACTATGAGGCATCATCTGGAGCCGGCGGGAAGCTGCCGTCGCTTCCCTCTTGCTCTTCTCCACCAGAGCTCACAGCCCCTCTTTGGCTGTATTTCCTGTCCTTCCCTCGGCTGGAGGACCTTGGAAGGCTGCTGGAGGGCAGTAACCTGAGCTGCAGCTTTCTCTGCCCTCAGGGATGCACAAATCTTCCATCCAGATGCCCACCTCCGGGTTTAATTGCCTGATGGAAGGAAAACTCTGCTGACAGGAGGCTGGATGCGGTCTCCTGCTCAGCGCTCTCCCTGCAGATGTCTGCCAACCAGGGAGGCTGAAGGTGGGAACCTTTGAGGGATGGGGAGGTTAAGGCAGTCCAGGTGCTCATCCTCTTTCCCGGGGCTAGCTGCCTCACATGTTAAAACAGTAAATCAAGCAGCTGTTTGACAGAGCCAGCTCCGAACACCGCAGGGCCAGGGCCCCACTTCCCTCCCGGGGAAGGGGAGCAGAGGGCAGCCCCCTCCCACAGCCAGGCCAGTTCCTGCTGCCCGCTGCTATCGGCAATAGCGGCTGCACAGCCAGATGGTCACACGCAGCCCACACGCTTGGCACAGAAACCAGCCTTTTTCTGGGAAAAACAGGGGGTGCAAGGGCAGGATACAAGTGCACCCGCTATCTGCAGGGGGCCATCCCCACTCTCAGTATCTCCTCCAGGGGCATTTCCATAGAGAGCTGGTGGGAGAGTCCCCAACGCTGCCTTGAGCCTGATGTTCCATCTCCCTCCTCCTTTTCATCCCCCTCTGGAAACCAACCTGGGGACAGTGAGAACAATCATTTCATCCCCCTAAAGCCACGGAGGGGGAGCAGCCCGTGCTTAAAAAGTGGGATTGGGCTGGGATGAGAAAAACAGGACAAGAGACTGAAGTACCTTGATGTGCAGAGAATCAAACCCACACAAGCGTTTCCTCTGCTCCAGTCAGCACTGGAACCGATTTTTCAATCCCTATTTGGGAGGCACAGCACGCATCCACCCTTAGGTAGCAGGAAGACGCTCAAGAATTTGTCTTTCTGAGAAACCTTTTATTTGGCACGATCAATGGCAGCGTTTTTCAGAGCGAAACCATTCCTTCCTCCCCCCACTGAGAAAAGCCTCGAGCAGAGAGAGGCTTCTGCCGCGCTTGCGCCGCACAAAGCCCTGTTCCGAGGCAGGTCCTGCTGCAACGCAAGGAAATGCAGATTTTCCCAAAAATGCGTGGGTGTGGAAAGTCCAGCCTTTGGATTTACAGCAGCTCACTGCGAACTTTTTGCTAGTAACAACTTTCATTGAAAAGGCCTCAGAAAACAGCTGGATCAAAGGCTGAGAAGCCCCGATCTCCAGGGCTGGGAAGGTGGGGCTGCTGCAAGGGTCACAAGCAGCAGCTGCACCTCAGAGGTCCAAGCACTGTTCCTATGCTGGAGTTTTGCCAAGACTCTAACAGAAGCAGGGTCAGGAGCTGAACTGTATCCCTGCACTATGGGGACAGATCATTTCCCAACCCACGACTGCTTTAGCGAAGAACCAGACAATCCTGTTAAGGCCTCACAGAAGTCCTGGCAAAAAGTATGTAATAACAACAAATAAAAAAAAATCCAGCAGCACTTGAGGCAAGATATTCCACTGTCATGCCCTTTAAACAAAGCCATCCTATCATGATTACTCTGCCCCCTCTCAGGAGCACGAGGCACAGTGAGAAGCAGGGAACCCTTTCCCTGCTCCCTGCCCAGCTCAACTCTCCATCTGGCTCACTGCTCCATCCCTGCCCTCCGGAGACTTTTCTGGCTGAGGGGTGGACAAGTGTTCCAGCTCGTAGTGTCCGTTCCTCGTGGCTGCCTCCCCCTTTTCTCCTGCCAGCTTTTTACTCCTCTTGCTCTCGATGATCTGCTGGAGCTGCCGCCCGGCGTAGTCCGGTTTGGCTGTGAGCACGGTGGTGGGCACGGCGAGCCCCAGGATTTCGGGGACCATGTAGGGCCGGAGCCAGCCCACCAGCGGGGTGCTGCCGGGGGTGTAGTGGGTTTGCTTGTGGTAGAAGAGCAGCCCATCGACCTGCGGGCAGCAGAGAGAATGAATGAAAGGGCAGAGCTGAGGCTCCTGCAGGTGAATGACCAGGCACCAGACAACGGCTCTGCTCTCTGTTTGCAGGCCAAAACCACCAGCTGGATCATTTTCCCTCAAGCGGTGCAATAAATAGCGGAAGGGAAAGAAGAAACCTGCAGAGCTCCTGCCCTGAAAGATCAGCGACTCCCAGATGGCTTTAAATTGTCAAAGGCAAACAAGTCCAGCCTGGTGTCGGCACAGAGCAGTGTCCTCTGGATGCTTTCATCCCATTCTGCAGAAGAGCCAGCGGGTTTCTGAATAAGGCAGCCCACTTTACTGGATTAGGGTTATTTTAAATAATACATTTGGAAAGTAATTAGTCCGAGCGTGTGACGCCAAGGAGCCCCGATTCCTAACAGCTCTTTCAGCTGGCTTATGCCAAAAAAATTCTTAATGTTTCCCAGGAGAGAACTTCTCCCAGCAATCAATGACAGTTAAGGGCACTCAGGACTTTAAAGGTTTAGGCCCTAACTCTTGTGCTACTATTTCCACACTCCGCAGTGCTGCAGCTGGCTGACGTTTTCCCCACTTCCCCACTGTGCTCAGGGATTCTCATCCCCCCCTCTTCCCACGCTTCCCAGGGGTGTGCTTTGCGAGGTTGGATCTTGCTGTCAGGCTGACTAATGCTGGAGGTGGTGCTCCTCTTAGCTCAGCTTCACAAGCTCTTAAAAGGCCATTTGGCTACAAGGAAGAGTGGCTGAGTGGGCAGAAGAGAGGAGAACAAGAGCCCACCTCGGGATGAACTGCTCCCAGGCCCCTCCCTGACCCGACTGCCCCCAGGACAGACATGCTAGCTGAGCACAAAGCAGCATATTTCCACTTCTGCTCCATGGATGCTAACCTCTGGCAGAGAGGGTAAAGCTTCTGGCACTATTCTGTCCATAATTTTCAGTTGCTGTTAACATCTTGCAAAATAATCCCAGAAAAAGGGGGATTTCTGTGCTAGGAAAACATAAAACCAGAACAGTAAACATCACGATGAGCTTGTGCAACCCCTCTGGATATGTAAAGTTAAAAGCTTTTCCCTCACCCTGCCTCCTGGGAAGAACCAGATTCTGTAGCACTCCAGTACATCCAGCCCATTCCTGTGGGTGTGTGGCACTTGATGAGCAACGGGGATTCTCCAGCTCCCACAGGAATGTTTTGGTAAAGATCAGTGCCTGGAAAGGCCTTCCAGACCACTCCAAATATCTTCCCCAAGCTACAGAATTCAAAGGAGTTCAGCCTGGTGAAGTTAGGTCATGTTCTCCATTCCCTGACTGAAGTGACTCCTATATTCCTTCCCGTTTATTTAATTTGTTGGCTGGGTCCCTGCCCTGAGTCACCACAGTGACAGTGGCCACATCAGAACAAGGACTGACGCTGTCCCTAAACGACCGAACCTGAGGAGGGACTGGCCTGGCAGGATTTAACATTCCATAGCCATGCTTTCCAGATTTTAGGTGCTTAACAGTCCTTCCATTCCTTCACATCGGGGTTTCTCAGAGGCTTTGGCTCCCCTACCTTTGTGGGAAGCATGGTTTTACTCAGATCTGTGAGAAGGACAGTAGCTCCTAAGATCCACTCCAAAAACCACTTGAAATTCAGAGCCAGTCAACTGATCCAAAGTCCACTGAATTCTGGGGAGTAAGATTCCACTGAATAGAGTGGATCAGGCCCTAGCTCTGAGGTTACAGTTTAACTCTGAAGACCCAGATCTGAAAGCACTGACCCCCTCTGTGGCCACCACACACATGAGATCCCTGTCAGGATCACAAGATGCTGGGTCCAGACCTAAGACCACCTCTGTTCCCCCTCATCCATAGTCGGGATGTATTTCGCCTCCTGCAAAGTTTATTCCGTCCTGTGCCTGTGGTAGAAGGTGTTTTTGGGGATTTTTGGGCTCCCTCTTGTGGCACACCACAGAGACCCACTGGCTCCCTTCTTCCTGGAAAAAGCACCACGGTTCCTGTGCTGTTTGGACTGCTTTGAGCCAACTTACATTTTCCTTCTTGGGGTCACACCCTGATATAGCAGAGGGCCTAGGGGGCAAATCACAGCTGGATTACACAGCTGGAGCCTGTTCAGCTCCATCTCCTGCTCCAGAGTTTCACAACAGCCTCCTTTGTAGCCCAGAAGTTTGCTGCTTCGACTGCAGCGGGCAAACACTCTTCAGCCTTTCCTCATGGGAGCAGATGCCTCGGGAAGGAATGAAGGCTCGGGAAAGCCAGGAATGACTGTTTCTACGGAGGCACTTGGAGCACTTATTATTGAGCAAGCCAGCTGTAAGAAAGCTGGGAAGCCTCTTCAGTCCATGTTCAGAGAGGGGCTGGCAAAACCAGCGAGGGGTTGGGACTTTCCAACTTGCTCTGATGACTGTCCTGGCTTTCACAAGCAGAAGGCAAAGTCAGCCCTCACAGCCAAGTTAGTGCCCTTAACTTAAACCTACACCTATGTTAATGGCTAACTCGGGATGGGAGAGCACGAGAGACACTGTCATATCAACATGGCTTTTGGCTTCGTGGGACAAGAAATCTCTGTGGAGGCTGTTCCTGACGTAGGGCTGAGACTGGGCACTCCCAGGAACAGCTGCAGCCACTGGAGGAGCCTCTGGCTCACAGATGTTGTCACTGTCACTGGGTCGGAATGCCACTGCCTCCTCCATCCTCTTCCCTTGCAGTGACAATCAGCCAGGGCAGGCAAAAGCAGCCAGAGCTGATTCCATGAGGGCCTGCGACTCCCTGCTCACAACCACACGGAACTGAGCTGGCTGGCACATGGATTTGCCTGTCCTGCCCTTCTCCAAAGGTCAGAACATCACAACAGCTGTGTCAGGGGAGGTTTAGAGTGGGTATTAGGAAAAGGTTCTTCCCCAGAGGGTGGCCAGGCACTGGAATAGGCTCCCCACAGCAGCGGTCATAGCCCCAAACCTTTGGACAACACTCTCAGGCCCAGGGTGGGATTCTTGGAGCTGTCCTGTGCAGGGCCAGGAGCTGGACTTTGATGCTACTAGCAGGTCCCTTTCCACTCAGAATATTGTATGGTTCTATGATTCTGCTTTTAAAGCTGATGAAGCAAATGCAGGTGTCCTGCTCAGTCCTTTCTGTCACAGCCAACTGCCCCCAGCTCCAGTACACCTCAGGCACCCATCCTGAACACCCAAACCCCCCAGAAACCACTGGGATCTTACCACAACCCTTCTCCTTCCTCCCCACAAAACAGCCAGGAAGCACCGACACCAAGGAATCACACACAAGCCCACCCAGGGCAGTGGTCAGTACCAGTTTTGGCCCTAAAAAAGTCAGCTGTCCATCACACTGCTCTGTGAACCTGAGTTGTGCTGCTTCTGTAGGTAGCCTGAGTATCCTCTTGTCCCAAAAGGCTCTTTCAGACACAGCCAACTGCAGCAAGGGCAGCACAAACACAGGGAGTGCCACGGTTTAACTCTTGCTCGTTTGTGTGGCTGAATGAGGCTGTACCTGGTGACAAGGCAACAGATCAACCATGGGCATAAAGGCATCCATCCCACACGCAGGAAACAGCAACTTGGCAAGCTTCCTGCAGCCTCAGGAGAGCAAATTCCCAAGGAGAGGGGCTGCACCTCTCTCCCAGCACTGGCAGAGGTGTGGCAGAGCTGTTGCTAAGGCTGGGGTCCAGACCCCACCTGTGTGTTCTCACCTCAAAGGGAAAGTCCATAGCCAGCAGCTCACAGAGGCTGTCCGAGGAGCAGGGGAAGTTCTGCAGGCCCACAAATTTGTACTGAAAGAGTAAGAAAGGGTTAGAAGAGGTAACTGTCTGGTCCTACAGGAGAACACGCTGCTGAATCCAGCACTGGTGTGTAGGCAGCTAGGAAGGAAGGATTCCTCCAGTGCAGGATCTGGCATAGGAGGGAAAGGGTGAGGAAAAGCTCCCACATATTCCTGATACCTTTTTTCCCAAGCACCTAAGACTGCAGGAAGGACTTTTCAGGAGACCTGACCCAGAGATGCTCTTCTAACCAAAATAGAAAATGATGACCTCCGGGCAGGATGCAAAGCAGACAGATGTCTGCTCCAGGCTGCTGGCTCAGCCAAGCCAATCTTTCCACCCAGGAAATGAAAGCTGAAACAACCCCCCCTCCATTAGGTAGTTATCTTCTGGATATTCCTGTTGGAGTCAGGACAGGATGTTCTCTGAACACAGACACCCTTACTGCAGTCGGCCCCATTTATCACTGAGATGCTCAGCTCACAGGAGCTGCTCTGCTTGGCCACGTCTGAGCAGACAAATCTCTCACGTCTGTGCCCAAAAAACACGTTCCAAGCTGCTGTGGGCTCTAGGTCTGACCCCCATGTGTAAGTCCTCAAAGGGAGAGTTTTTATCCTGGCTCAGCAGGGACTCCGGGTGGCAATCCAGCATTCATCCCAACCACTTCAATGATCAGTTTAAACAGAGGGAAGGCTTAAAGCTTTACAAACCCACAAGACTGCAAGAATAAACCCCATTGTAGTCAGGCTGCCAACCAGCACCGCTTCTGAAGAAACTACATTGGTTTTCCATTCCATTAAAAGGGAAAGCTAAAAACAGCATGGAAGTTAGCTGATACCCTGCAGTGTGATCTCCCTCAGCACTTTGGATGGGGGAAAAAACCCCACTGAACTCATTTACAATATGCAGTGGTTCTATTTACATCCTGACCACGGCATCCCATTTCATCAGATGTACACTTTGAAGCCTGATCTGTGAGGGGAAAGAAAAAAAGGAAAAAAGCTTCCGCTTGTGAAAGAAACTGCTGAAGCCTGCTGAACAGGAGAGCTTACCCCCCCCAGCCTCCTCCTCAGTACAAAAGGACTTACCGGATTAATCCTGCTTTTCTCTCCCAGCCCTTCCTCCTCTTGGATTTTTGAGGAGAGCCAGAAGAATCTGAAGTCAGTCTGTGAAAGGAGGCAGAGTTAGTGACCATTCCCCACACATCACCTGACAGCGTCTGCCGAGTGTCTTTGTTCCTCTGCACTCACCTGGGACATTTACAAACTCGACTTCCCCTGCAGAACCAGCACCCCAAACCCTGCCACTCCCCCCCAAAACATGTGCACAGTTATCCAGCAGCCCTAGAGCTGTAAAGATGCTGGTGCTTAGGAGAAATATCCACCTTTTGCAGAGTGCTGGAGCAAAGCAGCTCAGGGAACAAGAGGGAGGGCAGGGACTGAGTACCTGGCAGTCATAAACAGGGTGTCCTCTCCAGCACATCACGTCCAGGATGTAGTAGGTCTGCTTGGCCTCGTTGTAGATGCAGTCCAGGATGCTGTACACTGCCCACACAAACACACTGAGGTCCACACCTGCCCAAACACTGCCCAACTCAGCTGGCAAACGCCAGGTCACAGCTCTCCGACATCAATCCTGCCCTGATGTGAGACTGCGGGGTGCAGAGGGAACCCCTTCTGCTAACAGAAACTGCAGCCACAAAAAGCCTTGAGCTTGAGGAGCCCCACGAGGCTGCAAAGGGAGCAGTCAGAGGCACAGCAAGCAAGGGTGTGTTTCAGAAAATGGCATTTGCCAGACAATAATTTGCCTCTTTTTTTCAGGGCAAAAAAAAGAATTCCAAGAGGTATTAAGGAAGATCACACCACACAGAGGTCTCTGTTAGAGGAGAGAGAGGATGTTGGGGTTTAAGAATGTCAGTCAAACAGGCAGCTTATTAAAAGACGTGGCAGGACAAGGGGCAACGGTTTTTAACTGGAAAGGGGCAATTTTAGATTATCTGTTAGGAAGAAATTCTTTCCTGTGAGGGTGCTGAGTCCCTGGCACAGGTTGCCCAGCAAAGCTGTGGTTGCCCCATCCCTGAGAAGTGTCCAAGGCCAGGCTGGATGGGGCTTGGAGCCACCTGGTTTAGGGGAAGGTTCCCTAAGAGTGGAACAAGATGAGCTTTAAGGTCTCTTCCAACCCAAACCATTCAGGGATTCTATGTGCTTATGTAGCATAAAGGCATCTGATATTTTTCCCATCTAGTTATCTCCAGAGATACAGAAACAGGCCTGAAGCCGACCACCCCCAGCACAAAAGAGGGGCACAGCTGTGGGGCTGGGGGAGCTGGAGGAACACCACTGGGCCTGCAGCACACACACTGACAGGGAGAAGCAGGCAGCTCCCCTCTCTCTATCCCAAACGCCTCCTCACACCCGTACCTTTGTCACTGGTTGAGTTGTGCCTGTTTCCCCCCGGCAGCAGGGACGGGAACCTGTTGACACAGAAGCCACTCTTGGTGTAAGCTGCTGTTGTGCCCTGTGAGGAAAAAAGGAGAGAAAAAAACACAGTCGAGCCAGTTTTATGTTGGCTGGGAACTCGTACAGGTCCTTTAGCAGCTGGTGGGACCCCACTTACCCTGGAGGCCACGACGAGAGCCCTTTTCCCGACGGGACACACCACCACAAGCCACTCCTGCTCCAGATCTGAGGGGACATCCACCAGCCACTCTGACAGCATCAGCTGTGGAGAGTCCAGGGAGAAGAACCAGTCAGTAACAGCTCTCCTGAAGTTATGGACAACAAACAGCTCAAGGATAAAGCAAGGAGGTTTTGACTTTGCTTTGACAGCTACACTGGTGGCTTTAGAGGCAGCTGGCACTGCTTGTCACCCCCAAAAGGGCTCCTTCCCTCCCTCTAATGAAGTCCAACCTGCCTAACACAGTCTTCCCCAAGTCTTTCTCTTGCTTCCCAGCTGCTGACTGAGTTTCAGACCACAGCACAGGGCTCACAGCCCTTGACTGGGCACACCACACCTTGGACCCCACTCCAGCACTTTATTTTTAAAAACATAGCAGGACTTAGAGATTCCAAAATGTCAGGAGTAAAGAGCCTGGGCAAGTCGACCTCTTCAGAGGTTACCTAAGTGGCTGTGTGTTATCTGGGGCCGATACAGCACCCAGGCTGATAAAATCCAGCCGAGTTTGCCCTTCCTTCCTTTCCAAACACAGGGAAAGACAGAAATCTTCAGCTGAATGCTGCCTATCAGGGTACTAATGCTGCTAGCTGAGCTGAAATCTCCTAAAGTGGGGAACACGGGGATGCCGGGTTAATGGCTGGAATCAATGACCTTAGAGGTCTTTTCCAACCTAAGTGACTCTAAAGCACACAGGCATCCCATCTGCACCTGCTTTCCATTTGAACTCCCCGTGTTTTGGAGGTGAGCTAAGCCCAGTTTCTCTGTGAGCACCAAGCCGGGCAGGACACACTCCTCTCAGCCCCCAAATGGCCATCACCGTGCCTCAAACCACCCCACATCCCTGCCCCACACCCATCCTCGCCACGGGGACACAGATGGCTCCTCACCTGATTGGCGTAGCGCTTGGGCAGCTTTTTGCCAGCATCCACGTCCATCGCCTCTTCCTCCGCATCTTCCCCTCCTCTGTCCTCGTCCTCGCTCTCCA